>OZ010606.1:3322500-3440000 GCA_963932145.1 Acanthosepion lycidas | reverse complement strand
ATGACAAAGATGAGTCAATAAGAACTATAGAGAGGGACACAGCTTCACTACACGAGTGTTGCTGCTGTGGCTTCTATAAAATATAGGCATTTTACTGGATGGAGTTGCCAGCCCCAAACCCAATCTCTTAAGCTGTTTTGCCAACCCAAGGCTAGAGAGAATCTGATTTTGATTTTGAATCCAGGGGAAAATTATAAGGATCATGAGCAACATTGTTGTTTTTTTGTTTTTTTTTTAAATACAGAAAATAATAGATTAAAACTAAAACTTTATGAACAATTATGCAAAGGCAAACTTAATCAGATACCTGGTTGAATAGCAGCATTTGGTGTCACATAAAACCGACCCAGTTTCTTCTTAGGTGGAAGTCCTGTCTTTTCAAAAAGTGCATTGTATTCAGGAGTGAACTAAAATTAAAAAAAAAAAAAAAATTAATGTGTTTTTATAAATATTTTTAAAAATACAAGGAAAACTAAAAGAAATGGACAATGTGCGAAAGACCCCCACCCCAAACCAAATTCAACAACCCTGCCTTGTATTTTGAATAATTCTCAAATCAGTACCATAAACCCAGTAAAACATTGATGATGACCTGTTGGCTGGTGTGATTGAAGTTCAAATCCAAATTCTGTCTTCAGGTTCAATTTGTTTACAAATCACAACATCTATCAGAGAGATGAAATTTAAATTTTTATTATTGCATTATTCCAAAATTTTAACACATCAGCAGATAGCTATTAATGTCAACAACTGAGCACAAATAGTTATTAATTAAAAAAGTTAGTAATTAATATAAAATATTATCCATAACTACATCTTCAAGAATGTTGTTTTTGATAAAAATTAAAAAATAACCATAAATACATAAAAAATGTGTATATTGTTGAAAATTCCTTTTTCCATGATATAGCTGTTTGGGCTATGTTATGATGCATATTACCTAAACAATAATAATAATGTATAAATATTTTTTTTTTAAATATTAATTATATTTAATCACATCTCCCTAATAGCTGTTGAAATCTGTTAATATGAATGTGTTCTTGTGAGTAGGCTAATTCTGTAATGTAAAACACAGGAAGAGACATCAAAATAAGGCCATTGCCAAGGAAAGAAAAGTATCTCACTTCATACTATAAACTGGGAAACATACAGTCAACTGTACATTGTAAGCAATTGAAAGCTTTTCTCAACAGCTCGCTTCTTCAAACAAATCTTTGAACATAAATACTTATCAGTCAATGGTATTATGAGGATTGTACCCATGCATGCAGACTTTTCACACTGCAAATGGCCGCCTACATGCAAAGCACACAAAACATCATGCTTATTTAGCTTATTTGTCACGGGATGTAAAATGCTGGCATATACAATTGATAGTCAAATCAAAATTTCTAATATCATCCTAAACAATAGAACCAAAGAACAAAACAAATTTAAAACTCAACAAAAACAATCGTTTTTATTTCCAAATGTCATGTGAGTTTAGAAAGTTGTCCAGCATCAGAATGGGTTGAAAGACATTTGTGTTAAGAGATTTTCAAATGATGCTTGGAGTTAAATCTTGGTATTATTTTTTGTGGTTATTTAACAATTTTTATATTGATATGGACACATACGTGCAACAAAAACTGAATATCTTCAATAATGCATACAACAAAATTGGACTAAAATGCAACTCAAATCGAACAAAAATTATCTATTAACCGGCACTAACAAACAGTTCAGACAGACCCAAAAATCCAATTTGGTGAAACAGTCCGAGAGAATGTGGATCATTTTCCTCATCTTGGTAGCCATTTTTCTTCTGGTATTGGCCTTCCAGATGAGATACAACACTGTCTCAAATATGCAGGATCAGATTTTGGTCAGCTTCAAAATAAGAATTTTTCAAGATTGTGACAAAATGTTAGTGTACAAGGCAATAGTGATTCCAATTCTCCTATTTGCCTCTGAGACCAGAACAACTTATAGATGACATCTGAAATTCATTGAATAATTTCACCAGTGTTGTCTTGGAAGTATCTTGAACATTAGTTGGGAAGACAGAAGAATTAACATCGGTATACTAGAACAAGTTAAAATGACCAGCATCAAAGCCATCATCATCATGAAAAAAAAAGTCAATTTTGACGGCGTGGACATCTGGTGTGATTAGATGACACCTGCCTCCCAAAGCAAATCTTTTAGCTCCAACTCAAATAAGGTAAACAAAAAAGAGGAGATCAAAAGAAGATAGTCAAGGACGTTCTAAAACAAAACATCAAGTAATCTAACATCGGCATCAACAGCTGGGAATCCAGTGCAAAGGATAGGAATCTCTGGAGATCCATTGTCAGAGAGACTTCAAAAAGAACAGCAACCAACACAGCCTAAACTATCATTGGGAACAACCTGTCCTCAATGTCAAAGGACCTTTCAAGCAAAAATTGGTTTCATTAGTCATTTCAGAGTCCACAAACTCAACTGAATGGAGCAAACCAATCAAACTTACTATTACAAATATTCTATTCTAGTCTTAATAAGTTTGATCAGTTGAATAAGGTCACATTTGGAGCTGATCTCAAAAATGGTCTACAATCTGTTGTTAAATGGAGCAAGAATTGACTTCTTAATTTTAACACCTCAAAAACGAAACTGCTCTCTTTTAATCATCTGAGAGAATCCTTTTACTTTCCATCAACATGGTTGAGAGACTTTTAAAAAAAAATCATTAACATTTATTTTCTTTACTCTCAGTACGAGTCAAAAGTTGTTATATATTTTCCCAGCTTGCCTGTATCGAATAAAAAGTAAATCCTCTTCTCCTTATCAGAAGGACTCAAAATTAAAAAATTTATTTAGCCTTTTCTGAAAATGGATCCAAGGTAAATCTTCATATAATCCTTCAAAATAGGTAGAAAGTAAAAGAATTGTTTGTTTTTCTTTTTTGTTTATCCCTGCTTTTTCCATATAAATAGTGCATTTTAAAAATAGTATATATAATCCCGACAAAGTTTTTTAAAATTTTTGACCATTGGAAATGTCCACACATTTTCTTTCTTTTTTAGTCATGAGAACGCCGGCTTAGGGAAAAGTACCAAGATTTCATTATTTAAATTGACATACAAATACACATTTCATTCTTTCACTTTCAGATCTGAAGCCTTAAAAGGCAAAATGCATTATTGGATAAATTTGTAAACAAATCTACTTTCACGAATGTTTCCAATTGTCATATATTACAATATATTAGGTTGGTGCAAAAATAATGTCGTTTTCTCACATATGTTACCAACCTAATAAATGATGAAAATTTAACTTTGTTAGGTGTAGTGACAGGACACTCTAAAGAAGACACCTGCCTTCCATGACAAATGAGCTACAACTATGCCACACCATATGCTACACTTCCTCACAGGGTCAGGAGAGTAGAAACAAGTTACCACCTAGGAATGACAAATACTTTAAAAAGAGTGACAAAACATCCCGTTTGACTAACACATTGGGTTAAAGTAATTATGCGTCTCCCCCTCCAAAAGCAAAAGAACTAACCTGGCGGGGGTCTGAACCAAGAGCACCAACAACAGCCACTCCATATTTGTTCGAATGGTAAGGGGGCATCGAGACAAGACTGGCAGCTTCCCTTGGAGATTTGTAGCTGATTACATGATTGTCAAGAACCTGCAGAGAGAGAATTTTGTAATAAGGAAGAAATAAAATTAATTTACATACTGTATTTTTTTGTGCATAATACAAGAAATTTTGGATGGATATTAAAAGCAAAAAAAAACGAGGTCATATTATACACAAGTAAATGTTTTACTCAGCTTAAAAACCTCTTATTTGAGAAAACAATATTGCAGATACACACAGTGTAATAGATAATAAAACAAAAAGTTAGGCAGGTGTTCATAATTATTTACAAAAGGTATTTGATATGTCAGTAATATTTGTTTCTCTCTCCATTTTTATTGTTGGCAATTTCTGTTCGGAAACTGGACACAAAATCATGAAGTCTCAGACGACTTTATTTTTCTAACTTTATGACCTGCCACATTTTTTACCTGCTTTAGTTTCACTGAAAGAGGATTTTTTTGTTTCTTTTTTCACATATTATCTTATTCTTAGTGATTTTACTTGTATAAATTGTTTTAAAACTTCTTTGACACTTGGTACCTTCTATATTTAACTAGTAACTACTGTATTTTCTTGTGTATAAAAGAACCCTTGAACAAAAATTAAATAAAAAAAAAGGAGGGGGGGGTCATACGTTTTCAGAAATTTTTACTCAGCTTAAAAAATCTCTTATTTGAAACAGCAAGATTGCAAATACACTCAGGAGATAATAAAACACAAAGTAGGCAGGTATTGATAACAATTGTTTAGAAAAGGTATTTGATATATCCGCCATATTTGTTTCTCTCTTCATTCTTAATGAAAGACAATATTTTTATTTTAATATATAGAAATATAATAAAGTCAGATTGTTATGAAGTGGGATTTCCTTTGTATTTTCTCAACCCAGCAGTAGTCATTAATCTCAAGTATCATCTGCCTTCTCCCTGCTACCTGGGCATTTATATAATCCCTATGGCTTAACTATGCTAATTAAGCAGTCATTTACGTATCACTAAAATATCAAGCAGAAAAGTATGATAAATTAATTAACGCCTTAACATTTATTACCATTTATGTCTAGTTAGAACCTTGCCCTGAAAATTCAAAAAATAAGTTTTGAGACAGAAATTAGGAGAAATGGCTAAACATCTGGTTCATTTTTATTCTTTAACATCATGAATAATTAAACATTTTTGTGAAATATCTGTACAACATTGATATTTTAACCCTTTCCCAGCATAGACGTCTATATACGTTTTTACCGAAAGTGTCTTTTTCAGACACGGACAAATAAACACATCCACAATATACTGTTCAAAAGCCAACTACAGACATGTTTATACATTGATCCTGACTCTTTATGACCTTACTATTATTTATGGCCTTACAAGACACAATAGACAGTTAACTTTTTCATTTTCTTGCGTGTAATACAAGCAATTTTAAACAAAAATTAAAGGCGGGAGGATGGGGTTATACACAAGTACACATTTACAGAAATATCTTATTTGAAACAGGAATATTGCAAATAAACACAGCACAATGGATAATAAAACCAAGTCGGCAGCCATTAATAACAATTGCTTACAAAAGGTATTTAATATGTTGGTAATATTTGTTTCTCTCTTCATTCTTAATGAAAGACAATATATTTTCATAATTTATTAATATATAAAAATATAATGAAGTCAAATCAAACAGAAAAGCATGATAGATTAATTAGCACCATAAAATGTATCACTGGGTACGTCTAGTTAGCACTTTCCACCACAAAATTTGAAAATCAATTTTGAAATGGAAATTTGGAGAAGAAACATTCAATGGCTAAACATCTGATTCATTTGTATTCTTTAATATCATTAAAAGTTAAATATTTCAGTGTAATATATGCACGACATTAAGATTTTAATGGATAATATGGTACAACTTTTTAAAAAAATTCCAGAAAGAGAAGAAAAAAGAAATATTTACAGAAAAAAAAAAAGAAAAAATTCTCGTAGAAAAAAAATAAAATGAATCAAGCGAATACACAAGATATGTTGTGTTTTGATAACAAAAATTTTCCAACAAAGCAACTTTCTATGAAAATAAGTTTTGAAATGGAAATTAGGAAAAGAAACATTCAATGGCTAAACATCTGATTCATTTCTATTATACTTTAATATCATTAAAAATTAAATATTTTAGTGTAATATATGTACAGCATTAAGATTTTAATGAATAATATGGTACAACTTTTAAAAAACACATTTCCATGGGGATGGCTGTTCTATAAAGCTGTATTCTACTCAAGGATGTAAATTATTCCATTTTTAACTTCAGAAACATGGAATCATATTATACACAACAAAATACAGTACAAATGTGTTTCTGGTGCAGAATGTGTTTATTTTATCAACAAATTTGGAAATTTCCAGAATTTTCACATGATGATTATTGTTACAGAAAGTGGAATGAGCCTGTTGAGTACAAATTCAGATGAAGGTCATTGCTTTTACATTTGCACAAATGCCCCCTTAGGAAAAAGAGTATAAATCTATTTCTTGTCATCCCAGTTATGGATTAAATGATAGAGCAGACATAGCTCTCTAGCCTTTATTGACAATAAGCATAGGAGAAGAAGAATAACTCTGAATTCAAATCTATTTGAGAATGGGTCTGATATTCTCACCCTATAAATGCCGACTTGCTATTGAAACCACAGCAGCAACAAGAGGGGGCGGGGTGGCTCCAGACACCACGTGGAGCGAGAGGAAAAAAATGTTTCTGTAATTTGTTTATCAAATTAAGTGATTGTATGCCAACATAATTAAAAGGCAGTCACAAATATTGACCAAGAAGTTTTACATGAACATAATACGGCTTTTCAGATAATGAAACATTATTTGCACAATCTGGAAATAGACTCAAATCCTGCCTTATCTTTCAATTTTATTTTAGGTTGGGTCAGAATATCTTCTGATAAAATGATATTAAGTCATGGTTACTACAGCAAAATACAGAACTATGATGGATGTTCAAAAACTAAAGGTGAATAAATATTGAGATGACCAAAGCCCAAATTGGTAGGAGCAAGCATTTATGATTGATTCTCAAAGTGGAAGAGGCAAGTATTTACAATCAATGACCAAAATGGGAAGGGCAAGCATTTATGATCGATGCCTCAAGTGGGAAGGGCAAGCATTTATGATCGATGCCTCAAGTGGGAGGGGCAAGCATTTATGATCGATGCCTCAAGTGGGAGGGGCAAACACTTACAACTGATGCAAAAAAAGTGGGAGATTCAAACATTTATGGCCGATGTCTGAAATAGACAGTGCAAACACTTCTGAGCAATGTCTGAAGTGGGAAGTGTAGAAATTTACAAGCAACAGCTGAAGCAGGTAATATGAAAATTTACTAACACTCAAATATTACAGATCTTTCATAGGCACTGCTAATCAACTCAATAATACGAATGAAATATGGTCAGCGTAAGTAAGATGCAACTATCATAATGGGGAGTAGAGCTAATCTTACAATTTTCTGTGAGTTGATTAGTTAGTTAACCGTGATTAATCAAACACTTTAGAGCAATGATTCCCAAACATTTTTTTTTCTCTGGGCCACATTTTCAGAATGAAAATTTGCTTGCACCTCACCAAATTTTGTGATAAAAAGTACATTTAAAAATAAAATAGAGAGGGTTAAAGGGAGATAACCGCGGATTCAAAGTCAGAACATTATCATTGATAACTCTCTCCTCCAATTTGCAGACCCTAGTTACTATATTCTTATTACTTGATATAATGCAAAAATAGCACAATTATAAAATCGGTCAATAATTATTTAAAACCATTTATACTGGGACTCATGCATGCAATTACACTGTTTCTTAATTTCTGCCTCACCTGCTATCCTCTTCCACTGTACCTATGAGATGTGCTGCACCATTTGGGAACAACTAATTTAGAGTCAAGCTGATGGTATCCCCTGCTATTTTTGTTCATTCTCTCGTTGGGATGGATGCTAGTAATTTACATATGTACTTTTCTTCGTGTTAAGAGATGATAGGCATTTCAATTGCCTCATCACATTGATTACTAGTGCAACAGTCTTTTTTTTTTTCAAAGCCAACAAAGTTTTCACGTTTTTTGGGGGTTTTTGGGGTTTTTTTTAACTTGTATGCATTCTTGTTTTATATACAACTTGAAGACAGATACATTGTTCTCTTCAAAACAAATTATTAAATATTGGGATTTTTCTTTCCTCTTTGGAAATCATGATCTTCTGGAAGTCTTGTATCAATCAATCACTCGTAATAATAATAATCAACAACAGCAGCAGCAGTTAAAAAGTTGTACCAAATAAATGTTAAAATATAAGTTGATTGTGAACTGACTGTTTTTTATTATTCAAATGAAAGCATGAAAAAATTCAACCTCAAAAAACCATTATGGGGTTCTGTCAAAAAATAATGTCATTTCTAATTCAATTTTGAAAATATTAGTTAATCGTTTGAGCTGTGCGTTCCTGAACAATTTTAATCCTTCTGTCTGACCTCTCGAGTCAAAATTCGCAAATAATTGGTATCTAATGTTTTACAGTAGATATAAAAATAGTTACAAATGTTTACCCACTGTTCAACCGGTAGCTGGGCATTACGTCATTTTTCTCTACCACCGGTAAAGTGGTGGTCAGGACTCAAACGGTTAAATCTTAAATAAAGCATTAGTTTTTTTTGTTTTTCTAAAGCTATATGCCATAAAATACCAAGAATCCCAAGGTTAAAAATTTAGTGTCATCTTCTCTTAACTTTTGCTCAAAATGCTCTTTATAAATAACAGCCTTGTATCTATACATGGTGCTGCCATAGAATTTCTATTTTTAAAAAAGAAGTGCTACAAACATCCACAAGGGGATGTTTGTGGGAAGACCAACTGCTGTTATGAATGACAAGAAGGTCAAACAGACTGAAACTTTCATTACAGTTAACAAAAGAATTAGTGTTGCAAAACTTTGTCAAAGACTTCAGGTGAGCCATGATAGTTCTTGCAGTTGATTGGCTACTAAAAGGCCTGTGCAAAACAGGTTCCCACATTGCTTACAGACCTCCATAAAGAGCTTCTAGAGCTTCACAACATGAAATAGCGTCTTCCTAAACATGATGGGTGAACAAAGCAACTTACACATGGCTGAGAAAACAGCCAAGTAGGCCTGTACAAGGCAGATGAGCCATGGTAGTTTCTGTAGTTTGGGTGCAGTCGCTTGGCTACTAAAAGGCCTGTGCAAAACCAGTTCCCAAATTGCTTACAGACACCCCAAGAGCTTATAGAGCTGTACGACAGGAGAAGCATATAAATTTAAAGGTGCAATACATTGAGAAGGAAGAAAACTGTTAAGGACTAGATTTGGAATCCTGAGACGTTTGTGTTCATTTTGGTAAGAGTTGGGTACTTCTACTATTATATGCGGCAACGGCTTTATCTTGTATCCAAGATGAGCTATGGTAGCTCCAGTTTGCTGCTTCTACTATTAAATCCATTATAACTGAAAAACAGACATTACTTTTTGTAGATTAAATAAGTCTATTGCTCTCCCAACTGTCACTTGTACAAATCACAATATCGCTGGTTCAATTCACCGTCCTAGCTTTCTTCACACGTCACTACGTATAGCCAATGTTTCTGTCCCCTTTTTCACGGCTCCAGCACTCTTTTATCAGGCCAACACCGCAGTTCCCCAGCCAATCAGTGTTCTTCGCTGTTATTCTCGGTTACACAGGCAAATTGCCTCCTCCAGTTCGACCAATCAGCACACGACTTGCTATTGGTGAAAGCATTCCAAACTGTACAAAAAATCCCTCATCATTGCACATACTGCTAGAATGGCTGGTCGGGAGAGTAATGCCATTTTCACGAAGCAAACTTGCTGATGTCACATGCCGCATGTTAAGGTAAGACCCTTATTTTCCTATACACCAGATGCAAGCCACCCTGGCTCGCTTGTTTCTACGGGGCTGTTCACCACACTTTTCTTTTTTACAAACCCTCATATTTATTAAGCCAATTACCTGCAAAAGTGTAGTGTAAATTTTTGTCCCATCTTTTGTCCACTGAGGTATAATCCCAAGTTTTAAAGCCAAAACTCCAGTGCGAAGTGTTCTAAAAAAAAAAAAAATAAATAAAATGAAAATAAACTGAACATTTATATTTCCTTTAAGTAAAAACTATTTCTGAAATGGAATATAGTTGCCAATCAGTTCATTCATAATAATAGAGTGCATGTGTGTGTGTGTATATATATATATATATATATATATATATATATACACACACACAAGATTTCAGTCAGAGTATAATTGTAAAAGAGCAAAACATGTTGGCTAAGATAATTTTTCCTTTTGTCTTTCTCTCTCTCTCTCTCTCACACACATGCACACACACAGATCATAGTCAAATCACACTAAAGACATCAGTTCCCATTCAATCACTAAAGTTAAGCAGCATCAAGCCTAGTCAATATTTAGATGGGTGACCGTTTGGGAACATCCAGTACCATTGGCAATAGCATTGGTCATATCATATCATCAGATGATCCAGCATTAATGACAGCACCAGTGTCTTACCATCAGATTGCTGGGATTGATTGCAGCACAGTTACTTGTCATTGAATAAAAGCAGCCATGTTGCTGACAGCCCATATCAGGTTACAGAAGATATGAATGATTGATTTAAGAATTGCCTGTTCATTTTCTATTTAAAGAATATTAATACATTCCAACTATTTCAATCAAAAAAGGTTTTAAAGTTTTCATAGAAAAATTTCATTTACAATTACACGTCTCACTGTCTGAACAAATTTTCCTTTATAATTTTTTTTATAATTCTCCCTTATATTTTTAATTTAGTTCATGATAAGCAGAAAGCATAAATGTTGTTTGATAAATTGAAGTATTTTAACCAAAAATTGACAGAAAAAAAAATACAATTTTCTTATTTTGTTTATTAAAGCAAAATTACTTCTTCCAATCAGGTCCTAATGTTTTTCACATTTAGATGTAAATAATAGAAATATCAGTGTTTAAGTCCTTTAATCTTCATTTGGATTTCATCCAGCATTTTAAAAAGTAGTAGTTGTTTTGTTTATTTTTTTTTGTGGGTGGGGTGCATGTCTGCAGGTTTTATTTAATAAAAGTCAGATGCTATTGGGGAGATGATTTTTTTTTTTTTTAAGAAATAAATTGTTTCAAATTGTGGTTATTATTCCCACTTGGTCTGCCAATATGTTACTGTTGCACTGTTTAAGTACCTATAAAAAGACAAATATGGATCTTCCACTTTCAGTTTTACCTCCTTTCAACCAAGCATATGGTGGGTAGAAAAACCAACATGTGACTCATCCAAGCTGGGGACAATATCTTTCCCCGGATGACTTAGGACCAAATTTACCCCTCACTCACTCTCTCTCCCATATATACACACACACTTCCTAATAGCTTACAATCTAAAAATATTTTCTGGCTTTAAATAACCTGCAATGGGTTGATAAGCCATAGAAAATGAATGAATAAAAAAAATGGAATACTGATTAGATACATAGGCGGGTCTTTTAGATTTATTTACATCTCTGGAGTAGAAATGTATAGAAACTACCGTAGCCACAAAGTGAGGGACCAGTTTATATATTCATTGTATTATAGAATTGATCCCCCCTTTATATCTACATTATAATTTCTTGTAGGCATGTCTTTTAGATTTATTTACATTCTCTGGAATAGAAATGTATAGAAACTACCGTAGCTACAAAGTGAGGGATCAATTTATATATTCATTGTAATATAGAATTGATCCCCCACTTTATATCCACATTATAATTTTTTGTTTATCAAATTCTGATTAGATATGAATCCACCTTTTTGCTACGGGTTACTTATTAAGACTTGTATCACTAAACCATTATTATCTTCAAAACAAAATTCTTACAATCTAAAAATATTTTCTGGCTTTAAATAACCTGCAAAGGGTCGATAAGCCTATATAAAACAAAACACTATCTTGTTTTTGAAATAGTATCTTGAAGACTCTCTTGATTTTTTGTTCACAATAATTTACATTTTCAGGAATAGACTTAACATATTTTTCCAATTGCATTAATTCACATGTCCTACAAATCTTGTCATTCATCTGACTCCAGCAGATTCAAATTATTACCCTTTATTATAAAGGGTGTGTTGGTGACAATGTTTAAGGACTATAAAAGAAGGAACACTATTTTCCTCTTTCTCGCCAAGATTTTTTCAAAACACAAGCCTTCATTCTCATTAGGGAGGACTTATTCCCCCACTGACCACTGAACTCTTTCTCTCTCTCACACAATGGCAAAATAAACACATTTCCTAGCAGCTAAGTTGTAATGTCTTTACTTCCATTTTAGCTGTGTATGCAATATATATATTTTTTCTCTTTTTGTTCATCCTTTATTACTTTGTACAAAAAATATCAGAAAATTTCTCCGTGCTGAAATTCCTTCCTTTCTTCCATATCCATTTCCTTTGACCTCTGCAAATAATGACAATTCATCATTTACATCTGAAAAATTTGGTTACCCCTGCTTCTAGCCAAACTAGGGAGCAGTATTCACAACAGAATAAATACAATGGAACTTTAATTAAAAATGTTCACCCTGTACAAAGCCCAAGAGCCACTTAAGGTATAGAGTTACAGAGTAAAAGGCACAGTTTATGGAAATATGTGGGGAAGATAAGGGTTAACCCTCTAGTCTTGAGCTCCTGATAAAAATTAAAAATAATTTATACTATTTACATTTGGCTCAGTGGATAAAAGTGTTGGTTGAAGTAATCCAGTGACTTGACCCAAAGAGTTGTGAGTTCAATCCCTGGTCACAGCAGAGGTAAACAAAAACTTGGAGAGTTGAGTTACTAAAGGGAAATAACTGTAACTGAGATATCCAGAAAAGGCATGGCATGTGGAACTAGAACAAACTAGCTCAGTGGACTAAATAAAGGGTTTGGCTCAAAATTTCAAATGAAGAAGGCTGGAGCATACAATAACTGAAATGTTGGGAATATGGCAATAATAGTCTGAGCAATGTAAATAGTTACAATACCTCAAAATCCCCAAAAATCTCAAGATCCCCAAATTCTATTAATCCAAAGGACTCTTAAGGTTTAAATTTGGCCCTGGTCAGAACACTCATTATCTAATCACTCGGCAACACACCCAGAATATCTAATAAGTTCATATAAATAAATTGATATATTTAGTAATGTGACTTGCTCAAAAGAGGGTTATGGCTGATATGATCAAAGAACGTGACTGTCATGATGACAGGATTAAAAGAAGACAATATGCATACATCCCAGGTAGACAAACTACATCTGGCAGCAAGGCCTCTGATCATGAGGTTTTGAGGAGCATGGAACCAGCTATTAATTGCTGTTGTTCCTGTGTCCACTCTGACCCAGGGTGGTAGCACCTGTTAGGGTCCCAGCTATGGGCAAACTGAGGTTAAAACACTATGAAAGTGAAGAAATACATTTTATAGTGTAGTTGCCAGCAATACATTTTCATAGTAAAAAAAATTACCAGCAATACATTTTTATAAAAAAAAAGAAAATATTACCAGCAATTTTTATAAAAAAAAAAATATTACCAACAATACATTTTTGTAAAAGAAATTACTAATGCTCCCAAGAAAATTACATTTCAGCATTAAATGACCCATAGGGAGTTGATATGCCGTTAAACAAATCACATGACCAACTAAGTACATGTCATCATGTGTAGATGCGTATTTTAATCACTACAACTACTACTACCACTCCTCTGGCAACCCTAAGAAAAATTCATGCTAATATATATTTGTAAACAAGTGGAAAATTATTATTCATACTAATAATATTAAGGTGATACTAATGAATCTTTAAATTTTATTTACCTTGGTTCCTTTGTCCATATGCCTCTTTTCCAGGGTTCTTCCTTCAAAGGACTTTTCAAGACACTCTCATACTGACGATGAATTACTTTTTCTAAAAATGCCTCATTTTGGAACGTTAAACCAGTTTCGGTTTGTGATTCCATCTGTTTCACTTGCCAACTAGGTATTCGATTGGACCGTTTTTTTTTGTGGCGCCTTTGTTGATAGAAGAGAGAAGCCCCACCGCTGAAAAGAAACAAAAGCAATCATTCATAACCTGTGAAGAAGAAAAAAAATGTAAAGAAAAATTCTAATTAAACATTCTGTATTGTCTTGGACCTGTCTCCAAAATCTAACCAACCATTCCAATCTAATGTTTTAATATTTCTGGGATGACTGGACAACTTAGTTACTCCTATTGAGGAAAGATAAATAGCAAATAAAATTTCAGAGTTTATGCGGAGCCATTAGACATATAGGAAAGGAAGTGGAAACTCAATCCTAAAGAGACAGCAAGGGATAAACCTCTACTCCTGTTAAAAAAAGGGGGAGGAGTGTGAACTAGACGATAGGCAAACTTATCTACTCCTATTGAAGGAAAAAACAAATAAATGAATAAATAGTAAATAAAATTTGTGAGTTTATGCGGAGACGTTAAGAGTACATAGTTGAAAAGACTTTTGAGAGAACTGGAAGCCCAATCCAAACAGCTACCCCAATCTGAGTTTTTATTATCTCTGGGATGCCTAAACAACAATTGATTGATTTATTTTTTATGGCTTAACAACCTTTTGAGGGTTATTTAAAGCCAGACAATATTTTTTTACATTATAAGAATTTTTTTTGGAAATAAAGATTTATTTAGGAAAATTCAACTAATTAACCCATAGTTAGAGGGAGAAGTAAGTAAAGTGTAAGTGTGCGCAAGTGAATATAACAAACCCAATTGGAATTGGAACTCAGCTCTCCAACTTCCAATTCCAAATCCAAATCATTATTTACAGCATTGGCACATCCATGTTTACAGCACCTGGTATTCCCAAGTGGTCACACATCTTCGTACTGATCAGGTTTGACATTTTTTAATTTGGGGGATGGTATGAACCATTGTGTGATATGGCCATAAGCCAACTGAACAACAAGTAGGTATGGACATACAACTAGAATAGATAATCTATAGATGCAATGTGCCTTGAGTCTGTGGAGTATGTATCTATATATAACATAGATTTAGTGTGTTTATCACCTCAACTAAATTCTAACCTCAATATATACCACACTTCCTGTTCACTCTATAGTCTATACTTCTAACATCTCCGCCTAAACTCTGAAATTTTATTTACTATTTATTTTATTATTTTTTTCTCAATAGAAGTAGATAGGTTTACCTATCATCCAGCTCACACTCCTCTCTGGTCTTTTGAACAGGAGTAGAGGTTTATCCCTTGTTTCCAGTTTAGGATTGGGTTTCCAGTTCCTTCTAAAGTCTTTTTATTCTCTTTCATCCTCAGTAGCCCCTAGTGTCTTAGTGGCATTGTTGCTTTGCTTGGGGTGAATTGGTTAAAAAAAAAAAAACAAAAAAAAACAAAAAAACAAAAAAACAAATAATACACATTTGTTAGAAAATATAAAATCTGGCAGCAGGGCCTCTGATTAGGAGATCGGAAGTTTTGAGGAGCATGGAACCGCCTCTTAATTGCTGTTGTTGAAACAAAATTTTTTATTGAATTATTTCTTTCTATTTTTTTCTTTTACATACATTTTGAATTATATATTTAGCTTCAAAACAAAACTTATGTAGAATAAAAAAATTTTAGCTTTAAAAAAATTTGCCAGCAATGAAAAAAAATTGAGAAAATTCTGGCTTAAGAAAGATTAATCCCTCAATCATAGTAAAAAAAATATTTAATTTCTTTTTCAGAAATGTTGAAAATGATATAACAGGAAAAATTAAATACTAAACAGAACCTTCCAAAGCAGGTGTGTTGGCACACTTTAATCAGTCATTGTTAATGTTCATTCATTAATTATTTTGGTCAACAGCCAATTTTCATCAGAAATGTTATGAGTCATATTGTATGTCATCTTATCTGCTGAATGTAACCAAATTTCTTTTAAGAGGCAGTTTCTTTGATAAGATGAGGTGGGCATAAAACTCCAATCAGCTGCATTGCCACACATAAAAATCTTATATAGGTAACTACTTATTTGTATTTTATTACTAATTGTGTTTATTATGTAATTTTATGATTTATTAAAGTTTTTTTATGGCTTAGTCAAACATTTTTCACAGCATATTCCATTAACCATATTTAGTATCACCATAAATTTTACTTTTTCTTTTCAGTTGTCTGATACTCATCACCCATCCAGCCCAGTGTTCAATCATCATCATCAAACTCTCTTCCAGATGTCAAGGCATTGCAAGAACAGTCCTGCTAGATTTTCTTATGACTGTGGTTCATTTACCACCAAAGCTCAGCAACATGTCATCACAACTGAAATCAAAATGATCTCCCAGTTGTACTTTGAATGCCCTCACAGGGATCAAGATTTCAAGAGTTAGGCACCAGAAATTATATGCTCAGCTTGCTCCAATAGACTTAGGGATTGGCCTAATAAAAGGAAAAGAGCAATGCTAATTGCTGTACCTATGATATACAGAGAACCAAAGGATCATTTCAAAGATCATGATTTCTGCATGGTTGACGTATGAGGGTTTATAGTCAAGACCAAGCATCAGATTGTATATCCCAATTTAGAATCGGCAAATAGTACTACATAATGATGAGGACCTTCCTGTTTTAGTACCACCAGAGAATAGCTTTCAAATGTCTGACGAAGAAGTACTAAAATCTAATGAATACTTATCTACAAAAATGGTCCTTCCCTCTTACCCCCACCCCAAAGTTTCCCTTTTTTTATGAACGGATCAAGCAATTTAAATAGTGCTACTCTAGATTCTCTTTCTCTATGAATTTCCATTCTTCTTTTGTGTTGTGTCCCTTCAGGACATTGGCAATCATGGCTCTCCACTATTTCCTGTCCCTTGTAGCTCTTAATAAATTTTGTCTTTTTAACTTTTCTAAATCTTGTTAGGTAGATTATACATTGTTTTCATCTGTTCCTCTTGCCTTCAATCTGTCCTGTGAGTATCAAATTTTCCAAGCCCTCTTTCCTTATTATGCGCCCTAGAAATTTCAACTGTTTCAACCTCCCTAGGTTAGCTGTGTGTTGTTTTCCTCTATCCTTTTCCCTTCAATCTGTCCTGTGAGCATCAAATTTTCCAAGCCCTCTTTCCTCATTATGTGCCAAAGAAATTTCAACTCTCTCTTCCATTTTCTCTACTTTTTAATGTTAATCATTTCACTCCAAGCAAGGCAATAAAGCAATTAAGACACAAATGGTTATTGACTGAGAAAGAATATGAGGGGAAAAAAACATTATTAAGAAAACAATAAAAAAAATAAGAATTAAAATGACAGAAGATAACAACTGACATTGCATTTAAATTTTTGAAGATCAAAGCTGACTGGAAAGCAAGAAGAGAGTTCCACATGCAAGAAGTGTGATAGAAGAAACTGTTAGCATAGAACTAACGGTTGCATCTAATCGTTTTGACTGTAAAATGATGAGACCTTGCCAACAATCTGATGTTGCACTTAAATTCATAAAGTCTAGGTACCATGGAGGAAAGTTGAGCAGAACAATTACTATGGAAGTATTTATAGAAAAAGCACAGAGAAGCTATGTTATGGCAGTGGGAAAGTGACTGAAGTCAAGATGCCAGGTCAGGACCAATAACATTGCAGATCTTCTAGATTTTATTATGAACCTCTACTTACATAGCAAGAGCACCAGACAAGATGTGGCAGCAATATTCAATGCATGGATGATTTTTCTTGGGATAATAGAAATGTAGTTCCCAAATTCCCATAGTCCTCTCCAATTTAGAACATTACTTATTTTCCTAAACACTAGTACTTGGTAAATATGGCACTATTTAATTCACTGGTCCACTTGTAAAAAATATTCTTCACTTTTTTTATTTTTTAACACAAGCAAACCAGTTAATTTAAGCAGTGCCAAGAATCTTTAACAAAAACATGTTTTAAATTGGAGATGGTGACAGGAAACTATTCTGGTACATTTCCCAAGAAATCATGGCAATTCACCGATAATAAAGAAAAGTAATCTGTGAGGAGGACAACTCTAAATTCTAAACCATGGAGGAGGCAATGGGAAACCAGTCCCCTATCTTTCCCAAGAAGTCATGGCAATTCACAGATAAAGATTTGTCATATGTTTAACTTTCATATTTATTCCTTTGTCACTGTCATTACTGCATACCTCAGTAATGTTTTCCTACAAGATTAGAAAAATATGGGAAGCAAGTACAATGTAATATATCTCCTGACGAGTGGAGAGAATGATTACAAAAAAGGGTTCATCTATGAAACTACAGAGTCGAGGTACTGAATATAACATCTGTGGGTTTTCCCCACTTGGCTTTGCCAAAATGCCTGTTAGGAGGCGCTCTTTAAGCCTATAAAAAGGCAATTATATTCTCTCTCTTACTCTTTGTATCTGTTACTTCAAGATGTAGTTAACATTGATAAAGAATACTGCCAATTAGGTATGTTTGCTTCATTGATCCTCTGTTGACTTTTGAACTCTCGCACATATGTGTCTATCACATACATGAAATTCCTTTTGTTAATAACATAAATTGTCATTTGTTTTGTGTTTTTATTTTTACCCAGGCTCACCATTGAGTCCACCAATACTGTTTGTGGGATAAATGTTCTAGGAGTCCATAAATATTTAATATACAGCATACACACACTCATATCAAAAGTGATGATACCTGCAACATAATGGTGACTTATTTCTACTCAAACATACTAGTATCCTGCAACACATCAATCAGCTAAGTGACAAATTTGTCACTTAGCTGATTGTGTTTAAAAGAAATCTTTTTATTAAAAAATGACAAAATTACCAAAATAAACCAATTACAATGCAGTATATTTACTATTTCATGAGTAACTATGAAAGCAAATTTAGTGCTTATTTGTCAATTCTCAAGAAGAAAATAAATCCATTTTTTCATATGTTTAAGTTTTTTTTATTAAAATTCTAATCGTTTTTTTTAAATGATAAACATTACCTAGGGAGCGAGGAGGAGGAGGAGTTGTTGTTGTTGATGATGATGATGATCATCATCATAACAACAACAACGGTGCTGAGAGAATGACCGCCCTTTTGGCACAGCGCGGTTGTTTTTTGTTTTTCGGACACGAAGGTTAACCGTTAAAGTATTGCCAAAATTTCTTTATTAAAGAAAAAGCATCTGGAGGAGACACAAAAGTTTATCCTAAACATTTTAAATTTCAAACTGGCAATATTTTAAGTAAAATAACTAAATAGTTTCTTTATAATTTAAACTAACTATATTGTTTCGATATTATTTTTTACTTTTCGATTCAGAGCAGATTTTCGGTAATCGATGATTTAAAAATTCTCAAAAAAAAAAATTATGCTTTTTTAACTAATATAGTAACTAAAAAGTAAAAAAATATTTTGAATTTCTCAAGCTTTCATAAAATTAAGTAAGGGGATATTATCAAGATTTCATTAAAATTCGACAATTATTTGATTTTTGCAAGAATTTCCAAATTAATGTGTCTGCCACCACAAAAAAGAAGCTAAAATTTGCTAAAACTAAAAGTTAGAGTACAACCGCTGACGCAAGAAAAACAAAATTTTAATCAAAATAATATTAATTCAAAATTTCAAATAATATTTTGTTTTGATCTTTCCTTAAGTCTTCTTCTTAATCTTAATTCTTAATAATAACAAAGATCTTGCTTGACGATACAACTGTTTTTCATTAATAAAATTCAGATTTAATTTTTAGTAACGAAATAAAATGTTTTTTAATTAATTTAATTAAATTTACCAAAATTAATTACTAAATTAAATTAAAAACTGATATCGTCAACATATAATAGTAATAGCTTAAAATATTCCTAATTTAATTACTATAAATTATGATTAAGATATTTATTTTAAAGTATTATTTTCATTCAATGACTCCGAATTAAAACTTGACTTTTTACGATTTTTTCTTCAAGAACTTTTTTTCCGGGTGCTGCTGTTTTCATTATTTTAATTTTTCGGTGTCCTTACAAGGGAATTTCAAGATTCTTTAAAAACAACATTTTTTTGTAGATTTTAATAATTAATTAAATAAGATTAAGAATAAATAACTGAAAACAAAACTAAGTCGTACAACTTAAAAAAAACTCCTTCCTAAGATAAAATTACGCACTCCAACCAAAACAACCTTGACCTGACATTTGAAGTTGTGTCAGATTAAAACATTACAAGATTTTTAAAATAAGACGTAGGAAGGATAAACTTTTGTGATCCTATGATGCTGTATTTGATGGATATTCTGCCGATCTTTTGTTGAATTACTTATAGCAAATAAATTGACAAGCTATTGTTGACGATGTAGAGGTCATCACGTTTGTTAGAGAAAACAAATTAAACTTGTCTTTTTCTTGTGGATTATTCTCTATAACGAAAAATAGTATATTTAATGATAGCCAAAACAAACTTACGTTCGTGTAAAATTATCCCCGATGAGACAAGGTAGAGCAAATCGCCAACAAACAGATAATTTTAAAGAGGTCGCCATTTTCTAAAAAAATTAAACTGTAAACGGTCACCTTTATGAAAATGTCTCTATAAAAGTAAAGTGACCAGATCGAATAAGCTATTCAAATAACATTATTTAAATCAGATTTTAATAAGGTTTAACTATTATTCATTGTCCACTTGAACGTAATTGCAGAATTTACTAATAATCAACAGTTTTATTATTTGAAATATAACAATAACTTTCACGAAAAGCTGGAACTTAATGAATGGATGTCAAATAAGGGAAATAACTCTAATTTACTAATTCTCACATGTGCGAGAAGAATTCGAAAGATATTTGTTTTGTCACATATCCTGGAAATTCAAAGAAAGGTAGCTACTTATTTTTAATTGTCTGGACAATTTTGCAATATATTATTTATACTGCATTTACTGTTATGTAATTTTGATAATTATAAAAAAAATCATATATGTATTTCAATTGTCACTTAACCCCTCAATAAAATGAATTCGCAATACACTTACTGTAAGTAAGTATAAAATTGCGAATTCATTTTATTTTTTTAGCATTATATGAAAAATATGCCTGGCTATAAGTTAGTGTATAGCTTTATTTTGATACTTTTCGATAGTATAAAACTAATTCATTGTAAAATAGTTAGTTTGTTTGGCTCTTTAGTGTCAAATTTTTCGGGATTGTATAATTTTTAATTTATTACTTTTATTTTTATTTTTTAGTTTGAAAATAGACAGATTTACAATCCGTAAAAGATTGTCAAAGTTTGTCTGAAAGAACAAAGAAGTTAAACAATAAACATAAACATTAGTTTTTAAAATTTTACTAAAAGAGCCTCGAGAAGAAAAGTTTTTGGGTTTTTTTTTAATCTTATTCAGTGAAGATAATTTCCCCGTTCTTTTATTCAATAAAAACTCCTAGTTTCTAAAAATTATTTCGTTAAAAAAAAGTCGGAAACTACAAAAAAGTAAAATAGTTGAGAAATTTTCTTTACCATACTATTTTTCCCTTTCAAAGTTCATTTAAGAAATCTCGTATCACGTGAAGAAAGTGTAATTTCATAATCATAATGTGAAACAAAACTAAAAGTAAAACAACACAATCAGAAGTCGATATTTCATCTCTTTGAATTTGATCGTTTTATTTTGGGTGACTAATAGATTCCTTATATAATTTTTTTTTATATTCGTCTTCGATTTAATCTTATTTAACAAGATTTACACCTCTTAAATTTTTAGTTTTCTTTCATTATCTTCAGGTAATTTCGACTCTATTAGTAAAATGTTTTTTGTTTATTCATCGTTTTTATTTTATCGTTCTGAATCTTCTATCGTGTCCCTTCAGGACGTGGGCACTCATGACTCTCCACTACCTTTGTAGCTCTTAAGTGTTCGTCTTTTTGCTATCTCTCTCCTAATCCCTAATTATTTTGTCATCCATTTTTACACAAGCTTGTTAAGTAGGTTATTTTCTGCTTTTCTCACTGTGTTAAATTTTCCAAGCCCTCTTTCCTCATTATGTGCCCTAGAAATTTCAATCGCTTCTTTCTGATTCTAAGTGTCCTTTTTGTTTCCATTTTTTCTCAACAATATCGTTCTCCATACAGAATTTATTCATTGCTCTCAAGAACTCTTTTTTGTACCTTTTACAGTCTTTCACAGGAGTGACTTATTATCAACAAATTTCTGTTTTACATTATTCAGACTGTTATCCTCATCTTCATTGCCATATTCACAACGTTTTGGCCGTCATACACTCCAGCCTTCTTCAGGTGATTGGAATTTTGAACTGAACCCTTTATTTACTGGGGTAGATTGTTCTAGTTCCGCATGCCATGCCTCTTCTGTCATGTCTCAGTTATTTCCCTTTAACTCAACTCCCCAAGTTTTTTGGTTCACCACTTCTGTAGCTTGGTACTGAACTCACAACTCTTTGGGCCTTTGGTTTTAGTTGGAAATCCTAATCACCTGAAGAAGACCAGAGCAGAAAATGAATCTGTGAATAATAGCCAGAATCCTGAAAGTCAGCCTTCTCAGAGGTCTGGCTCTTCCAGTGGTGAACTACCTCCACGCCGGTCTAGCAGGATTCGTAGACCAATCCAATGACTGGATTTATAAAACTTTTTCAATTACAATCTCTTTTGCAAGTGAGGGAGAATGTTATATTTTCGTAAGAAAAAAAGAATAAAAAAAGGAAACTAGCTTTCTTGTCCACGTGACTTTTCACACGTTCCCTTTCCTCTTTAAAAGCTGCGTTCTTCTTCCTTTTCATTCTGAATTCTTTCCTTTGTTGATTACTGACTGCTGTGAATTAAGTTCAGTAAAGCCTTAAGAAAAGGTTATTCTATCTTTGCTTTCTTCTCTTTACTGCGTAACAATTCTATTCTAGCTTTCTTCTCTGTACTACGTAACACAGAGATATAGACAGATTTCTGTTAACATTGGATTAAGTGATTTGAAGTTTGAAGTGAAATATAGTTTTTCATTCCTCATTTTTTTTTTCATTTCATTCCAACAATGAAAGAAGAAGAATTAAGAAGACAGACTATAATGATTGACATTGCATTTAAATTTTTAAAGATCAAAGTTGATTGGGAAGCTAGATGAGAGTTCTACAAGGGAGAAGTGTGAGAAAAGAAACTGTTAGCATAGAACTTACAGTTATACCTAGCCAATGGGACTGATGCTAATCTAGTACTGTGCTTAAATTCATAAAGTCTAGGTACCATGGCAGAAAGTTTGTCAAAGGAAGGACAAATGGTAGACTTATAAATATCTAAGATAGATTCTGGCAAGAAAAATTGCCTAGCTTGACATAGTGAACCAACTTTCTTGGCTGCAGACTTAGCAATTGATTCAATATACTTCATGTCAGCTGAAAATGTTAGTTCAAGAAGGCATAATGAGTCACTCTCCTGGAGGTTAGCATCAACCATACTGATGATTAAAAGAGAACAGTTTCGTTTTTGGGGTGTTAAAATTAAGAAGCCAATTCTTGCCCCAGTTAACAACAGATTTTAGGTCATTTTTGAGATCAGCTGCCAATTTGACCATATCTATCCAATCAGACTTACTGTTGTATGTGTGTGTGTATATATATATATATATATATATACACACAGACTGTTACACTGTATCACAGCTCTTCAGTGTGGCTAGATGTCCGATTGCTTCAAGCTGGGATCAAAACTTAACCGATTTGGCATCAGTGAGAGATCTTAGCCCTAAACTGTCAGCACATGGCAGAGAGAAAGGGAAATTTTAACATTTTCTATATGAAATACGGCAGTAGCTAGAAGAGCTCAATTCATAGTGGAAGAGCAATTCATTAATAGCAACAAACAGCAGCCACTGTTTCTTTTTTTTAAATATATATATATAAACTAATACATTGTTTTTAGTGGTAAGTTTGTCAGAAAAATTACCGTGAATGTATTTATAGAAAAACACAGGGAAACTGTTACAGCGGTGGGAAAAGGACTGAAGCTGAATTGCCATGTTAGGACCAATAACATTGCAGATTCTTTGGATTTTATCAAGAATCTGTAAATATATAGTGTGGCAGCAATATTCAAAGCAAGGATGAATGGTTGACTATCTAAGATAGATTCTGCCGATAAAAATTGTCTAACATGACTTGGGGAACCAAGTTTCTTAGCAATTGATTCAACTTAATCTTTTTACTTAATGTTAATGGAAAGTTCATCAGAACAATTACCATGAAATTATTTATTATTGTGAAAAGAACTGAAGTTGAGATGTCGGGTCAGGATTAATAATATTGCAGATTCTTCTTTGGATTTTACCAAGAATCTCTAAATGTATAGCAGGAGCACCAGACCAGAAGTGGCAGCAATATTCAAAGCAAGGATGAATGGTATACTTACAAATATGTAAGGTAGATTCTGGAGTGAAAAATTATCTAGAAAAATTCTTTGGATGTATTTAATACTATTGGCCTAAATTTTTCTTTTTATCTTTTTCAGTTCATTGAAGTGCGAGGAAAATTAAAAGATGAGGAAAGCTTCACAAGTGCAAAGGTTACGAGAGGAACAGGACAGAGCTGTTCAAATTACAAATGATGAAATTGATAAATGGTATCCAGTTTAAGTTTGCTTTTCTTTTTTAAACTTATTTGCTGGGATAACGTATGGGCCTGAAGCTGACAAGGTTTTTTTATCCTCTAAAGCATTTCAGCAAGACAAAAAAATGAAAACATATCTTGAAGTCATATCTGTTACATCCATTATTTGTAAAAGGCTACACTGTAATAAAATATACTCACCATTTCATCATGAGACATTAAAAATATTTTAACCCACAATAAAGCTGCAATGAATATTATCAAAAATTGAAGCAATTATTAAAAAAAGAGTCCCAAGAAAATTCCTATAATGCAGAGCCTGCTTCAGTAGATACATTTTTTTTTTTTTTTTTTTTAAAAATAAACTTGTTTGGTAAAGAGAAAAAAAGACATTACTGAAAACAATAAAACAACAGCAGTGGGTCTTAAAATGTGACTTTATATTACCTCTTATCCCTGAAAGATTGTTACATGTTGCATATCTCTATCTATAAAAGGCAGGATGTGTGTGTGTAACGAATGCACAGACGCAATTTTTGACGGATTTGTACCAAAATTTACATGTGCATGCTCCAAGTTAGCAGGAAGGCCAAGACCAACCTTGCATTTCCCAACTCCCATCAATAGTGGAAATAATCAATTTTTTCATGCTTCTACAGCAGTTTTCATGTAGTTTGCAGCCATTTTCTACTGGACAGAGTGAGAGCCTATAACTGGCTGCCACAAATAGTCAGGAAGATTCTATTGGCCAGCGTGAGAGCCAACAGCTGACTGACACAAATGTTCACTAGCATGCTAGCATGCAAAAAAAATCGATAGCTGCATTCATCACAAGTGGTAAAAATTTAAATCTGCATGGCACTTTACTCCAATTGGCTCATTCGCTTGCTTAAACTTGACGTTGATTCTGATTCTGCAGAACTGGGTTGGGTGTGAAAAAGTATTTGTTGTTAACATTCTTTTTTCATTAGTTTTTCCAGTTACGAACCCTTTTTTATAGCTGATTGTTTTGTGTTCATTTTGTTTAGTTTTTTTTTGTAACAGATTTAATGTTAGAGCTTAGAAAAAATTTGCAGTGTGAGATAGGCAAGAAGTAAGTCATGTAGCAACATCAGCACGGCAAAGGGCACTCCTTTAAAGGCAAAGTAGGGCAAAAATATTTTAAGTCAAGTGATAGTGATTGCTGTATGAGTCGTACGATTTTTGAATCAAGCACACACAATGCTGAGCCATGCTGCTAGTGAAATATATATGTAAATATCACAATATCTAATATATGAATCTTGTCCCATAATAGTTACTACATTTACTATATCAAATGTGTATTCAAATATATCAACTATTATGGGACTGAACTGATACGTTAGATTATTACTATATCTGTCCCATAATAGTTGATACATTTGAATACACATTTGTCCTTTAATAGTTACTAAATTTACTTCATGCAAATGTATCAGCTATTATGGGACAGAGATAGCATAATAGTCTGATGTAATAATTTTGTCCCATAATATTTGCTGCATTTACTATAAAAAATATGTATGCAAATGTGTCAACTATTATGAGACAGAGATAGATTAATAATCTAATGTATGAATTCCATCCCATAATATTTGCTACATTTACTGCATGAAAGGTGTATGAACTATTATGGGACAGCTATAGTAATAACTGTATTCCTGGAAGTCAAACCTAGTCAACAGCAACCAAATATGTAACGCCTGTTTCGGCCCTAGATGGTGGTAACCAATAATGTAACCTCTGAGTTGTTGGTCCTCAAGTTCCTTCAGACCACCATGGTTACCATTTAGCTGTCCCTTCACCTTGTTAGCACATGACTTGTTTTGTCACTGGTATTATGTTGGGGGCACAGTTCCACTCAACTTAGCTGACATTTGTCTGTTCTTGACTATTCACTCCTCTACTATGTTGTGTTTTTGATCTCAGAGGATGAGAAGATCACTGATTAAACAAACTTGAAGTAAAGACAGTTTGACAATTTGGGAGCTAACACAAAAGAAAACAAGAATCTTTTGCAATAAAGAATTAACTCGGGTTAAAAATATAACAACGATTTGGTTTATATATGATTTGTTGTACATTATTTACATTATTCGGACTATTGTCCTCATCTTTGTCGCCATATTTATCACAATGTTTCGGCCGTTGTACGCTCCGGCCTTCTTCAGGTGGTTGGAATGTCAAACTGAACTCTTTATTTTGCTCACTGGGATAGACTGTTCTAGTTCCACGTGCCATGTTTAATGGATGTCAGTTATCCGTTATCTCCTGTTAAATTCCCTCTGAAAGTTCTCCACTGTTCTAACCAGGTATTGAACTCACACTCTTTGGGTCCTTGAGGACACATGGCACAGTGGATAAAGGCATTGGTTAGATCCAGTGACAGGAAATTATAATGACAACCTCGTCTGGGAAAATGATAAGCAAATTTCCACATAAATCTGTTCTTTGCCGAATGATTTTGCTGGTCAATAACAACAATCAGCAAATTTGGCTGATTCTACATTGGAAGAAAAAATAAAATTAACTTCTGAATGAATTCTTATTTATACAGAAATTATAAAATGTCTGTGAAGAGGTTAAGTTTAGATTTCTGAAGATTTGTTCATTTTATATTTTTAATAAAGTTGATATGAAGAAAATACTTGGACTGATTTATTATATCTTTACTTAGATTTGCTTATTAAATAGAATGTTATAAAATATTAAATATAATGGTATTTTGATCTATATCTTTACTTACTGTTACTTTATTTGTTTATTTCAGGAAAAAATTGAACACTGACTATAAGAATCTTTCAGATCGTCTGTTGACTCTACCCAACAAAATAACCCATGAAGTAATGGTAATATCCCTTTATCTGTCTATGACCTACTTGTGTGTGTGTGTGTGTGTGTAAGAGAGAAGGAAAAAGAATAGAGGGGAGAAAATAATGAAAAGGAAAAACAACCATGACATATGCACATACATGCATACTCACTCACTTTTTCACATACACATGTACGCACACATACATACTCAACATACTCACTCACTCTCTCACATACGCACACACACAAAAGAAAAATCAACCTACAAAAATAGCCATTTTGTTTCAACACTTCTGGTGTCTTCTCAAGTGATGGTTTTGAATTCAACACCATCACTTGAGAAGACACCAAAAGTGTTGAAACAAAATGGCTATTTTTGTAGTGATGCTATAACATGTTTATGTTATAATTTTTGAATAAATAATATTTGCTCTACTGTGTATCAAGCACTCTTTTAAGAATAGTGGTTTTGGTTATTGGAATTTTATTCCATCTACATCAATCCTATACTTGGAGATATATATATATATATATATATATATATATATATATATATATATATAGATAGATTGATAAAATTCAATACCCCATATGATATATGGCGATTTCACCCAGAACCCATATATAATATGGGATATTGAATTTTATCTACATGTAATTTATATATGCTCTGTAACAAATACATTGAGCTTTCTTCTACATATCAGTTTTATTATTTTATATTACTAAGATTACTTACCATGGATTTTTACCTATATATATATATATATATATATATATATATATATATATATATGGAGGCACTGTGGAGTAATGGATAGCGACTTGGATTGAGGAATTGCAGAGTCGAGTTCGAATTCCAGTCGAATCCATTACATTGACTTACGTGCTAATACCCTTGGGAAAGGTGTGAATCCTCTTCTTCTTCCTCCAGCTATGGGTAAATAGCAGGACAGACTGGGTTCTATAGCCTTGGATGGCAACTGGTCTAGAGAAGGACAACTCTGTTCAAAACCTGCGGAGGGTCGTTTGGGGACCTTGTGGCACTTAGTGCACCAGGTCTCTGAATTTGGCCCTTCAAAAAGTGTGGCTGGTCCTGCACGAAACCTTCACCACTATAATCAAATTTCTTGTGCTGTTGTCGGGCTGTCGGTTTCCTGGGAACTGATCTGCTTGACTCTCATACGTCAAATTCGACGGGAGAGTCAACTATATATATATATATATATATATATATATATATATATATATATATATATATATATATATATATAACTTTCATTATTTTATGGTTGAGTGACTACATGTAAGTTTTAAACTGACAATTTCTCCTATTGCACTTCTTGCTTGTGAAACTCTTTTCTGGTTTCTTGACTCCCAGTCAACTTTGATCTTCAAAAATTTAAATTTAAATGCAATTTCAATCATTATATTTTGTTTTCTTAATTCTTGTTCTTTTATTGTCCTCTCTCCTTAATAGTAGTTTTTCTCATATTCTATAACACTCAATAACTTCTTGTGTTTAGTGGCTTTATTGCTTTTGATCTTCAAAAAATTAAATGCAATGTCAATCATTATCCTTTGTCTTCTTAATTCTTGTTCTTTTATTGTTCTCTCTCTTTAATAGTATTTTTTTATCTCATATTTTCTAACATGCGGTAATCCCTAACATCTCAGTGGTTTTATTGCCTTGCTTGGGGTGAAATGATTAATTAATTAATATATTGTCATCCACAGACTGTTTTGCTGTATCACAACTCTTCAGTGCGGCTAGATGTTCAATTGCTTCAAACTGGGATCAAAACCCGACTGATTTGGTATCAGTCAGAGATCCTATCCCCAGGCTATTGTTGCATGACAGAGAGAAAGGGAAATTTTAAAATTTTTAGTACAAAATATGCCAGTGGCCTGGAGAGCTCAATTCAGTTGAAGAGCAATGTGTTAGTAGTAGTAGGATCCACCATTTTTGAAATTACCCTTTTCTCAAGAGAGCTCAACTGGATTTCCTGAGAGCATATATATTGTCATCCACAGACAGACTGTTTCGCTATATCACAGCTCTTCAGTGATCTGACATCTGATTGCTTCAAGCCGGGATTGAAACCCGACTGATTTGTCATCAGTCAGAGATCCTACCCCTAGTGTGTGTGTGTATATATATATATATATATATACACACACCATTCAAGATGACTGAAGATCATGTAAGCATGAAACTAGGGTATGACTAGGGCCATCCTTTCATAGGAATTAACGTTGTTAAATGTTTTTATCTCTGTCTAGGCAATCTAGGCTTTGAGCACTTTATTTTACTGAGTTTGCTCTTAGGCCTTTTTTCTTTTTCTTTTTTCAGTAGTGTCATTTTTGTTCAAGACACGGATTTTAGGTTTTTGGCAAGTTGTCTGTTGGTTCCATCATCAATTTTGGTTTTAGGTAGGCATCTTCAGATCAGAACAAAAGACAAAATCTGTTTTTTTTTTTTTATATATATTAAAATCTTTAATGTATGTTTGCTATTTCTCGTGGGTGCTGCCATTTTAGTTATGGCTTTAAATCAGTGGATTAAAATTTATACTGCATTACATTTTATTGTTTTCTATTTTATTTTTCTCTCTGGAATGACAAAAGTTGATGTATATTTTCTTTTAGTTTTGATAATTCGAATTGTATTTTAAAAGTTGTTAATATGAAGCTCTGAAGATGAAATTTTGTAAAAAGTTTTTGCTTTTTGCATCTAGCCATTTCAGCTGTAAAATGATGAGACCTTGTTGCCAATCTTGTACTGCACTTAAATTTGTAAAGTTGAAGTACTAAAGAGGAAAGCTCATCAGAACAATTACCATGAAAGTGTTTCTAGAAAAGGCACAGGGAAGCCCAGCTATGTCAGCGGGAAAGTGACTGAAGCCAAGATGTCAGGTTAGCTCTGATTGCAGATTCTTCTTTGGATTTTGTCAAAAATGTCTAGATATGTGACAGAAGATGTGACAGCCATATTCAATGCATAGTGCAGGGCATGATTTAGGCCTTAAAAGTCACCTGGGCTAATAGAATTTGGGGTTCCTTCATTACTTATTGTTATACTACCTATTCTATGGTAATGGACTCTTCCAGAAACAATAAGTAGCAGTAGCGGTCGCCAGTTCTAGGCAGGTGGTGTTCATCGAGTCCGACGATATCGGACATTGAAGTAGCAACCATCACAACTAGATTTCTGCGTCCTTAACTCTTATTTCCAAGTTCTTACGTTTGACTTATTGAAATACAAGCCTCCACTGTGAAATGACTCCACAACATATTTTGGCGGCGAGGTATTCAGACTCATACGTTGGAAGAGAAAAAAAAATTTTCAATCGCCACAGTATATTTTGGCGACAAGGCATTCGTAATTCACACGGGAAAGGAAAAATTATTCAGTTACTTTACTACAACATTGACGACCAGGGATTGGTTTCTCAAATGGAGAAAGGGAAAAAAAAAATTTTCCGTACGCCTAACAACATTTTTTGATGACGAGTGACTCGAAACTCAGAGAAAGAAAGAAAAAAAAAACTTTTTGTACGCCTAACTATAAAAACGTTGGCAACCAGAATTCGAAACTCATACGAAGAAAAATTTTTGCGTTCACTCTACAACACTTGTCAACGTGGATTAGTAACTCGTACAGAAGTGAAAAAAAAATTCACCTGCCATAATAAACGTGGCGTACGTGGGATTGCATTTCATATAGTGAAAAAAAAAATTCACTTACGTTATTTAGTGACGAAATTCGTTTTTATACGAAAGAAAAAAATTTTCCTCGTCAACAACTCAGATTCATATAAAAAAAAAAAATCTTGGCAAAGTTTTTTCAAAAGACAAAACGTCAACTTAGTGACGGAAAAATCAGTTGTATTCTCAACTGAGAAAAGAATTTTATTTTTTCTCGATAAGACAGTTTGCTCAAATAGATCACGAATTACAAATTCATTTTGGACCCCCCTCTACAATATTTAAGTATTGTGTATACTTTTTGCGAAGATGTAGGAATGCAAAAATATATTCCAGGAATTTTTTAAGTTCCAGATGGAACAACAGAAGATATTCCAGATACAACTTCAGGAGGAAACTTTTAATAGACAGATGCAGTTTCAAAAAGAAATGGAACTGATGCATAAGGAGTTTCAAAACAAAATTCTAGAAATAACTGAGAAGAGGAAAGAGAAAAATCTACGAAATGTTTCTTTCCCAGAGAATACAATATGGAATTCGATTGAAATATTCACATACAGTCCAGATGAAGAGATAACTTTTGAAGAGTATTTTAAAAAATATACGGACGTGTATAACGAGGACTGCCACACGTGGTCTGAAGGAAAGAAGGTTAGACTTCTTTTAAGCAAGTTAGGAACTGCTGAGCATAACAAATTGGTAAACTACATTTTACCGAAAAAAACTAGCGAGTTGACTTTTACCGAGGCGGTAAATATATTAAGTGAATTATTTAGTAAAAAGACATCTTTGTTTCACAAGAGGTGGAAATGTTTGAATCTGATGAAAGAGGATGAACAAGACTTCATAACGTATGCAGCTAATGTGAACAAGCATTGTGAAGAATTCAAACTAGCAGAATTAAGCACTGACAATTTTAAGTGCTTAGTATTTGTTCAAGGCCTAGTTTCAGAAAGAGACGCAGAATTAAGGAAATTGGTACTTTCAAAATTGGAAAATGAACCAAGGATTTCGGTACAGAGTTTGGTGGAAGACTGCACAAGATATGTTAGCGTAAAGAAAGACTTGAAAAAGATAGAACAGTCTGGCGTTTCGCATGTAAGGAAAATACGCTACAAAAAAGAAAGTCAGTCTACCAAATTCTGTAATGAATTCTGTAATTGCGGATTATCAAACAAAAAGTGAAATACCAGGAAAAAATAAACAAAAACTCCCGAAGCCATGTTTTGCTTGTGGTGAACTTCACTGGTACAGATATTGCAATTTTAGGAATAAAAAATGTTTCAACTATGAAAGAGTGGGGCATAAAAGCTTGCACTGCAGGTCAAAAAATAAAAACAATAAAATAAGAAAATTAAAGTTCAGCGAAGTGAATGACGGAATAACTAGAAAATTTGTTACCATCGAAATAAGTAATAAAAAAATAAAAATGCACTCGACACTGGTTCTGACCTATCTATTATAAATTTGCATACGTGGAAGAAGTTGGGGAAACCAACTTTAATGAAGACAAATAAAATTGCGAGGTCTGTGACAGGAGAAAAAATACAATTCATTGGAGAATTTGTTACAAACATTACATTAAATAAAAAAACGTGAAAAGCTAAATTATTTGTCTTAAAAAATACCACGAACTTACTTGGTACGGATTGGATAACAGAATTTCAATTATGGGATTTATCAATAAATTCTTTCTGTTACAATGTTGAAAATTTAAACTGCGAAGCCCAAAAATTACTACAGAAACTTAAGGGAACTTTTCCTACTGTTTTTTCTCCAGGTTTGGGAACGTGTACCAAGATGGAGGCAAAATTACAGCCAAAACAAAATGCTCAGGCCGTTTTCAAAAAGAAAAGAAATGTGCTGTTTGCTTCAATTGAACAGATCGATAAAGAATTGGACAGATTAGAGAAAAACGGCATATTTAAAAATGTGGAATGGTTAACACCGACAATATACGTGAAAAACAAGCTCCAGAAAGTAAAAATGAAGCCGACACCGACAAAAATTGAGGAACAAGTTACATGCAACCAAGGACATGCTGTATTATTAAATGATTTCAGTCAACAAGAAGAGCCCACAGAAACTGTGAGTCCATTTGTAAGAAGTGCAGGGCAGATGGTTGTTTCTTGTAACGTTTTGGAGATATATATAAAAAAAAAAATAAAAAAATAGAAAAGCGGATTGCCTATATTAACGTACTTGGTGAAAGGGGAAAAATTCATGTGCAGATCAGACGACATGCTTCAGACGTGGTCGACAGTGGTCCCGTGGAAGAAACACCGATAGAGGTGATTTTCAATAAGTTTGATCTAACAACCCCTGCAAATAATTTTACCTAAGGTACGCCGATCCAGAAGAAAAAAAAAAAAAGAAAGGCAACTGATCATTTAAAAGTGGATAACAAAAATGTAGGAACTACGATGTTGCTAAAAAAAAAAAAAAAATTTTTTTTTTTTTTCTTCATATTTTCTGTAAAAATTTGAAAGATAAATAAAGAAAACTCTTACTCCTGCGAAGTAAAGTTTTAGTGGGGGATGTTATACTACCTATTCTATGGTAATGGAATCTTCCAGAGACAATAAGTAGCAGTGGCGGTCACCAGTTCGGGGCAGGTGGTGTTCATCGAGTCCGACGATATCGGACATTGAAGTAGCAACCATCACAACTAGATTTCTGCGTCCTTAACTCTTATTTCCAAGTTCTTACGTTTGACTTATTGAAATACAAGCCTCCACTGTGAAATGACTCCACAACATATTTTGGCGGCGAGGTATTCAGACTCATACGTTGGAAGAGAAAAAAAAATTTTCAATCGCCACAGTATATTTTGGCGACAAGGCATTCGTAATTCACACGGGAAAGGAAAAATTATTCAGTTACTTTACTACAACATTGACGACCAGGGATTGGTTTCTCAAATGGAGAAAGGGAAAAAAAAAATTTTCCGTACGCCTAACAACATTTTTTGATGACGAGTGACTCGAAACTCAGAGAAAGAAAGAAAAAAAAAACTTTTTGTACGCCTAACTATAAAAACGTTGGCAACCAGAATTCGAAACTCATACGAAGAAAAATTTTTGCGTTCACTCTACAACACTTGTCAACGTGGATTAGTAACTCGTACAGAAGTGAAAAAAAAATTCACCTGCCATAATAAACGTGGCGTACGTGGGATTGCATTTCATATAGTGAAAAAAAAAATTCACTTACGTTATTTAGTGACGAAATTCGTTTTTATACGAAAGAAAAAAATTTTCCTCGTCAACAACTCAGATTCATATAAAAAAAAAAAATCTTGGCAAAGTTTTTTCAAAAGACAAAACGTCAACTTAGTGACGGAAAAATCAGTTGTATTCTCAACTGAGAAAAGAATTTTATTTTTTCTCGATAAGACAGTTTGCTCAAATAGATCACGAATTACAAATTCATTTTGGACCCCCCTCTACAATATTTAAGTATTGTGTATACTTTTTGCGAAGATGTAGGAATGCAAAAATATATTCCAGGAATTTTTTAAGTTCCAGATGGAACAACAGAAGATATTCCAGATACAACTTCAGGAGGAAACTTTTAATAGACAGATGCAGTTTCAAAAAGAAATGGAACTGATGCATAAGGAGTTTCAAAACAAAATTCTAGAAATAACTGAGAAGAGGAAAGAGAAAAATCTACGAAATGTTTCTTTCCCAGAGAATACAATATGGAATTCGATTGAAATATTCACATACAGTCCAGATGAAGAGATAACTTTTGAAGAGTATTTTAAAAAATATACGGACGTGTATAACGAGGACTGCCACACGTGGTCTGAAGGAAAGAAGGTTAGACTTCTTTTAAGCAAGTTAGGAACTGCTGAGCATAACAAATTGGTAAACTACATTTTACCGAAAAAAACTAGCGAGTTGACTTTTACCGAGGCGGTAAATATATTAAGTGAATTATTTAGTAAAAAGACATCTTTGTTTCACAAGAGGTGGAAATGTTTGAATCTGATGAAAGAGGATGAACAAGACTTCATAACGTATGCAGCTAATGTGAACAAGCATTGTGAAGAATTCAAACTAGCAGAATTAAGCACTGACAATTTTAAGTGCTTAGTATTTGTTCAAGGCCTAGTTTCAGAAAGAGACGCAGAATTAAGGAAATTGGTACTTTCAAAATTGGAAAATGAACCAAGGATTTCGGTACAGAGTTTGGTGGAAGACTGCACAAGATATGTTAGCGTAAAGAAAGACCTATCTATTATAAATTTGCATACGTGGAAGAAGTTGGGGAAACCAACTTTAATGAAGACAAATAAAATTGCGAGGTCTGTGACAGGAGAAAAAATACAATTCATTGGAGAATTTGTTACAAACATTACATTAAATAAAAAAACGTGAAAAGCTAAATTATTTGTCTTAAAAAATACCACGAACTTACTTGGTACGGATTGGATAACAGAATTTCAATTATGGGATTTATCAATAAATTCTTTCTGTTACAATGTTGAAAATTTAAACTGCGAAGCCCAAAAATTACTACAGAAACTTAAGGGAACTTTTGCCTATATTAACGTACTTGGTGAAAGGGGAAAAATTCATGTGCAGATCAGACGACATGCTTCAGACGTGGTCGACAGTGGTCCCGTGGAAGAAACACCGATAGAGGTGATTTTCAATAAGTTTGATCTAACAACCCCTGCAAATAATTTTACCTAAGGTACGCCGATCCAGAAGAAAAAAAAAAAAAGAAAGGCAACTGATCATTTAAAAGTGGATAACAAAAATGTAGGAACTACGATGTTGCTAAAAAAAAAAAAAAAATTTTTTTTTTTTTTCTTCATATTTTCTGTAAAAATTTGAAAGATAAATAAAGAAAACTCTTACTCCTGCGAAGTAAAGTTTTAGTGGGGGATGTTATACTACCTATTCTATGGTAATGGAATCTTCCAGAGACAATAAGTAGCAGTGGCGGTCACCAGTTCGGGGCAGGTGGTGTTGAGCGAGTCAGACGATATCGGACATTGAAGTAGCAACCATCACAACTAGATTTCTGCATCCTTAACTCTTATTTCCAAGTTCTAACGTTTTGCAAGTCGAACCTAATTTAGGACGACTTATTGAAATACAAGCCTCCACTGTGAAATGACTCCACAACACTTATGTTGCCACCCACTAAAAAAAAACAAAATATATTTTTAGATGATGCTTTTTTGGTGTAAAACATGAAACGAATTAAAATTTTTAATGATAATAATCCAGTTTATATCATAAGCAACTTCATGATATTTTTTATCTCAAGTTTAGACCCTTACATCTTCCACTTCAAATTAGTCCCGATGAGGGCCATTAAATTTGAAAATAAACAAATCTCCTCTGTTCTTATATCTTTATTTTTTAAAGTTTTAGTAGGGACCCAAGACTAGAGATCATTTAGGGGCCCCTCTAATATGGGCTGCAGCTCAGACTCCACCTAGCACTGCATGGACGAATGGTAGACTCATAATTATTTAAAATAGATTCTGGTGAAAGAAATTGCCTAGAACTAACTTTCTTTGCCTAAAAAAAAAATTGCAATAAAGATTTGCCAAGCAATTGTCATATTAAATATTCACTTGCATTATTTACATTATTCAGATTGTTATCCTCATCTTCATTGAGGTATTCACAACACTTCAGCCTTCTTCAGATGATTGGAATTTCAAACAGAGATAGATAGTTCTAGTTCCACGTGTCATGCCTCTTCTGGATTTCTCAGTTATTTCCCTTTAACTCAACCCTCCAAGTTTTGGTGACCTGGTATTGAACTCACAACTCTTTGGGTCTAGTTACTGGATCTAACCAACGTCTTTATCCACTGAGTGTATGAATTTTTGAGATTTATAAATCTAATGTCTCAGCAACCGTTTTTTTACTAGTGCTCATATTACAATTTTTTTCTATTATTATTACATTTTTTACCAGTGCTTATATTGCAATTTTTAATGTTATTCATAGCTTTTCTCTAGCACTCCTTATTACTGGTTCCCATATTATATTCATTTCTATGCCTGGTTGGCTAAAACATTATGAATATGGCAATGAAGATGAGAATAACAGTCTAAATAATGTAAATAATGCAAGTAATCATAATACCTTTTTTTATTTTCTGATTTAAAGATTAAATATTAAAGAACATCATGTCAGTTGTAGGTGAGAAAATATTTTAAATTTAATAAAATTTCTGTGTCTAATAATTTCCATTTTGCTGTTCGACATTTAAGGTTCCTTTTGGTCCGTTTGCCTTCATGCCAGGACAATTGGTGCACACGAATGAAATCATGGTCCTTCTTGGAGACAACTGGTTTGTAGAAAGATCGGCCAAACAAGCAACTCAAATTGTTAAAAGGAGAATAAAATGTAAGTTGGATATACTCAAATACACGTATCGACTAAAATAATTTAAGTAATAAAAATCTGTTGGATTAATAAATAAAAAAATCCATCCCTTTCTTTAGAAATTACTTTGTTTACATTAGCATACAAAACTGAGCAGATGTGTCTATTTCAAGAGTCAGAGAAAAATCTGTGTTTAAAGGCAGCATTTAATTTGGTTGGTCATTGACACACTCTGTAGCCAAGAGGTCAAAGCACGTCAGATCTAACAATATTTTCCTTTAAGGAATGCAGGTTAAAATCCTGCAGGAGAGCGCATGTTTTTCTTTAATAGGATTTCTTGAATATTCATGCCAGGAGAGGAAAATAATAAATTTACTGTTTAATAAATAAACAGAATGTCTACTAAAATACGAATCTCCACTAAGTATATATATATATATATAAGGCAGGATGTGTGTGTGTGTGTGTGTGTGTGTGTAATGTACAGCTGCAATTTTTGATGGATTTGTACCAAAATTTACATGCACATGCTCCAAGTTATCGGGAAGGCCAAGACCAACCTTGCATTTCCCAACTCCCATCGATAGTGGAAATAATCGATTTTTTTCATGCTTCTACAGCAGTTTTCATGTAGTTTGCAGCCATTTTGTACTGGCCAGAGTGAGGGCCTATAGCTGGCTGCCACGAATAGGCAGGAAGATTCTATTGGCCAGTGTGAGAGCCAACAGCTGACTGACACGAATGTTAACTGGCATGCTAGCATGCAAAAAAAATCGATAGCTGCATTCGTCACAAGTGGGAAAAATTTTAATCTGCATGCCACTTTACTCCAATTGGCTCATTCGCTTGCTTAAACTCAACATTGATTCTGATTCTGCAGAACTGGGTTGGGTGTGAAAAAGTATTTGTTGCTAACATTCTTTTTTCATTCGTTTTTTCCAGTTACAAGTCCTTTTTTAAAGCTGATCATTTTGTGTTCATTTTGTTTAGTTCTTTTTTCGTAACAGATGTAATGGTTAGTATAGAGCTTAGAAAAAATTTGCAGTGTGAGATAGGCAAGAAGTAAGGCATGTAGCAACATCAGCACGGCAAAGGGCACTCCTTTAAAGGCAAGGAAGGGCAAAAATATTTTAAGTCAAGTGATAGCGATTGCTGTACGAGTCATACGATTTTTGAATCAAGCACGGGCAACGCCGGGCCATGCTGCTAGTATATATATATTCTATTTATATGCTTTTTATGGATACACTTATTTGAGTAAATGCAATGTTTTTTACTAAACACTATTAATGACATTTATCAGCCAGAATGTTCAAGAAATTTTGTACAAACAGACAGGAATCAAGCCTGTATCCTATCATTTAACCTGACATTCTGGGATCATTGGGACACAGAGAACTTCCGGTTAAGCAAAGCTTGAATTACTGCTTTTAAACACACTGATTTTTCTTGATCTATCATATCTGTTCTGAAATTGTAACCTAATGTAAACAATGGCAACATATTATATGTAATGGATTAAATTCAACAAATATTTTAATATCTTTTCTGTTTATAAGTTTTTTTTATGGATCCACTTATTTGAGTAAATGCTCTGTTTTTTTTTAATTAAGGAGAATTAATTACATTTTCCAGCCTGAATGTTTGAGAAATTGCTAAAGTGGAAGTTCTCTGTCGCTGAATAGTCATAGCACATCAAGCTTAATGAGAGTTCCATATAGGATACAGGTTTGATTGCTGTCCTACAAAAATTCTTGAATATTCAGGCCAGTAAATTTAATTAATCTTGTTTAATTCAAAAACAGAATATTTATTTAAATAAGTGTATCCATAAAAAAATGTATAAACAGAAAATATATTAAAATATTTGTTGGATTTAATCCATTTCATATATATATATATATATATATATATATATATATATATATATATAGTGGTAGAATCTCTAACTGATGCCAAATCGATCGGGTTTCAATCCCAGCTTGAAGCAATTGGATTTCTATCCACACTGATGAGCTGTGATACAGCGAAACAGTCTGTCTGTGGATTACTATTTATGCTCTTGAAATAATTCAATTGAGCTCTCAGTGGCTGCTGCTGCTAATGCAATACTCTTCTACTCGAATCAAGCTCTTCTAGTTACTGACGTCACAGTAAAACATTAAAATTTCCCCTTCTCTCTGCTGTGTGACGATAGCTTAGAAGTAGAATCTCTGACTGATGCTGATACACCAAAACAATCTGTCTGTGGATGACTATAGGAAATGGATTAAATCCAACAGATTTTTAATTTATTTGTTTAAATCTTATTTTATAAATGGATACTCATATTTGAGTAGATGCTCTGTTTTTATTTATTTATTAAACAGTATATTTATTTATTTACATCTAACAGCCTGAATATTTTGAGAAATCTTGTTAGAAAGATAATGTGTCCTCCGGCAGGATTTTGAGAATCGGGTAGTATGTATTCAAAAGCACTATTTTGGCTTTGTTTGATCAGGAGGTCCTACATCACCAAGTTGGTCTAAGGCACTTCAGATCTAATGATGGTTTCCCCTAGGAGACACAGGTTCAAATCCTGCTGGAGTATGGATATTTTTCTAACAAGATTTCTTGAAAATAAAAACTTTATCTCATTATTTTAGTGAAAAACAAACAAAAAATAGATAATCTCAAAACCACATTTGAAAAAATTCTGTCCTTAACTTTATCTATGAACTGAGTCAAAAACAAACTCCCATTCTTACATTCTTGTAAAATACATTAACAACACTTTCACCACCTCATTATATAAAAACCCACTGACAGAAACTATTGCCACCTTAACTTTAAAAGTGAATGCCCACTCAGATACAAAATTGCAGTAATAAAAAATTTCCTAAATAGAGCACACCAGAATTCATCCTCTTGTCTACTTTTCCTTAAAGAATTCAATAATGTAAAACAGATGCTAGTTAACAATAGTTTTCCTAACTACCTCATTGACCACCAGATTAGACTATTTCTTTCCAAAGTAACTAATAATGATATTGAACATACAGACAAAAACAATAACATTAATATCTTCAACAAAAGCCTAATGTACGTCAACTATAAGCAAGATGAATTTTCAGTTAGAAATATCATAAAGAAATACACTACCCCAGTCGACCTGAACAAGAAAATTAATTATCTATTACAAAAAATTTAAAACAGCTAATCTTATCATCAAAAATGATAACACACACCTGCAAAATCAAAACTACAAAGTACCAACCTTACTTACAAATTCAAATGCCTCTTAAGGAACTGTTATTCCTGATCCTACCAAACTCATAAATAATTACATCGGTCACACTGCTACATGCATATCCTGATCCTACCAAACTCATAAATAATTACATCGGTCACACTGCTACATGCATATCCAGACAACTCATACTACACCTACCTGACCATAGCTCCATTAGGACACATTTAAACACACACAAAATCCTACCAGATTCTATCTGAAACATACTAGTAGAAAATACAAGCATAATAACGTTATCCAAATGTAAAAAGAAAGATTAAAATAATAGAAGCACTAATAATAAAAAAGAAAAAACCATCACTCAATAATATTAACTATGAACATGGCCACAATGTGCTGACTGTATTTGGAAAATAAAGCATCCCTATAACTCTAGATACATACACACAACACATACATCTAGTTAAAAAGTAAAAATAAACTCCTTAATAATGGCTAAAAGTATGGCTGAAAGCACTTGGAAATGCAGAACTTTTGGAAAGTTTTTACACAATTTGTGTTCAGAAAAGAAAACACTTTTTCTAACACAAGAAAAATTAAATAAAAAGTTTAATTTCAGTACCTTTTCTGTCATCTTTAGTGAAACTTGTATATGTATATATATATATATAACCAATTGCTGGTCAGAATTGTTTTTATTTTGTTTTTTTACTCTCCATCCCACCCTTCTCCCCCATTCTTCCCTCACTCTTCCCCTTCTGTCACATTTCCTGTTGTGTGCACATAAAATTAGCCAATAGAATTAACTAGCATCTACCACCTGACGAGAACTTAATGGTTGAAACCATGGTAGTGGGTGTGTAAGTAATTCCTAATTTTTTAATATTTTATATATATATATATATATATATATATATATATATAATTATAATTATAATTAATTGAATTAACGTACTAAGCTCTGTTCCATCTTCAAGCAAAATTTTTTTGGAATAACTTATTTCTGAAATTTACGTGTTTTATAAGCAGATTCATTATTGAAATCAAAATTTCTATGGTAACGGCCAGCGCAATTGTTCATATAAAGAGGGGGCGCAGGGTGTTAATAATTTCTATCAGTAAAGAGTTACATGCATAGGTGTCAAGTCAGGGTAAGGTTGGGGTGTCTAAATTTAAAACGGAAGCTGATTTCGTCTAGTCTGGTTTATGTGTCTATGGAGATTTATTTATTTTTTTATTTTATTTTTTTCTGAAAGGGTTTTGTGTATATAAAAACTGTCGTAAATCGCTAACATTTGTTTTTTCATAAAGGGTTATCTTTTTTTGTAGGGCATTGTTATATTTTCGTAAAAAAAAAGGAAACTAACTTTCTTGCCCACGTGACTTTTCACACGTTCCCTTTCCTCTTTAAAAGCTGCATTCTTCTTCCTTTCCATTCTGAATTCTTTCCTTTGTTGATTACTGACTGCTGTGAATTAAGTTCAGTAAAGCCTTAAGAAAAGGTTATTCTATCCTTGCTTTCTTCTCTTTACAACGTAACAATTTACTGAACTTAATTCCTCATGGACAAGATTATTCGTCTGGACAAGTTTGATATATCTTCTGCAGACCCTCAGGCTAGCAAGCTCTGGAGACTATGGTACCGTAATTTTAATTATTATTTATCAACTATTGCTTCTTTAAACCCGGACAAACTCGAAGTCCTTTATTTAAACATCGGTGCTACCGTTGCTGATGTTATCGAGGGTTGTTCTGGATTTGAACATGCTGTTGAATTGCTGAAAAGTGTTTATGACAAGTCTCCAAGTGTTATTCATGCTAGACATTTGTTGTCTACACGTCTGCAGCAGGAAAATGAGTCTGTAGACCAATACCTTCAGGCCTTGAATCGACTTGCTGCTGACTGTTGCTTCCAAGATGTTACTGCTACTACTTACAGGGATGAATCTGTCCGTGATGCATTTATACGTGGTCTCCGGTCCCCCGTAATACGTGCCAGACTGCTAGAAAATGATACGCTAACTCTGAAGGAGGCTACTCAATGTGCTAGAGCCTTAGAACAGGCTCACTTTCGTGCTGAATCATACGCTTCTCAGATTGGATCAGCCGCTGCTACTACCACTAGGACTAAAAATGTGTTTACTGATTCTGCCGAGGAGGCCACTTCCACTACTATTACTAAAAGTATGCTTTCTGACTTAACTGATTCTCGTACGGAGTGTGACTCTGTACAATTGTCTGCTGCCCTTGCTCACGGCAAGTGCTACAACTGTGGAGGGAAACGTCACTTTAAGGATAATCGTCGCTATTGTCCTGCCCGTGATAAGAGATGTCGAAACTGTGGCAAACTCGGTCATTTTTCTAAAGTTTGCCGTTCTACCATGCCAGCGCCTTCACGTTCTACCTCAGCTATTATAGTAGCCCATGCTAAAGACGATGATAGGTCTCCTCCAGTTACTAAAACTTTAGAATTAAAAGGAAAGAAATTAACTGCCCTCATAGACACCGGTAGTTCTGATAACTTTATCAGTGCCCGTAATGTTAAAGCAATGAAACTGTCTACTTCTAAATGGAATTCCGTAATTTCCATGGCATCATCTGCCATTTCCCTCAAACTATCTGAATATTGTACTGAGGATATTATCTTCAATGGTTACGAATATAAACAAATTGACTTTACAGTACTCCCTGATTCCTGTATGGATATTATACTCGGAGTGCCCTTCTTAAATCTACACCAGAGTATCACTATTTCTTTTGGTGGATCTCAGGATAGTTTAAAAATCTGCGCTTTAACCAAGATCAGTTGTGCTCCTGTTAAGTTGTTCCGAAACTTGACCCCTGACTGCAAACCTATTGCTACTAAATCCCAAAATTACCGTGCGGAGGATGCTCGGTTCATTGAAAAAGAAATTCTACAACTGCTTGAGCATGATATAATTGAAACAAGTTACTCCCCGTGGCGTGCTCAAATTGTTGTAACTTCGTCACCTAACAAAAAGAAACGATTGGTAGTCGATTTCTCCCAGACTATTAATAGGTTCACCTTACTTGATGCCTACCCCTTGCCTCGAATTGAAGATCTCGTAAACCAAATAGCCCAGTATCGTATCTATAGTATAATTGACTTGTCCAAAGCGTACTATCAGATTGAAATTTGCCCCGAAGATCGCCCCTATACGGCCTTTCAAGCTGGAAATCGTCTGTTCCAATTTAAACGAATATCCATGGGTGTTACTAACGGGGTTTCTGCCTTTCAGCGATTTATGAATTCTTTCATTTCTGATAACAAATTATCTGGAACCTTTTCGTATATAGATGATATAACTGTTTGCGGTAAAACCCAGGAGGAGCACGACGTCAATTTGGAATGTTTCTTAAAAGCTGCCTCGACATACAACCTCGAAATAAACCGGGAAAAATCAGAGTTTTCACTTCGTTCTATTAACGTGCTAGGATATCAAATTTGTAACGGAACTATCCAACCCGATCCTGAGCGTTTGAAGCCACTTTTGCAAATGCCTCCTCCTTCCGACTCAAATTCGTTAAAAAGGTGTCTTGGTATGTTTGCTTACTATGCGAAATGGATACCTAAATATTCACACAAAATTCGTCCACTGGTCGAAAATAAACAATTCCCTATGCTCCCTATAGTTATAAATTCTTTCGAAAAACTTAAGAAAGACATTGCCGAGTCATCTGTAAAAGTTATTGATGATGAATTGCCATTTACTATTGAAACCGATGCTTCAGAAAAGGCTATTGGAGGCACTCTTTTACAAGCTGAGCGACCTGTAGCATTCTTTTCTCGGTCGCTAAACTCCTCTGAAATACGACTTCATATAGTCGAAAAAGAAGCATATGCCATAGTCGAATGCGTTCGTAAATGGAGAGACCTCCTTGCCGGGAAACATTTTACTATTATTACTGATCAACAAGCCGTATCTTTTATGTTTAAACCTGCTAATCGCGGAAAAATTAAAAACGATAAAATTATACGGTGGAAAATGGAACTTCTTCCCTTTTCATACGACATAAAACACCGTCCTGGAAATGAAAACACAGTTGCGGATACCTTATCCAGAGTATGTGGTGCTGCTGCGTCTTCCTTGAAGGAACTTAAATCGATACACGATTCCTTAATACATCCTGGGGTACAGCGCTTTTGGCATTTTGTAAGGTCTCAGAATATGCCGTATTCGCTTGATGAAGTCCGACGTGTGACTTCTGAATGTACGACCTGTGACAAAATAAAACCCCAATTCTTCGATTCTGCTAGTAATGTTCTGATCCGTTCTACTGCGCCATTTCAGCGTCTTTCCATAGACTACAAAGGGCCTGTCCCGGTATCTCCGACAGGTTACCGATATATATTTACTGTTATCGACGAATATAGTCGATTTCCCTTTGCCTTTCCTTGCCGCGATTGCTCTTCGCAAACTGCTATTCAGTGCCTGACAAGTATTTTCTCCATTTTCGGGATTCCCTCGTTCATTCACTCCGATCGAGGAACTTCGTTTATGTCGGGAGAATTTAAACAATTTCTAACACGACTTGGAATTGGATGCAGTAATACTACTGCTTATAACCCTAGAGGCAATAGCCAATGCGAACGTTACAACGGCATAATTTGGAATACCATATTATTGGCCCTGGAATCGAAACAGTTACCAATTAGTGTTTGGCAGGATGTTCTACATGATGTGTTAAATGCTATCCGCTGCCTGCTATGCACCACTACGAATGCAGCCCCCCATGAATGAATGTTCAATTTTGAAAGGCGGTCCTCCTCCGGTACTGCGTTGCCTGTTTGGCTCTGTGAGCCTGGAGAGGTATTATTAAAATGATTCGGTGGCAGAGGTAAATATGACCCTATTGTTGAGGTGGTGGAACTCCTTGAGGCCAACCCTACGCATGCCAAAATACGTCACAATGATGGCCGGGAAGATTCGGTGGCGCTGAGACGGTTGGCACGTTTTCCACGCGCGGATGGACCTCAAAATGGACCTGAAAATACTCAACCCGACGTGGACCATGCAGACTCAACCCTTTTGCCTGATACAGGTCCCGTTAATATTTCTTCAACTTATACAGAAAATGAATCTGTGAATAATAGCCAGAATCCTGAAAGTCAGCCTTCTCAGAGGTCTGGCTCTTCCAGTGGTGAACTACCTCCACGCCGGTCTAGCAGGATTCGTAGACCAATCCAACGACTGGATTTATAAAACTTTTTTAATCTCTTTATCAAGTGGGGGAGAATGTTATATTTTCGTAAAAAAAAAGGAAACTAACTTTCTTGCCCACGTGACTTTTCACACGTTCCCTTTCCTCTTTAAAAGCTGCATTCTTCTTCCTTTCCATTCTGAATTCTTTCCTTTGTTGATTACTGACTGCTGTGAATTAAGTTCAGTAAAGCCTTAAGAAAAGGTTATTCTATCCTTGCTTTCTTCTCTTTACAACGTAACAGGCATTTAAACTATTTATTAGGACTATGGATTTTAAAAATTATTTTATTGTTTGTTAGTTTTTTATGCTAATTATTCAATGCAAAAATTTGATGATATCGGCAAAAACTGTTAACTCATGTCTATTGTTTAATAGATTTTTATTATTTAGAAACTTAATAATGTGTAGTTTTTCATGTAGGCATAAAGGGCATGGGTCATCCCAAGTTTTACAAGTTCTAGTTTTGTTTATAATTTTCCATTTAACTTTTGGTGTTTTATTCATTTCCTTCAAATGCCAAAAATATTTAGATAGAGATGTCTGATTTCTTTTATTTATATTGTTGAAAGAGCACTTATACTGCCTCCATCTGGCTTTAAATTCATTCTTCATAGACCCAATGTATATCATATTAGTATTAGGACTCTCAATGGATGAGATAGTACATTGGTATACCACAGATTTAACACAGCATTTATTTTCCAATGGGCAGTCTTCTGGGTTTCTACAATCACATAATTTTTCACTATTTTTGTCTAATTTAAATGTAGGGTTTTTATTAATACTATTCAGGGATGGGGGTTTGTTCAGGATTTTATTATTGTATTTTTTTTATTATGCTTTCTAGATTTTCAGTGCCGCTGTAACTTAATTTTAGGGTGTTTTTATTAAATATTTTACTAAGTCTACTATTGGTAGGAAGTGTTTTTCAATTAAAGCTAGGAATTTCTGTCCTAGTTTAATACTAACCACTTGGTTGAACGGAGGAGTATACCAAATGATTTTTCTTTTTCTAAATTATTAACACCTTACACCCCTTTTTCTTTAAACAATTGCTCTAGCCGTTACCATAGAAATTTTGATTTCAATAATGAATCTGCTTATAAAACACGTAAATTTCAGAAATAAATTATTCAAAAAAAAATTTCACTTGAAGATGGAACAGAGCTTAGTACTTTAATTCAGTTTAATTCAAATAATTATATTGAAGTTTTCAGCTCTTGTTTTGAAACATGAGAACTCTTATGTAGCATGTTGGAATCATATTTTTAAATAAATAATTATATTTATGCTCTACTTTTTTATCGAGCACTATTTTTAAAAAATAACAAAAATACTAAAGAACTTTGGATTATTTACCTAACGAGTTCTTTCCTATTTTCTATATATTTTTCACATATATGTATATATATATATATATATATATATATATATGAGATGCATTCTAGAATTTTAGAAAATTTTCAGGTGAGACTTTTATTAATTTCAAAGAGTTAGAAAACTCTAATCTCCTTCAAAGGTGGATCCTCTGACTTCAATGCTCTTCTTGTAGTGCTCCATCCTCTTTGTAAAGTTCCCATAGAAAACATCCAAAATGAAGGTGTCCAAGACTCTTGTCACAGCTTCCTTGTCTTTTCAATGTCTTCAAAACAACTACCCCTAAGGCTCTCCTTCAGCTTGGGCAACAACCATAAAGTCCCAGGGAGCAAGGTCTGGATTGGAAGGAGGGTGAGGAACAGTTTTGATGTACACCTCTGTCAACACAAAACTTTATTGCATACCAAGCTTCCAAATTGTTTTCACATACCAACTACATTCTGCAAACTAGTCAGCTGTAACAAGCAGTGCTTAGTAGGGTGTGTTTACAGAACTGTTATAGTGGTCTCCAATCTAGAATAATAAAAGGTTAGTATGTCAGCTTATTAGATGTATAGTGCTTAGTAGGGTGTGTTCAAAATAAAGGATTTTTTATTTGGTGAAAAATAACCCTATGAAAAAAAATAGTTCAAACAAATGTTTGAGGTAACGTTTAATTTATAAGGCCAAGGGCACACAACAAAGACAGATAACACGAGTCGAGCTTAATAAAGGCAGATGATAAATTTATTAACACATAAAAAATGAGAGAATTACACAAATTAATTGCTTTGTGTGCCAAATGATGGCCAATAACATGTTTGTACAAATAATCTCGGTAAATAAAATGTCTCTTTTACAATAAAAATCACTATGTTGCATAAGATCCCCGGAAAAGGTAAACAATATAAAAATAAATGAAGAAAAGGGAAAAATACTTCTCTCAATAGTTTTCAAAGAATTGGTACAATGGTTGAAGGAAAGTTTGTGGTAACAGCAAAGAACAGGACAATCACATCAGTCAAAGAATTTGCCTTGATGTAGGAGCAACTTTGATGTTCCTTTCAAATTCATGTCTGGTGGTTGTCAAATTTCTTCGGTATTGTTTTTTTTTTTTTTTTTTTTTTTGACCAGCCCAACTTGGGTTAATACAGTAGCTGTTCATCAATTCCTCGAATTCAATTCCTGGCCCACTCCTTCATTCACCCATATAGGCTCTGGATTCACTTCTTGGAATTTGGAGGGAAACCTTTTGATTGGTTCCAAATGAAAAACAAATGCAGCTATTTTCCCACAAATCAAAAAGTACCAAATATATTCATATTTTTGAAATTCAAAAGTTTAAGCAAGAACCCAATGCAATGTCTGTTTTCTCTCAGAAAAGCGGATGATACATGCTTAAACAGCTTAAATTTCTTATATTTTCCCCTCAGACAAAAATGGATGAAACCAGCAGTTTTTGAGGGTTTTTTTTTGCATATAAATTTTGTATTGAATGGTAGATCTTTCTTATCCAAGCAAAATTCTAATGAACTTTTGAACAATTCAGAAAGAATACTCTTTCTTTTACATTAAGTACAGAATGTATTTTTAGAATATTTTTTATTGCTAATATACAATATTACAATTATATACAAGGATTTTTTCACAATGTTTAAACCATGTTTGAAATCATTGAGTTTTATACAAAAAACAAATTGCATTTCTTTATTTTAGTCATTTACACAAAATTTTATTTTCACATTACCAACAAAACTTGAATGTGAAAACCAATTGAAAGACATTTACAGAATTAGAACAATAATTTTTTTTTTTTTGTGCTCGTGGCAAAATATTTGAACACTAAATATTTTTTTCCTTTTATTATTTTATAACCATTAATTTTGGCTTAGAGAAGTTAGTCCATTTTTGCATTAATTTGCAAATATGTAATGTGAAAAACCTAATACCAAATATAAGGATTTTTAGGATCAGTTTTTTTATTTTTCATCTTAGCTAACCTTTTTAAATTTTCTGATTGAATCAGTGAGTGCCAGGAAACAACTTCATTTTCAGATACCAGATGGAATGGATTAAAATTGTGTTAAGAATAATTCCAAAGGATAAAGATGGCTCAAACAATGAGCTTGAGTCAAAGCATCCCCTCTTTTAACTATAATCCTTTTGTCATCACCCAATATAAGCTCAATCATCCTACCTTATTGCTAAAAAGGTGAAGTTTAGCTGGATTCTTTATGATTACATCATTCACTTTAATAATATTTTCAGATTTGTTTTCATGCAAATCCTTACAATGTTCTCTTAAACTTAAAAGATATTTTCATTATACCACAATTTTTAAAATTTATTAACTAAATAATCCCTTATGTTTAGACATGGAATTACGTCTTTCCTTTGAGGGAGTTCAGAAACAATAACATTTTCATCATCCATGTTTAACATCAAATCTCCTTTAAAAAAAAGGATATAAAAAGCAATTGGGGGGAGGGGTAACTATCTCCAAACCTGAATCAAAAGAACAGCAATAAATTAGTGGCTGGGAATTGATTACCTTTTGTATATCCGAAAGAACAGTGAGTAGTTCAAAATACTCCGTTTGAGATCTTCCTCTGTTTTTGACATTGTTTAACAGTCTTAGTCATCTGTTCCCATGTACTGCCCATCTAAGCTGAATGTAAATGTATTGTGAGGTGCTTAATGTTAAAATTAGATAATCTGTCTAAAAACTCTTTAGAGTCAAGTAATTTTTAATCATCTTGCATCCAGTGATAAAGGACTTAGCATTATCACTGTAAATCTGACTGGGAACCCCATAAATGTTAGAGAATCTTACAAAGGCTAGCAATCATTTCCTTAACAAGTTCAATATGAATTGCTCTTACATTCATACAAGTGAAGATTAAAATATTCATCTTATTTCCACCCTTTTCATTTTTAATCATTAAATGTCTTGTAAAATCTATTCCTACATGTAAAATGGTTTGATCAAGTTCACTCCGTGTTTAGGAAGATTAATTCATTTTGAATATTTAAATGAAAGTGCTTTATATTTTCTGCAAAGATAACAGCTGGAAATGTCATTTTTAATTGTCTGTCTGGCCTTAGAAACCCAAAACCCCTCAGGGCCTCAGTTTATTAAGGGTTCGTCTAGAAATTCCTAGATGCTTGCATCTTTCATGCATTCACATTATGATTAGTCTTGTTAAATCATGCTTTGGGGATAACAATTCTCGGTAAATAATGTCAAATGGATAGATTTTAGTCTTAGCTATTTATCTACCAGGAAAAATTAGATGATTTTCATCTAAAAACAGGTTTAAATCTGTTACTAATTTTGGGATCAGTTTGAGGATTTTGTAGATATTGAATTTCTTTACCAAACAATTGGTTTTGCACCAATTTGAGCAGATACAAGTTAGCATATTGATTAGGATCTGTGCCAGAATGTTTTAAATTATTAATGAATTTGAACACCAATGTTAATATTCTTAATAATCTAGATAACTTAGAATGTTTCTCGAAAGATATGATTGCTTCTAAAGGACTAGAATAGCTAATGTTGTCATATACTTGGTTTTGAATAACCTTCGTTATTGCAATCACTCAATCAATGTAGATCACTTTCAGGCCAAGCCACTGGATCCTTATTTAATCAAGAAGGAGCAGAAATTCAAAATTCAAAGTTTTGCCTAAACTTTTCCAGCAACAATTGCTGAGTAACTAAATGTGCAAGGTTTTTTTGAGGAAAGCACATATTTGAATTCTACTTCTAATCCGTTTTTAGAATCTAACTCTTCTAAGGCTATTTTAATGTCTTTTAATCTATTCTTGACAAACTGGTTTTTGGTTCTTATGTTATCATACAATAACCAAAATAATACTAAATGAGCCTCAACAGAAATAATTTCATCTTTGTCTCAAACACTTGATAATGGTTTCAAGATGTTCTTAATGCATTTCATGGCTAAGTACACTGATAACAACATAAATGAAGTCAAAGACTTTTGCTTTTATGAGCGCTATTTTAGCCTTAGCAAAAATTAAGGTAGCCATAGAATCCTGTCTTATATAGAAGGCAAAACCATATGCCTTTTTGGTGGCATCACAAAATAAATACACTTCTGCAGGAATTGAACTAACAACTGTACATCTAAGAAATTTCAAAGAACTTAAATGTACAAACTCCTTAGATAAATTATTTCAAGTCTTTTGGTATTCTATTGGTATAATTCCATCTCAGAATGATTTTAATTTCCACAAGTCTCTTAGAAGTATCCTCCCTTGAATTGTCAGAGGCAAACACAAAGACAAGGGGTCAACACACTAGAATTTGGCACCAGTATTTTTGTTTTGCTGTTGGCAGAGGAATCTAAAACTCCCATTGAAATTTTTAAATTATCTTTGATGGTCTTATACTATATATTTTTTCTGTCATTACTATTTTCTACAATATCTTTATCATCTTCTAGATAATTCTTTAATTCCATGCAATTTGAGTTGTACAGATGCAACTGAAAACTTCCATCTGCCATTCTTTTCACAGATTCTTTATAGAAGTATAACAATTCTTCGCATCCTGGGTATGACAATAAACTACATCTGCATCCTGGGTATGACAATAAACTACATCCAACAGCAATGCCTCTGATCAGGAGGTTTTAAGGAGTGTGGAACCAAGTCTTAATTGTTGGTGTTCCCAGGTCCACCCTGACCCAGGGTGGTAGCACCTGTTAGGGTCCCAGCTATGGGCAAATAGTTAACCCTGAAACTGAAGTAAAAAGCATTATAAAAGTGTAAAAATAGCTTTTAATACCAGAAGCACTTTGTAAAAAATTATTACCCGAAATAAATTTTTGAAGAAAAAAAATATTACCAGAAATAGATTTTTGACAAAACAAAATATTGACAGGAAAAATAGTTGTCGGCCTTAAATAACCCATTGAGGTTGATATGCCGTAAAACACAACAAACCAAACCAAACCAAACCAAACTAAGTAATTTATAAAAACTTTTTACAAAAATAAAACCATCCAAGATTGTAAATTTCCTAAGAGAAGTTGGATTGTACTAAAAAATGAGTAATTGAAAAATGGTTCAAATATATATGTATACATATACACCTTTTTTATCAAACTATCACTATGAATCTATTTCAAAATTTTGTTGGCATGAAATGACCCACTGAAGTTGATATGCCATAAAACAAAACATCCAACCAACCAACCAATTCTTCAAGAGAATCACTTGTCTTTAACAAAATTACCAAATATAGAAATTATCTCTTAACAGTGCATAAATCATTAAGTTATTAAAATGGTGTTGGATGACAAAATTCAATATAAAGGGACGACCTTTTGCTATAAACTCAAAGATCAACGTTGTATGTCTATGGCAAAGTAAATTTTCACCTTCTTTCAAGAAAAAACAAAACTTATTTCTATCATTTTCATTTTTTAAACTGATCACAAAGTATATTTCTTACTTTGAAATGACATTATCAAATCTAATATGTTGTACTTTTAACGATGGTGCACCACCAGTTTTAAGAGAACAATTAAATACTGGTCTAATTTTACTGGTGGTCAGGTCATCACTTTTAATTACAGGCCTATGAGGTATCCAGATATATTTCCCATAATCTTTAGAGGACACATATATGTTCAGCAATTCCCTCCATTTTCTGCTCATGAAAAACAGTTAAATAATCGTGAAGTAAGTCTTTATTTTCTAAACTTTTGACTACCCTCTCTAAAACCTTCAAAGCAACAGCATAATTGGGAGGAACTAATTTTAACTTATCTTTATTCTACGGAAGCTCTATATAGTAAGTATCATTTTAAAACTAATATAGTAAGTATCATTTTAAAACTAATATAGTAAGTATCATTTTAAAAGTAATATAGTAAGTATCATTTTAAAACTAATATAGTTTTTGAATTGTTCTATTTCCTTATTATCATAGTCACATAAGGTATCTTCATCTCGTAATCCTAAATACTCTAGACTAAACATCTTATCCAGATTTCTTTTAACTATATTCTCTTCAAACCTGTCACAAATAGGGTTGAATTGAAATAATCTACTTTTGGTGACAAAACAAAATTCACATGAGTGATTGGGTAGGAAAAATACTGCAATATGATGGTATAATATTTATCACAATCATTCTTCCCTAATTCCATCTCATGGTTTTGCTCTGGAAGCAAGAAATTAGGCATATTTCCGAAAGGAATTATATTAGTGGGAATTTTACATACCAATCCCTTCATACATTTTACTAACTGCATTGCTTCATGAATTGAATGATAGCCATCCCTAATAATCCTTGGACAGTAATTTCATTATTGTTCATATTAGAAATGTTGCCAGTTCATTTGTACTTGAAACTTTTCCAATTATTTATCACCCTTCCCAGACTGTCAAAATTAAAATTTATATGAAATTCATTATCAATTAAAATCGTAATGTTTTATAATAATATAATAATAGATTATTTGTTGTAAAAGCTTCCAACTGAAACCAAGAAATGTCTTTACATTATATTCTCTAGTAGTGAAAGTGATTGTTTTATAATTTAAGGTTTTTGGATTAAGTATAAAAAATATGATCTCTGATTTCCAATGTCATGCAAACAACTAAAGGAAAACACTTTGTCTTCCTTGGAAACCGATTTCTTTTACAAGAGGGAGCAGAATATTCTCATTACCAGTCCCAGGGTCAATGCATATATTTGTATTTAATTGGGTTTTCCCAACTTTGGGACACAAAGCTTACACATTTGATTTAGAAGAACAAATTTTACAAGAATATTATAAATTATTTTTATTAACTGCACATTGAAGAGCCTTAGGATAAAAGGACTAGTTCACAAATTACATAAATTTGATTCTTTGCACTTTTCCAACTTAGCAATTAAAGAAGGGTCATTTTTACAATAACTAGCATAGTACTCATTTGTTCTGCAAAAATTACACCTGTGATAACATTTTTTAGTACTAGTAGTACTACAATTTTCTAGTGTGGAGTAGTTAGATTTGTGGGTGGTAAACACTTTTGCCTTCTTATTATTACTACTATTAATCTTTTCTTTTGTTAATTGTAAAGGTTTTATCACCTCACTAGATTTATCAAAAATTTCTTGTAGTGTAGTATAATTTGTGCCTGTTACATGAATGATTTCTTTTATAAAAACACCTGGCAATTTAGTAAATATGTTAAAACTTAAATGCCTGTTGCCAAGTGAAGCTTCCTCTAAAATATCAAGGTTAAAAACCTTCTTTAATGACTGCTTTTACTTTGGAGATGTAGTGTTTACAAGATATTAAATCAGCATCATATGCAGAGGTTTGCTCATTGATCAGTTTGAATATTTCATTAATGATAAATTATTTGTTTTAAAAAGTCTTCATTTAACAAATCAATGGCTACATCATAATTCTTATCGATAATTGTAAGATGCTGAATTATTTGTGTGGCTTGGCCTGTTAAATATACCTTTAAGAGTTGTAATTTTATTCATTTCAAGTCTATGTTAATTACATATTTCTTGAATTGGGCCATGGAATTTTTAAATGTGCATTTATCCTTTTCACAGTCCTTTCCACTAAAAAAGTGACATTTGAGTTTGGGGCCCAGTACACCAAGAAAGCCTACAGAATGGACTCTGCTTTAAGCTGTTCAAATAGGTTTGAATTTTAAATTTAATTTGACTCCATGTTAGAGTCAAGGAGCTAAATTCACTCATTTTTTATATAGTTAATTTTTTTTTTTAAAGTAAACAGGCTTATTATTCTAGAGTTGCTATTGGCCAGAAAAATTTGTTTGAGATTTGTGTCATTGTGTCTTCTGAAAAACGGTGTAGCTATTTTAATTGCCCAAATAAACAGCTCCGATTTTGAAATAATTGAATTGTGTTAACGTGTAACACATTCAACAATCTTTAATTTGTGTAAAGTAAAGGATTTTTTATTTAGTAAAAAAACCTAAGAAAAGAAATAGTTCAACAAATGTTTGAGGTAACGTTTAATTTATAAGGCCAAGGGCACACAACAAAGACAGATAACACGAGTCGAGCTTAATAAAGGCAGACAATAAATTTATTAACACATAAAAAATGAGAGAATTACACAAATTAATTGCTTTGTGTGCCAAATGATGGACAATAACATGTCTGTACAAATAATCTCTGTAAATAAAATATGCCTCTTTTACAATAAAAATCACTATGTTGCATAAGATCCCCAGAAAAGGTAAACAATATAAAAATAAATGAAGAAAAGGGAAAAATACTTTGAATAGTTTTCAAAGAATTGGTATAATGGTTGAAGCAAAGTTCGTGGTAACAGCAAAGAACAGGACAATTACATCAGTCAAAGAATTTGCCTTGATGTAGGAACAACTTTGATGTTCCTTTCAAATTCTTGTCTGGTGGTTGTCAAATTTCTTCTGTATTGTTTTTCTTTCTTAACTGGGCTGACCTGGGTTCATGCAGCAGCTGTTCATTGATTCCTCAGATTCAATTCCTGGTTCTCTATTTATTCACCCAGATAGGCTCCAGATTCACTTCTCGGAATTTGAAGTGAAATTTTTTGATTGGTTCTAAATGAAAAACAAATGCAGCTATTTTCCCACAAATTGAAATGTACCAAAAATATTTTTGAAATTCAGATGTTTAAGCAAGAGCCCAATGTAGCATCTGTTTTCTCTCAGAAAATCAGGCGATACACACTCAAGCACCTTAAATTTCTTATAAAAGAGCTGTTTTCTCCAATCTAGAATAAGTAAGGTTAGCAGGTATAGTAATGAGATACTAAAATTACAATAATCGGTTATAACTGTCTCTCTTAAAAAAAAAAAAAAAAAAATCCCCAAACTTCTGGAATGTACCTCATAACTCATGATAAATTTTTTCTCTGCTAAAGAATGAACTGAAGAACTTGTGCTCTTTGGTATACTCATGTTCTGTCAAGGAGACCCTTTACCTTAAACTCAGCTCACACCTTAAATAGATCTCATACATACAGTCCATTGCTAAAGATGTTGGAAAATGGTTAGTTCCTTGCACCACTCCAACAAGTAACTAACTTCTTCTGTTATCCTCTCTCTTTACAAGAGCAAGATCAGGCCAAAAATGGAGTACTGCTACCATATACAGGTAGGAGCTGCCCAGTCTTCACTTTCCAGTCTCAATAGAGTCCAAAAGTGTCTCCGTGGAGGTGATGAATTATTTTCCGCCTTACAACCCCTTTCTCGCAAACAAAACAGGGCAAGCCTCTTGCCGCTATATAGCTATGTCCATGGAAAGTGTTGTGAATTTTTGAAGATCAAAGTTGACTGAAAAGCAAGAAGCTGGAAGAGTTCTACTAGTAAGAAGTGCAAGAGTCTTTTTGACATAACATTTTTTTGCCTGATCCTAAGTTAAACATTTACCAAAATTCTTTATTTCATAAAATTTGTTTTTGTATCTTATGTCTAATAAGTTTTATAAAATATTTATAATTTTTGGCCACTTTGAAAATATTAAACAGGAAAACTCATATTTTTAGATGATATTTTTAAAGATCTAATTTTTGCTTTATGATTTCAGCCACAGAAAAACAATTGGAAGACCTGCAACTTCAGAAAAATCTTTTGGTAAATCGAACTAGTTTTACCAATGAAATTCATCATCTTACCGAGGTATGTACAGTAAGTCCCCAGGTTATAATATTACTGACATACCCACTGATTTGAGGTTATGACGCAATCTCCGTTCATCTTGTTTCAACTTATACCATTTGTCTTGTATATAAGATGGTATGGCTCATTTCCTAGCTGTACCCATATTGAATTTTTGTGCATCTGCTCTCTTTCGTTTGTGTTGTGTTTGTGGAAACATATTACCCTGTATTATGGCTCTCAAGTGTTGTGTAACCTCTTCTGATGATGGTGCTTCTAAGAAAAAGAAGGCAATCCCCATGGAAGTGAAATTAGACATTGCTAAATGCTCTGAAAAGGAAAATGAACATTGGCCAGATGCTTGGCTTAAGTTGCTTGACTGTTGCTTTATATATATATATATATATATATATATATATATATATATATATATATATGTGTGTGTGTGTGTACATATATTATGTTTCCCTGTAAATGATAAGGAAATTATCTTGTTAAACTATAAACTGGTGAATTCCTAATAAAGAAGAAAACAAATTTGTTTTCCTTTCTTCCCCAGATTTTCTAACATAAAAATAAACAAAAGTTACTATGTACATTATTTTCTACCATATTAGTTACATTCAAATGTCAATCTTTTCTAATGATTGAATCCAAGCATTAAAAAATGAACCAACCATTCAACACTTCTGTTACTGTTGACATATTTATATATCTTTCAAAACTTACATTGCCTGCTGTTGACATATATACATTTTCAAGACATACATCTTTATAAAACTTACATTGCCTGCCGTTGATATATTTTCAAACCACTATTAAATCTTGGTTCAGAAATTAACACTTAGAACACTTTTGAAACCTATATAGGCATACAATTTGTTTTGTGATGTATTTTTATTATATTCGGTGTTAGGTGTCATTAGGCTTCATCTATATTGCAGAGTCTCTGATTATTATCAAAATGGTGGCAACAATGAAAATTTGCCATCTGTGTCTTTATTGTCATTTATTTCCAATTTATAGCAATTTCCAATTTTTCAACCAAAACGGCCAGCACATTTTCAGACATACATCTTTACAAAACTTACATTGCCTGCACTTGACATATATATATACGTTTTCAACACATACATATTTACAAAACATATATTGTCTGCTGTTGACATATATACATTTTCAAGATATACATCTTTGCAAAACTTACATTGCCTACTGTTGACATATATACATTTTCTAGACACATCTTTACAAAACTTACATTGCCTGCTTTTGACATATATATATATATACATTTTCAAGAAATTTTTATAAAACTTACATTGTCTGCTGTTGACATATTTTCAAACCACTATTAAATCTTGGTTCAGAAATTAACACTTAGTACACTTTTGAAACCTATATAGACATACAATTTGTTTTGTGATGTATTTTTATTATATTCGGTGTTAGGTGTCATTAGGCTTCATCTGTATTGCAGAGTCTCTGATTATTATCAAAATGGTGGCAACAATGAAAATTTGCCATCTGTGTCTTTATTGTCATTTATTTCCAGTTTATAGCAATTTCTAATTTTTCAACCAAAATGGCCAGCACAGCCAGGCAACAGCACTATAACAATGCTGCAGTGAAAGTTTTAAGCAATTTGTGTACTAATTCTGGCACAAAACTTTAGCAACCTAAATCCTGGTCAAGATCCTAAGTTGCTTATTAAAAAAAATCGTATATGAAATATAAAAATGTGTCTTATGAAAACTTTTAATTTTTAGGGAATGGGTGACATAAAAGAAATTAATGAAAAATATGATGAAGAAAAGGAGAAAAAATGGAAAGGTAAGTTGAAATTTATTAAATTGATAAAACATTTGGCTGTGATCCAATTTTCATCATCATTTATTCAGTTAGTGCATTTAGTGTTGCCGCTGTTGTCACGACTCTCCTCCATCTAACAGCTGTGAGTCATGGTGACATTCAAGACAGTATAGAGCAATGGCTTGTCAGTTCCTTCTACACTGGGGATGTTGAGGTTATCTCATTACACCTCTCAGAAGTTAAAGAAGCAGGACCTACAAGGAGGCAGGTGGTTTGAATTCAGAGTTTTCCTTCTTCTAGACTGGTTGCCAATCAAGGCTGTAGGCCCCAGTCTGTCCTGCTATTTATTCATAGCTGAAGGGAAGAGATGAATTCATGCCTAACCCAAGGGTATTAGTATGTGAGTGAATGTAACAAACTTGACTGGAATTAGAACTCGCCTCTCCAATTCCAATATCTGAGCCACTATCCATTACTCCACAATGCTTCCACTGATCCAGTTTTATTTAAATATCAGAAAGTGCTTTTAAATCAAACAAATTTCCAGTTGAAGGTTTCATTCAGCAAAGAGTGTTTATCCTATTATCGCTAGAATTATTAAGTTTAAAAATAAGTATATTACATTTATAATAATAATGGATCTATTAAACATATATATTTCAAATATCAGTATTAAGTATAAAGAATGTCTTTTAATGGAACAGACTTTTTTGCTGCTGGAGCTTTTGTGCTGAAAAGAGTGTTCATCCTGTTATTGGTCAAACTATTAAGAATTGTGCGACATTTTGCAATTTCCTAATGTTTTTGATGTGAAATAAATATTTGCTTCGTTTTGATGGCCAACTCATTGGTTGTCAAACAGAATGGATTTCAGAAGTGTTGCATCAACTGGAAAAGATTTCTCCCAATCTCAGATAAGTGGATGGAAAAGACAAACAGGAAATTAACTTGACCTCCATTTCTAAGAGAATCCTGGAGGAAAATGTCCACTTGAATTGACCCAGAGGATAACCACATTTGATACAAGTGATTGACAAATTTTAGGAAAAATATCATAAAATCAACTGAGCCTGAAATTATTTCCAATGCATTTTTATAATAAAAATCATTTCCAATGCATTTTCACAATAAAAATCATTTCCAATGCATTTTAATCATAAAAATCATTTCCAATGCATTTTCATCATAAAAATCATTTCCAATGCATTTTCATATCAAAAATCATTTCCAATGCATTTTCATATCAAAAATCATTTCCAATGCATTTTCATATCAAAAAACATTTCCAATGCATTTTCATATCAAAAATCATTTCCAATGCATTTTCATATCAAAAAACATTTCCAATGCATTTTCATATCAAAAAACATTTCCAATGCATTTTCATATCAAAAATCATTTCCAATGCATTTTCATAATAAAAGTCATTTCCAATGCATTTTCATAATAAAAGTCATTTCCAATGCATTTTAATCATAAAAATCATTTCCAATGCATTTTCATCATAAAAATCATTTCCAATGCATTTTCATCATAAAAATCATTTCCAATGCATTTTCCTAATAAAAGTCATTTCCAATGCATTTTCATATCAAAAATCATTTCCAATGCATTTTCATAATAAAAATCATTTCCAATGCATTTTCCTAATGAAAATCATTTCCAATGCATTTTTCATAATAAAAATCATTTCCAATGCATTTTCATATCAAAAATCATTTCCAATGTATTTTCATAATAAAAATCATTTCCAATGCATTTTCCTAATGAAAATCATTTCCAATGCATTTTTCATAATAAAAATCATTTCCAATGCATTTTCATAGTCAAAATATGTAATTTATTGAAAATCCTTGCAAGTTATTCCCCTTTTATGATTTATTTCCTTTCAGGATATGTGTGATCCCACCAAGCTTCACAACTTCCATCTTGTTTTTCAAATCTCAAATAATCTTAAACAGCTAATCATTTATTTCAACATATATTAACTCATGTTAAAAGATCCTTCTTTTTCTCTTCCTTGTGAAACATTTCTTTGCATTAGCAAAAAACACTTGTGTGTAATTTTGGGATTTATAAAATATAACATTTTTTTATTAAATCTAACATATTTAAACCTATTTTAAAAACATTATAGAGCATAATCTATGTCTCACCAGAATCTGAAGGCACATTGAAATAGTGAAAGATGCCTTAAAAAGCTAAACAATGTATTAAGAAACTGGAAAATTTTGTTAGAAACAAACAAAAGAGTGCTGAACTGCTGTGCAATATCCCTCCTTGGGATGCAGTGAATGCTGGACAATTTCCTCATCAATACAGAAGAGACGAACAGGTAACATATATGTAGTTCTACAGGAAGATGCTGAGAATATCATGGAGTGAGTAATAAAAGGTTTGATGGAAAATGAAAACAAAAATGACTATGAATCAGAAAGAGTTGAAATTTTTGGCCCACATAATAAGGAAAGTGGGCTTGGAGAGTTGAACACTTACAAGACATAATAAAGCCAAGAGAGGTCGGTGGGAGTGAGTAACTTACCTGACAAGCTTGTGTAAATTGTTGGCAGAACATTGAAGGAGAAGCATAGTAAAGTAACAGACATTGCATAGAGGCACAAAAGAGAGGAAGTTATGGAGAGACATGTCCTGAAGGGATGCAACACATGAAAGAAGTTAGGAAGAAAAATTTAGTCTCATTGACATTAATGGGAGAAAAATGCATGCACACACACACACAAACACACATTTTCCTTCTTGAATTGTTAATCTATTTTGCCTTTTTGAGATTGTGGGTACCCCTACATAGGTTTTCTAGTTTTCACCGAGAAGTCATTAGAGGGGTGCTGTCAAGCAGCTATAAAAAACAAAAACAGGACACTTCCTGTCTTTCTTTTTTTTTCCTTCTACCATGCAGTAGAAGTAACTCCAACAGAACCTTGTTCTTGAATCTGAGGATATCTTTCCCTGGTTGACTAACCTTTTTTCACATGCACGTGTATCCCCCACATAATTCCTAACTTTTAATATCTTCCTTGTTTTGCATATATACTAATGGATTTTTTTCTTTTTTTACTCATTGTTTCTATTTATTTACTTTTAATCAATTTACCCCAAGCAAAGCAATAATGCCACTAAGATGCAAGGGGCTACTGGCAGTGAAAAAGAATGAAAATACATTAAAACTGGAAACCCTGACCCTAAACAGGGAACAAGGGATGAACCTTTACTTCTGTTCAAAAGACCAGGGAGGAATGTGAACCAGACAATAGCCATAACTACCTTTTGGTGACACATACCTTTTGAGGAAAACTTTTAAAAATAAATAAAATTCCATTGTTTAGGTGAAAACATTAGAAGTATAGAGTTGAAGTAGACTTTAGAAGGAACGAGAAACCCAATCCTAAACAGGAAAAAAGGGATAAACCTCTACTCCTGTTCAAAAGACCAGGGAGTGTGAACTGGATTATAGGTGAACATATCTATTCCTGTTGAAGAAAAAATAAATAATAAATAAAATTTCAGAGTTTAGGTGGAGACATTAGGAGCATAGAGTTGAAGTAGACTTTACAAGGAACAGGAAACAAGGGATGAACCTCTACTCCTGTTCAAAAGACAGTTGAGGAGTGTGAACCAGACTATAGGCAATCCTATAAAAACCAAAATATAAAATATCACCTTGTTGAAATTGTCTTCCATTTTTTTTTTCACACCAGTCACTTATATGTGTAGAATATCATTATTGTTGATTTTGGTCTAACCAGAGGCAGTGCCTGCAACAAGAGAAATCATTGTTTACTTTGCTTTAGTTTATTTCTTTAAAATATTAAAATGTCAGTCTTTCTACTTGAAATATCTTTGGATGATTTTTTTTTGTTTTTCAGTTCAGCATAAAAAGAACGTTAGAAAGTACCATGCTGATTTGCAAAGAAAGAAACTTGAGGATAAAGAAACAAATCAAAAGAAACAGGAAGATCAAAGTCTCTGGGAAAGATTGGAGGAATTGGAGAAATTAGAAGCAGAACGAAATGAATTAGAGTAAGTATCAAGGATGAAATTTTCTTTGCTTTTTTTTTTTTTTTTTTTTTTTTAAAATCATTTCACCCCAAACATTGCAATAAAGTCACTAAGATGCAAGGGGTTACTGAGTGTGAAAGAATATGAGAAAAAAAAATCATTAAGAGAGAACAATAAAAGAACAGGAATTAAGAAGACAAGATAATGATTGACATTGTATTTAAGTTTTTATGGATCAAAGTTGACCAGAAAACAAGAAGCTGGAAGAGAGTTCCACAAGCAAGAAGTTCAAGATAAGAAACTGTTAGCATAGAACTTAACAGTTACACCTAGCCAATTCCACTGTAAATTGATGAGACTAGTACTGTCCTTAAATTCATGAATACGTACCATAGAGGAAAGTAATATTTATTTTGAGAATACAAAAATGTGGCACAAGGCCAAAAGGGAGGGATAGGAGAAGACCTAGTTTTTAATCTGTCTTATCTTAAATTTAGCTGACCACAATTAGTGACCAAAACATACCACAATTCCAAAAGAACATGTTCTTATATACCATTCTCATTACAGCCACCATAATATCTCAATGTCACTATGAAATCCTAACTAGTTCCCATATGTACAATTTGTCTGTAGGGGGTGGGGAATAAAAATAACAACTTCTAAAGAGGAAAGTTCATCAGAACAATTACCATAAAAATATTTATAGAAAAGGGAAGGTACGTTACAACAGTGGGAAAGTGACTAAAGCCGAGATGCCAGGTCAAAACCAATAACATTGTAGATTCTTTATCAAGAATCTCTAGATATACAGCAGACCAGATGTGGTAGCAATATTCAAAGCAAGGACAAATGATAAACTTAAAAATATGTAAGATAGATTCTGTAAAGAAAAATTGTCTAACTTGACATAGTGAACCAACTTTCTTAGCTGCAGACTTAGCAATTGACTCAATATAGTCTTTCCACTTTGTCAGCTGAAAACATTAGTCCGAGAAGATGCAATGAGTCACTCTCTTGGAGGTTAGCATCAGACATGCTAAAAAATAATTTATTTGAAACCATCATTCCATTTGATACTTGGCATTGTAAGTCGGCACCTTGTGTCCAGTTTTTGCTCTGGGTTGTTTTAATTTACAGTTTTACAGTGATCGACCAGCATAGATATCGCTTTGAAATTATAGAACTTCAATTTGGTTTTAATTACAGAATTTTCTGCTACTGAGCCACACTATTTTAATTCAGTTATTTATTGCTTTTCTAGTCTGACAGTCCTCTTTAGATTTTGTTAAGAATTGCTAGATACACAGCAGAATCTCTAGTGACAGGAATATTCGAAGTATGGACAAATGGTAGACTTATAAATATGTAAGATAGATTCTGGCAAGAAAAATTGTATAGCACAACACAGTAAACCAACATTCCTAACTGCAGACCTGACAATTGATGCAATTTTCAAATGTCAGTGGAAAACATTAGTCCAAGAAGGTGCAATGAGAGCGACTCTCTTAGAGGTCAGCATCAGCTATGCTAATGGGAGGTAAAAATGCTGGTGGAATATGCTATCTCATTTTTGTTTCATTTTTCTGCCTTTCTGTGTTTCTATTTTCTACACCAGCTTCAGTAGTCATGATTCTTCTGTATGTGACTTTTTAATTGTGTCCGTCTTAATTGCCATAATAATATCCTGTTCCAGACAAAGAACTATATCCAACCATTTCTTTTAACTATTTCGGTTTCCAAATTTTCTTTTTTTTTTTTTTTTTTTTTTATGGCAGTGAGGATGATACTGCTGCTGATACTAAACCCTCTCAAGAAGAGAGCCAGCCACCTCCAAGTGCTGAAAGAACACTTTCCCCAGGTCAAAAGACTGTTCGGTGGTTAGATGAAATAACAGAGGAGAAGGATCCCACAGACAGTTCAAGTTCAGAATCTGACGAAGGTACAGAGCACGACAAGAGGACAGAAAATAAAGGAAATCCTGGAGTGATTCACTTTACTCATTCTCCTGTTGTGCCTTGTTTAACTGAGGTAAAAACACTTTGAAACTTTCTTCAAATTTTGTTGCTTTATTCACAGATATTTTATTATTCACATTGATAGAATATTTATTACTTGTCAGTATTGAAAAAAATTTTTATAATTTTAAAAGAGGGTCCTATTGATGATATAAATTCAGTCTCAAATCAATCCCTGGCTGCTTAAAAAGTTATATGTACTTTGTTTTTAATTTGCAACTATGCTTACGTCCACATGTTGAAACACTGGTTCCCATATGATCACCAAAGTTAAGCAACATTGAGTCTGGTCAGTACCAAGATGGGTGACTGCTTGCAAATACCAGGTGTTATAAGGGATAATGACTCAGAATTGTTAATCAGAGAGCCGAGTTCCAATTCCAGTTGGTTTAGTTATATTCACTTACAGGCAAATACCCTTGGGAAAGGCATGAATCCATCTCTTCTTCTCTCAGCTATAGGTTAATTAGGAAGACTTGCATCACTAAATCATTATTATTATCTCAAAAAAATTCTTATAACCTAAAAATATTTCCTGGCTTTAAATAACCTGCAAAGGGTTGATAAGTTGTAAAAAATGAATCAATCTTATCAAGTATAAGCATAATATTTACAACTTTTTTCATTATTTAATGTCGACCTTTCATTTCATAGTTTGTTTTATGTGATACTAGCAGCAATACCCAATGTTGTTTTGAAATTCATTTTGTTTAAATAAAAAGACAGACACTTCATTTTATTTGTATAGATTATTAAAATGACTAAGGGAAATAACCACTCATTAACTTACTACCAAAAGTTGATTTACTTCTCTTACAGCTATATTTTGTACATAGGAAGATTATGAGGATAAGGTGGATAGATAACAACTGGCTCTTGACTTGAAGAGGTTGAGATAGTAATGTTCTGGGAAGTACCTACATGGGAGTCTACAAGGTGACAGTTTTTGAGAGAAAAGCTGTTTGAGTGGAACTTCCTCCTTTTAGAATACAGAGGAATGAAGGTGTTTTCATTCTATGGAAGTTAAAAGGTTGCATGTTTATGTATTTTAGGTATGGTATGTGTTTATATATGATAAACAGTTAAGTTTCAACCACAGACCATTTCTCTTTTTATGGTGACTGTAGGGAAACAAAGTTCTTAATGTCTCTTGGATATGTCTGTTTTCCTTATGGTCCAGGAATTAGGGTAAGTATAAGCATTATATTAATAGTCGAGCTTGAGTCAGCCTTGTGCAGAGTAAGAAAAAAGAAAACCAACATCCCATAACCATGTTTAAATCTACCAATGATAAAATAAGTATAAATCTTCCTTTGGTTGCTTCAACTCTGCACAAGGCTGACTTAAGCACACCTATTGTAACAATGCTTATGCTTATTTACAGTACATTATTGCTCTGTCTTGACACCCTATGAGCACCTACTAAATTGACAGCCCAAAATTCCTTGTTGATGTTCAGCCGTTACCTAGCAACAGATGGTCCATTATAATTATTAATCTTATTATTAAACCAAAACCAATTTTAGCACAGTGACATTAAGTTTAGATTTATCCAACAATCAACTGACAGAATAGACACGGTCTATCTATCCACTCATAACTTTCTACAAAATTCCAAATGACTAAGCACCAAGGTTTTTGATCTGTTTATTTTTTTTTAAATACTGGTGTTTGCTGAACTTCACCAAGGCCTTCCATTTACAATTAGCAATTATAGTTTTTACTTAACTACATCACCCAACCAGTAAAAATCAACACAGAATTTTAAAAGATTTAAAACCCTATTTACATTATTTGGACTATTGTCCTCATCTTTGTTGCCACAATGTTTCAGCCATTGTATGTTCCAGCCTTCTTCAGGTGGTCAGAATGTCAAACTGAACCCTTTATTTCACTTACTGGAGTTGACTGTTCTAGTTCCACATGCCATGTCTAATGGATGTCAGTTATCAGTTATCTCCTGTTAATTCACCTCCCCAAGTTTTCCACTGCCTTAACGAGGTATTGAACTCACAACTCTTTGGGATCACTGGATCTAACCAACAATATCCACTGTGCAATGTATCCTTAAATACAATGTAAATAGTGTACATAATACCTCATCTCAGAAATATAGACAGATATTTAAAACCCTATAAATTACTCCAATCAAATTTCAAAGAGATCAAAACAATTCCTGCAAAAACTCAATATTCATTGAAAAAGTTTCTTTTTTTTTATTCAAAACACTAGTGTCCATAATCTGATTCATACAACAATCAAAAGCTTCCCTAATTAAATAACACCTTAGCTTTATTGCAATTATTTTTTTCATTTTCTTATTTCCCCATATACAATGCTGGCTTTGATAAATAACAAGAGAAAAAATACTTTAAAAATGCCTAAAAAATTTTTATTTATATACAGAAATTAATCTCTTTTTAATTCATATTAACTCTAGCTAAACCATCATCTTTCAAATAAATCGAATTTTAAATTCAAAGAATGCATTTATGATTTAAAATATTTAATTTTTGCTTTTCATGGTACTGGGCTTCACTCTCCTCTTCCTATCATCAAGCAAAATGTTCCGTTCCTAACTCCCTCTCTATTAAAGCTTAACTCTGACTCCTATTAGAATATTCTCCCTCTTATAAGCTTGTATCTCTCTTCTCTCTCACTGCTTTTAACAATTATGACTGAGATTTCTCATCCCATATAGAGCATCCTTTGGCAGTTTAAAATTCCTCTTGGGGAATCCCTTAGTTTTAGTCTCTTGGTTTGGGGGGCTTTCCTTTTGAGGGTGGGAGCTAACCTTCTCTCCACCCATCTATCTGCATACATGTACTGTCTGTATTTATGCCTCAGAAACACTCTCTTCTATTGGGTTCAGTCTCCCAACTTTTCAGACACCCCCTCACCTTTTCCACAACAGAGGAGTTCTCTTTACTCTGACTACCACCTTCCTGATTCTGAAACTTGAACTTCTCCTATTATTGTCTTCTTCCAAAATTTCTCACTGTCTTTGGCCAGATTGATGGCCACTGACAACCTGGTTGGGAGCATCCTTAATTACATCATGTCTGAGGCACTCATTCCCCAGCACATCAACAAACAAATAATTCCTTGTTTACATTTCCCAATTCATTTTCGTCAACAAAAATATAAGCCCCGTCTATCTCTCATCTTGTTAATGATATTTGTTTGCCTAAATTCTCAAGGAAGAGATAAAATTGTTTCTCTATTCCTGGGCTGATCTCTGTCTAGTGAAAGTATAAACCAGATCACTTGCTTGTCAGCTACAGGATCAATCTTCATAACTTCGACCCTCACAACAGATTCATTCTTTGTCTAAATTTCCCAATTCATTTTCATCAATGAAAATATAAGCCTCATCTGTCTCTCTTCTCATTAATGATATGTGTTTTCTGAATTCCTGAAGGGAGAGATAAAACCACTTCTCCAAATCTATTTTTGTACACATGCCTGATTCTTAATATATAAAAAAATAAACTTTAAAAGAGAAAAAATCCAGACAGTCCTATTATAACAAAGGAAAATGTCTCCATTCTCTCTCTCTCTCTCTCTCTATCTTCCAGCTTAAATTCCATTTTGGACTTAACCCTTTCCTGCTCAGAATTAACATTTAACCACTTTATGGTCTCAGTGCCACACATTAACCAACTCAAACTGAATAAAATCTGTTATTAATAATAAATAAAAAGTTTACAATACTTAGATAATAATTCACGTATATCCATAGATTATAAGTTATTGACATTTGGAAAAACATTCATGAAAGTGTGTTTTGAAAATAATATCTGATAATGCATTTCACAACACATTTTTTTATTATCCATTTGAACATGCCATATAAACAAAATGCATTATTGGATATTATTTTCAAAACATACTTTCATGAACGTTTTTCCAAATGTCAGTAGCTTATAACTCTGTCAGGATTATATACCCAAATGCATTGCATATCCATAGGTATTATTTTTTTTTTTTTTAGTTTAAGTTTGTGATAGAAATTTTCATGCACTTGTGCTTGGTGTAATGGGGAAAAAACTTCAAAATCAAAAAGGAAAAATAAAAGGACTTAAAAGAAAACAAAAACAATTTTCTTTCTTTCTTGTTTTCAATATGGGCTAGCCTTCATATCAAAATGGCAACCAAAAATTGAACAATCCAATATGGATGCTATTGTACAATCAGCAAAAACATGCCTATTTATGTGCATATTCCTTGTATGCACCATGGATTGACAGCTGCGTTTTTGTTTTGCTACATTTAGTATCTTAAGCATGTGACGTAATTGTTTGTTTTGAAAGGACTAAAAATAAGCAAAAAAAAAAAACTCTAAAATATTAATTTATCTGTTGCAAGGACCAGTGCATACTACACCAAAGCACCACCACTCCAGACATGGGTTGGAGGCAAGCCTGATTGGGGACCCTGAGCAGTGCTTTGTCAACCTTGCTATCTTATCAACATTTGTTTTTTTTATACCTACATTTATATATGTGACAAATTAATCTAAGCACAACTATTAATGGATGAAAAATTTTCACACATTTTAAAGTCATTCTGGGGTCTTTTTTTTTTTTTTTTTCATCCAAAGCCATGAATTTGTTTTGCTCATACTAAGTTTCATAAAAAATACTATATAAAATTCACTATATTTATCCATAATGTTGAATATGTTAAAATTATTGAACTTTTTAACAAGAAAAATCTCCAGTTGATGTTAAAAAAAAAACATTGTTGATTTATTTAAGACAGAATGACCTATTATGACGTGTCTCTAATCTGTATTTAGATACATTGTATTTTATTTTAATTTTTCTAGTTGAATTGTTCACCTATATTGCATATGATCCATTATTGCACATAATTAGGTTATAATAAAAATTGTATTTTATATAAATACTAACTTATAAAAATTGAGATGTAATGGGAAGAGGGAATCATAAATTCAGGGGTGGGGACATAAGACCCTTGAACCAGCCGCCTGTCTGTTGCTAAGAATCCATAGATTTATTTTCCCAATACTGTTTTCTTATTTCAGTCGACAGCACCAACCCAAAAGGAGGAAGGAAGTGATATGATAATTAATAGCCCAACTGATATCTATAAATATTTTGGGCAAAAATCTCAAACAGCACCTAAATCTATTCTGAAGTCAACATCTTTTGAAGGAAATTTACCCCAGGAAAAGAGTTCGAGTGTTCCAGTTAAGATGATTGAACAAAAAAGCCATTTCCAGAGAGAAAAGGTTTGTAAATTTGTGATAGAAAATCTCAAAAGAATCATCTTACTTATTATAAAACGCAGATTGTGTGTGTGTGTGTACGTTTATATATTGGATTTCCTACATTTTTCAACCGATTTCAACAAAACTTCACAGGACTACGTAAAATTACCTTGCGGTGGTTCTAACAGCGCCAAAAATTGGAAAAACACAATTGTTTTTGCATGGAATCAATTTGAAAACACAATTAAGAGGCATCGCTGTTGCGAGAATGAAAGGGAGACAACTCATATCGAGTTATACTTATTATAAAAACCCAGGTTGTTTGTGTGTGTGTGTTCGTTTATATATAGGATCAGATTTCTTACATTTTTCAACCGATTTCAACAAAACTTCACTTTTTTTTTGGCAGGTAGTGTTTCTTATTGTCTTGCACACTTTTTTCTTTATTTTTACATTGAAAATGCTTTAAAAATTTCATTTACAAGACAATTGTTTATAATAAAATTCTATTCAATCGGTAGACTCATAACGATTGAAAATAATGTTTTTGTTTGAGTTTGGGTTTGACCAAAAAAGAAAAAAAAAACCCAACTAATTAAGACATGCGTGTCCGTCAAACTTAAACAATAATCTTTGTCAATTTTATTTTTCAGTTTTTATGATGGTCGATACTTGATCTATCTCTTACTGTTACATCCCCGGGCAACGCCGGGCTCTCCTGCTAGTTATTAATAATTCTACAATGAAATATAAAGTTGAGAAATGTCGGGCGGCAGAAAACCAACCGAGTCATTTGAGATATTTTTTCTAAAGTAAAACAACAAAATTAGACACATGAGTCTAGTATTCCAAGCTTAAATTTTATTATATGAAAAATATATCTTCCTTTATAATCAATGAATTATTTCAGAAATTATTGACAATTTCATAAAGCAAAATTTTAGTCTGACTGATAACCTTACCTTCAATTGCATGTTTTTATTTACATTTGGACTATTGTCCTCATCTTTGTTGTTATCACAATATTTCAGCCATTGTGCCTTCCAGCCTTCGTCAGGTGTATATTGATCTAGGTAACCTACAGGGAATTCTGAACTCTTTATTTAATCAATTGGGGGTGGGGTAGACTGTTCTCATTCCACTGTTCATGTCTAGGGAGATCTCATCTAGTTTTTATTTTTAGTACTGCTCAGTTATTGCTCAAAGTCCATACTGTCCAGTCCAGGGATTGAACTCACAATTACTATGTCATCAAATTCATGAACCAACATGTTAATCTACTAGGCCAGAGGTTCACAACCAGTGGCGAATTCCAGGATTTTAGAGGGTGAATTGGGGCTACAGATTGGTCAACTCGAAATGTTAACTTCTGAACTCCCCAAGGCGACACAACCCATTGAGAGGTTATGCTGTTCTTTTTCACCAGCTCTTGTGTTTTTTGCCACTACAAAAATAGTCCATGTCAATGTATACGTACTAATAGGGAAAAGAATGAAGATTTTTCGATAATATATGCATATTATTTGGAATGCACCTTTTGAGTCGGACAATCTTGGAAAGTGGCCGGGTTGACACTCTGACTTATGGTAAAAATGGTGTACTGGGGAAAATAGATTGAAAACCACTGCTCTACAGCAAGGCTGTGTTAAGAGAGCTGAAAACCCTACCAGGATTTATTTAAACAATATAAGATACACAGATGACACTATGTTGATAGTTACGAAAGTAAAACTACAGGACCTCCTAAACAAGGTTGTAAAGGAAAGTGAGAAGAATGGATTAACGCTGACTCAATATTTGATTGTCAACAAGAGAAGAGCTACAAATTAGAAATGTCAATATCAAAAAGAGAACAGGAGTTTAAATACAGGGTGCGATGGATAAATTGTCATTTGAATTACACAAAAATGAAAATAACACTGACATCTCATTTTAACAGATATATTTACCAAAATTACACAAAAATATCTTGAAATACTAAAGAGTAAATTTATTCAATAAAATCACCATTGGCTTCAACCACAGCCTCCAGACAACTTCAGAATCTCCTGCAACTCTTCTGGACAGTCTCCTTGTTTAAGTTGGTGAATGCTGCCATAATCCTTGCCTTCAGTTCATCTTTGGTATTCTATGCCCCACACATAATAATTCCTCTGTGTGTGTAAGATACATTTTAGTAGAGATAATAAGGCAAAGGAGAAAAGGTTTGACAAACAATGCATTTTGCCTATGTTTGGCAGGGGTCCTTAGGTTAAAATGAGAGACAAAACCTGTGTGTAAGGAAAGTACACTGAAAATTTTGAGAAAGGGTAATAAATAACTTTAATAAAAGGGTAATAAATAACTTATCAGACACTAAAGTCAAACAATTGGGGAAGGAGTTCGTATTGAAACCGTCTGTAGGATTTTAAATTAATCCACTGCAAGTAGATCTGTTTTTCTCTGTTAGTTCTTATTGTGTTATTATTTTTGCAATGATTGGTGATATTGTGTATAGACCTGGTCTACAAAGGGTTGATAAGCTGTAGAAAGTAAATCAATCAATCAATGGAATACTGATTATCTACACAGGTATGCCTTTTAGATTTATTTACATTCTCTGGAATATAAATGTATAGAAATGACCATGACAATAAAGTGAGGAATCATTTTATATATTGATCATAATATAGAATTGATCCCCCACTTTATATCCACATTATAATTTCTTGTTTCTCAAATTTTGATTAGGTATGAATCCATCTCTTCTCCCCCCAGCTATGGGTTAATTTGTAAACTAAACCATTATTATATGCAAAAATTATTCTTACATTTTAAAAATAATTTTTGGCTTTAAATAACCAGCAAAGAGTTGATAAGCTGTAGAAAATGAATCAACCAAAATTAATGTCTTTTCGAATTGTTTTCAATGTAGGCTGTTACTGAAGAAGTCGTGGAGAAGATTCCTCAGATGCCCATGAACAAAAATACGGATTCAGATACAAAACCCCAACAGCCAAAACCAGTATCCAGATTCAAGGCTTCTCGCTTGCAAAGGTGATTGTTGAAATAAATTTCAAAACTAATAAATTTTCTATTTTGCCTCCTCGAACAATGATATCAAAAATAACTCTTTTTGTTTACTTGTACACACCAAGATGTAAATAAAATATTTTAAATAAATGATTTTCTTTTTAAAGGAAATGTTTTTATAAAAAAAACAAATGACCATATTGCATATTGCACACATTTAAGAAAAGAAAAATGTGGCTAACAAAATTCACCCAGTATCATATATGTCAAGTTGAAGCCTCCCATAGGCTAATTTTATCCCTCAACTTTCACTACCACAAGTTACAATTTTACCTCAGTCACTTCTACTAAGATTCACTGCAGGGCTGGTGCCCCCCCCTTCCGAATCAATGATACTGGGGCCCCCCACTCTACTACTTCTTAATTTTCTTAAGATAGAAATTCATATAAAATACGAATTTTATTGTAACCTAATTATGTACAATAATGGATCATATGCAATATAGGTGAACAATTCAACTAGAAAAATTGAAAATAAATACAATGTATTTAAATACACATTACAGACATTTTTTTAAAATTAATTTACCTCAAAGAAGGCGATAATACTACTAAGATTCAAGCGGCTACTGGGAGTGAAAGAGAATGAGAAGATTTTAAAAGGAGCCAGAAACTCAACCCTAAACAGAGGAAACAAGGGATAAACCTCTACTCCTGTTCAAAAGACTGGGGAGGAGTGTGAACCAGATGGTAAGTAAATCTAGCTACCATTATTAAAATGTCATTAATTCCATCTTAAATAGATCAATACTGTTTTGTGGCAATTGTTAACATCAACTTGAGATCTTTCTTGATAAAAAGTTGAAAAATTTTAACACATTCAACATTATGGATAAAAAATAGTGAATTTTATATATATGAGACATAGCATAAGCAAAACAAAATCGTGTGAACAAAAAAATGGGGAAAAAAAAAGCCCCCAGAATTTCATCAAACTTTTCATCCTTTAATAATAGTTATGCTTAGTTGTAAGATATATAAATGTAGGAATAAAAAAGCAAATGTTGATAAGGTAGTGAGGATCAAAGCACTGCCCTGGGCCCCTAATCAGGTTGTGGGGTAGTAGGCACTGGCCCTGCTTATAATGCTAATAGTAAAGAAACTAGAAAGGGTTTTTGGTCATCTGCATGATTTTATGACCCCACTTCTGGAAGGGACACAATTTTTCTCTTTCCAATGACTGTATTCAGACATGTCTTGCAGCCCCACACATGAAGTACTTTGGTTGTTCTAACTAAGCGCAAGGCTGACTTGAACTCAACCATTTTAACTATTCTTATCCTTACTTACCATAACTTCTGAACTAAAACAGAAAACGGAAATACCCAAGAGACATTGAGATCTTTGTTTACTACAGTCACCATAAAAAAGAATAAACGATCTGTAGTAGAAACCAAAGTTTTGTGTATGCTTCTATCTTATGTGAACACGCACACACCTAAAATGCACATAAACAATATTTTTAACTTCCATACACACTCCTATGTTTAGAAATACAACTGAAAGAATATACCAGCAAAGGTAACATTAACCTGGGAAACATAAGATTAAAGCCACAAAGAAATATGTTCATCATGTAACACAGCCAAAGAAGAATGACTGGTGAAGGAACAGGTCTGTTCAGTATAGCTGCTTTTTATCAGTTTGCCATTCATTTATTCCAACTTGTAGCCTCTTCATGGTCTCTTTACTCTCACAATGTTTCATCTGTTTCTGTAATAAGGAATTATTCATATAAACTAATTAATGGGCTCTAGTCTCAATGACAAAACTCACCTGGCTGTGCGTCTCGAAAAGGACCTCCAATCGATTGTGAACTGGGGCAAGAATTGGCTGGTCAACTTCAACGCTTCTAAGACAAAACTGCTCTCTATTAATCACCACAGAGATCCTTCCCTTCCCTCCATTAGAATGTCTGACGCTCAACTTCTCGAGAGCAACTCTCTGCGGCTTCTCGGTCTCACGTTGACTGCTGACTTGAGATGGAATAAATACATTGAGTCAATTGCTTCGTCCACCGCAAGGAAAGTTGGCTCCCTGAGCTGCACCAGGAAGTTTTTCTCCCCGGAGTCGATCCTCCAGATCTACAAATCAACAATTCGCCCTTGCATGGAGTATTGCTGTCATATATGGTCTGGTGCCCCTTCTGTTTGCCTCAGGGTTCTTGATAGGCTCCAGAGGCGGATATGCAATATAGTTGGCCCTGCTCTGTCGTCTTGTCTACAGTCACTTTCTCACAGACGCACCGTCACCTCCCTCTGTCTGTTCTACAAATACTTCCATGGAAATTTCTCCGAGGAGCTGCATTCGCTGGTTCCCAGACGTCATGAGTTCAAGCGCCATACGAGGCTGGCATCCCGCTCTCACCCTTTCACTGTCGAAACTCCTAAATGTAACCGTCTCTTCTACTCCAATAGTTTCATGTCTCGCACCTCTCGCCTGTGGAACTTCCTTCCCTATTTCCTGTTTCCCTGTGAGCTATAATCTCCAGCTATTCAAGTGTAATGTCAATCGACATCTCCAGTTGCCTTGATCTATCCACTACCCTCATCCTTTCTTCTATCACTCCTATCTGATCTTGCTCTAAATTTTCTCTAACCCCTTGCATCCTAGTGGCTCCCGCCTTGCTTGGGGTGAAATGCTTAAAAAAAAAAAAAAAAAAATCTGAACAGCAAAATGGAATTCTATGTATTTTTGTTATTCAATTCTCCACCATGAGCCTGATATATAGAGTTTATATATCCTGTTCCTACTGCACTAATTCTAACTAGTGGCCACATCATGATTATTTTAGTCACAAAATTTTGGACATTTTTTGATTTTTGTTTTGAAAGCCAGAAGGTATTTCTGGCTTTCTTGAAATATCTGTTGTAGTCGGCATCTGTTTATCTCACAAGATACAGGTAACACCATTTTATCAAAATTCAGCCCTTTGGTGTTGAAACTGGAGCGATCTCTCCAGAGCACATACTGGGCAATGGTATATGAAGGCTGTACACTGCCCAAACTACATGCCCCCTCTCCACCTCTTAGTCATACCAACAAGATCCAAAGTAATACAGAGGAATTTGGGATAGTTTGGCTGCAGGAGTTGCCGGGAAACTTGTCATTGCTGACAGCCAACCACCTTCGGGGATCCACTCGGGTTTTCTGTCTAGATTTACTTTCATAGCCTGTGTTTTGGATATGACTACAAGGCAGCTGAGGTTTAAAATCAGGATTTTCCTTCCCCTAGATGAACTGAATTCCTGGGCCGTTGAGCTCCATCTACCCAAAGCAGCTGGTTATGAGGTACCAGTTTTTGAGACACTTGACACAGAAGCATTTTAGAGACAGTGAGAGCTTGTCCCCATTATCATCCCCAACTATGACAACCTTTGGAACATGTATAATATACCATAAATATATGGTATATACCATATAGCATACATATGTATATAAACATTATATGCATTACGTGTTTTATGCATTATGGGTTGTGTGTAACATTATCGGGATTTTGAATTGAACCGTTTATTCAATCCATTGACACAGATTGTTTTCATTCCATTGTCTATGTCTTTGTTAATAACCTTGGGAAAGGTATGAATCCACCTCTTCTACCCCCAGCTATAGGGTTAATTATAGGACTTGTATCAGTAAATCATTATTATCCCCCCCCCAAATTCTTTGAATCAAAAATATTTTCTGACTTTAAATAACCTTCAAAAAGTGGATAAACCATAAAAAACAAATCATTCACTTGATTGTTCTAACGAGCTTTCTTCTTTGATACCTTGACTTCAAGGATTCAAGTATGGTACTAGATTGGCAGTTAGATCTCATCATTTTATGGTTGAAATTTGCTCAATGTAACTGTAAATTCCTTCTCTCACACTTCTCATAGAACTCTCTTCTGGTTTCTTGCTTTCCTGTCAACTACGATCTTCAAAACTTTAAATGCAATGTCAAATGTCCTTTCTCTTCAGCCATGTTTTCTCACTTTCCGTCTTGCTTTCCTATCAACTACAATCTTCAAAACTTTAAATGCGATGTCAATTTTCTTCTGTCTTCTTGAATCCTGTTTTTTTATTGTCCTTTCTCCTCAGTAACATCTTCTTAGTTGTCTTCTTGCTTTCCTCTCAACTCTGATCTTCAAAAATCTAAATGCAATGTCAATCATCATCTTTTGTCTCCTTGAATATTTTCGAGTTTTAAATAACCTGCAAAAGGTTGATAAGTCTTAAAAAACAAATCAATTGATCATGTTTTCTTAATTAGGCACAAGGCCCCAAAATCCCACCACTTTATTGTCTTAGTGGTAGTAAGTAGAGGTTAATTGTATGCGAACGATTTCAGGTCAAATCCTCAACTTTGCTTGAGACTCAATCCATATAAACACAGAAATTTGTAACAACATCCAATGTGTGGCATTTCTATAACTATATTTGATAGCATAAAAGACAAACAGGCATATTAGGCCCCACCCTCATTCCCCTACAGAGCATATTCAGGAAATATTTACGAATTTGCATATTTTGGGATGGTACTTCAAATATCAGTCAAACTTTGTCCCCCATTACTCCATTTGGTTTAGTTCAAAACAAGTTTCCTTTTGTGCATTTATAACAAATTTATGAGATCCTAATATTTTCTTTTCTCCATAATCAGTGGACATTTTCAGTGCAAGGGATGTTTTTCTTCATATTGACAAAACCTACATTCAGATCATGCCAAACTGAATCTTTTATCCTGCTAAAAAAGTAGACCCACCTCATTTATCATCATTTTTCCTTGAATTTACTACCTTCTTTTATTTATGTCATCCCCAAATTCTATTCCAGTGTAGGATTGGGCAATAAAAGTTGTTTACTTTTCTTAGCTTTCATGAGTTCATTTTCTTGCTGTTCCCAGACATTTTTTCCAGTAGCCGATGGACTCCAAAACCCTTGCTCGCTGCTTTGTCCATGTAGCTTAACCTTTAGCACTCTGCATTATTCACTACTTTCCTTTCCGCTGCATTGTTTTAGTCATGGTCATTTTCTGTTGCCATAGCAGGATATCGCAACACAACTACCCAATTCAAACATGCTATCATTTATTCATCTGAGTCACTTGACCGTCAAATTCCATAAAGAATGAGATGTTTTTCCTCTGCAGGGAACATAATTACAAAAGTTCACTATTCAATTAGAATTCATTCTGCTACACATTTGCTGTTAAGTTTTCTCTTGCAAGGAGGTTAGAGTTATTAGCCTCACACCCAACTGGCTTAAAATTCACATTTGTCTTTCTCCTTGACCGAGACAAAAAATGGTGATGACTTGTGCATAGAATGCTTTGAGTAGCAAACTGAAAAAAATATTAGATTTTGGAATCTAACATTTAAGAATTAAGACCAATTTTGGGTTTTCAATAAAAATCTTACATAAAGGGACGTGATTTCTGGATCATGTGATTGGTTTGGTTTCTTAAAAGAAAAATAAATTGTAAATGAAGAAGAAATAACATAATAAATTGTGGAAGAAAAAACACAAGAAACAAGAAAAAACACAAGAAATGAAAGAACAAGAAAAAACATGAGAAGCAAGAAAAAAACAAGAAAAAACACAAGAAACAAGAAAAAACATGAGAAGCAAGAAAAAAACAAGAAAAAACACAAGAAATGAAAGAACAAGAAAAAACATGAGAAGCAAGAAAAAAACAAGAAAAAACACAAGAAACAAGAAAAAACACAAGAAATGAAAACAAGAAAAAACATGAGAAGCAAGAAAAATTGGAAGAAAAAAACAAGAAAAAACACAAGAAATGTGTATCTTGTATGTAAACCAACTACAATGCAATTTATGATTTACCATTTTATAAATAATTATAAAAACTATTGAATTTATGTGGTGATAACAAATGAACAAAATACTCAGAAAATACATTTTTTTTTTAAATTTATAATCACAGCTATTTGTCATTAGTTTGTTTTATTTTCTTGTTCACAGACATTTTTTGTAATTTTATGAATAAAAAAATTATTTTCATATTTATTTCTTTATAATAAGTAATAAATATTTCATTGTAATTGTTTCTCATTTTTATAATCTTATAAATATAAAAATATTCTTGCAAATAAGCAATCTAATAGATAAATAGTGTTTAACATCTTTGTTGTCATTTCTCAAGAATAAAGAAAAGTTATAAATCCATTTTCATATGTTTGGGTTTTATTAAAATTCTGATCATTGCAGTCCTGGTTATGACAATAAACTACATTCGGTAGTAATGCGTTGCTGTTGTTCCCAGGTTCACCCTCACCCGGGGTGGCAGCACCTGTTAGGATCCCAGCTATGGGTAAATAGTGAACCCTCAAACAAAAACAAAACACTATGAAACTATGAAGATACATTTTTTTATACTAAAAATAACAGCAATACATTTTTATTATAAAATTACCAAGGATACTTATTTTTAGTAAAATTACCAACGATACCTATTTAGTATCTGTCTATATTTCTGAGATGAGGTATTATGTACAGTATTTACATTATTCTGACTATTGTCCTCATGTTTATCACAACGTTTCAGCCGTTGTACACTCTGGCCTTCTTCACATGGTTGGAATGTCAAATTGAACCACTTTATTTCACTCACTGGGGTAGACTATTCTAGTTCCACATGCCATGTCTAATGGATGTCAGTTATCTCTTGTTAATTCCCCTCTCAAAGTTTTGCACTGTCTTAACCAGGTATTGAACTCACACTCTTTGGGTCCTGACACTGGATCCAACCAAGGCCTTTATCCACTGTGCCAGATGTCCTTAAGGACATCTGTGTATGAATTTCTGGGTATTATAAACTTAATGTCAGTGAGCAAAATAAAGGGTTCAATTTGACATTCCATCCACCTGAAGACGGCCAGAGTGTACAATGGCCGAAACATTGTTATAAACATGGCAACAAAGACGAGCACAATAGTCCGAATAATGTAAATAGAATACCTATTTAGAGTAATATGACTAGCAATACATTTTTATAGTAAAATGACCAACAATACATTTTATTTGTAGTTGAAAGCATCCAATTGCATTTAAAATGTTTAGATTTAGGCATTTAAATAACCCATAGAGGTGTTGATATGCCACTAAACAAAACCAAGCAACCAACCTTTTTAAAACAACAAACATTGCCAAGGAAAGGAAGGGAGTTTGAAGATTGCACTGTCTTTTTGCAGGAGTGAAGGTTAAGCATTGTCAAAATAATGTTCTCCATCACCTACAGTGGAGGGGGAATGAAACTTTTTATTTTATACAACATTGGTATTATGGTTTTAACAGCTTGGGATTAACAAACAAAATCTTTTTGGGTTCAAGCATAACAATCTTTGTTAAGCAGCCGTCAAATATTTTCAACCTTTTCTACCATTGTTCTCCCAATAAAATATCAGCTGCCAGATATATTTATCTATGCACACACAACACAGAATGTGACACAAGGTAAAGTTTAATGTGGGATTTGAGGCAAAAACCATCTAAAAATTGTCCAAATGTCCTCAGTACTTCCCCTTATGGGGATGCCACAGGTGTTGAGTAATAACCCCAGCTCTCTCTGAAAGGAGAAATACAGCCTGGGGTGATGATCCCACCCCATGGGGCTTAATATAGACAGATATTGAAGGATATACCAAAAATATAGAGGCAATTAAAAAAGTCCCACCAGAAGCTGGTATGAATGTCGAACCATTTCACATTCCTGTAAATAGTTTAAATAATTACAATACCTCATCTCAGAAATATAGACAGATATTGAAGAATGTTGTCTTTCAAAATGGTTTGCAACTTTGTATTCATGCCACACATTTAAAGTAAAAAGAAAAATGGAGTTGTTGGTTGTAATCTGCCTGGGAATGGTTATTTATGCTGGTTTCTCCACTGAGATGACATGTGACACAAGGTTGGGTTTAACTTGGGGGACCTGAGCATGTACACTCGGGCCAAAGACAAAAATTGCCCAGCTCTTGCAACTGTCGATTGTGCTGGCACTTGTATAACTACCTATCCCTCCCTCCCTCCCTAGTGCAATTGGGGGCTGCAGCCTCAGGCAGCTGTTCCCAGGCCTGGGCATATCACAGTTTTTATTTTCCCCTATTGCATCTCTGTCCGCAGACAGAACCACAACTGAGTCACATTCTTCCTGAAAACAGAGATGCAAAAGAAAGATGATAATCTGCTTGGGAGTGATTGCAAAATGCATTCCCATCAATAGCTTATAGGCAGAAGCACACAAATGGATGCTAGGATTTCTTCCCAGCCAATAAAACAGGCCAGTTCTCAGTTTCATATGACTCAGTCCCATCCTATCTTGCCTTGAAGTCAGTACTCTGCATGCATTCATCTAAATTTGCTCTTGTGTGTCAGCCCAAATTCTTAGTTACTGAACTTTTTGCCATACTACTGTTGCTTTGCCTTATTACTGTTAATTTGCCTTGCATATATTGTTTTTGGCCCTGTTCTTTTCTTTTTCTTATTGTTTATTGCAAACTTTGTCAATTGTTGAGCAGTTCTGCCATTTATTTGCATTTAACCATGGCCACTCATTCTAAAGGAGAAAAATTATATAGATTTTGTATTAGCTCAGTGATTATCTCCCTTGATACATATTCAAATGACATTCAACAAAAATGTTTATGATCACCTGGAACTGAATTCATTTTCTCAAGTTTATTGAGAGAGTAGAAGTGGTGGCAGACTGGGTCTAAAAATATTTGATTGTCAGAAGAAAAAAAAGGGACAAATCCACCCACAATTACAATGTTCTCATTTAATTTTTATAATGAATAAATGAAATTTTCAAAAAATACATATGAAAAAAGAGTAACAGTTGTGTAAAAAAATTGGTATTTCTTAATAATTACAGTGTGTACATGTACTGTATATATTCACACTCATGAATCCCGTAACCCCATTCGGGTCTAAGGGGCACCACACGTACTGAAACCATAGTAGCAGTGGTGTTTCCTCGGCAAGACAGACTAACGGAGCCCAACCATCTCCAGGCTGGTCTGAATTCAGAGTTTTTCCTTCTTCTAGCCTGGTTGCATAGCAGGGCTATAGGGCCCAATCTGTACTGCTATTTTACCCATTGCTGGGGGAAAGTATAGCTACATACCTTTCCCATTCCTGACTGGAATTCGAACTTGCTTCCCCAAGTCCTCAATCCGTGCCATAATCCATTACTCTGCTGTGGATCCAATGTACATATTACATCAGTAGATACCAAATGTAAATACAGAATGGTATAATTGAATTTTTGATTTATTTTTTTTTAATTTTAAGTAATTGATTTATATTTGAAAATAGTTTACTGCACAATTTACATATTAACAGATAGTTCAAATGCACAATAGAGCATTGTGTGTTGTCAGTGCCAGATTTGTATATGGGCTGCATTGCAAGGGCCCTCTAGTTTTGGGCACCTAATAAAACTAAAAAAGAAAGGTCTAACAATAGAGGAGATTTGTTTATTTTCAGATTTAATGGGGCTCCTTTGAGCTAATTTGAAAAACTCTAGAGTATTTGGGCCCCTCTAGTTGGAATTGGTCTTTTAAATTCAATGGGGCCCCTTCATTTAAAAATATTTTTTTTATAGACACAAGGGGTGAGCATATGTAATGAAGGGGCCTTCAAATTCTATTATCCCAGGAGCCTCTTATAGCCTCAATCTGGTCTCGCATGTAGTTCACTAAAGAGCAATTGTAGGGCACCTCGGCGTGGTGTCATGGTAAGCAAGCTTGTCTTGCTAGATCAGTTACGACTGAAAAGTGAGTTCGATCCTCACTAGATGCCCCATACTTTCGGCCTTGTGCCACATCTAAGCTACGCTTAGAAAATCAATATTAAGAGCAGTTGTTTGTGTTCACTAGATGATTCTTTGAATCTGTCAATAATATCTTCTGAATCCAGTTCATAGTAATATATATGATTCCATATTCTCCTCAGCAAATTTCTTAACCTGGTATTATAACGAGATTTCAATAACAGTCAAATTCAGAATATGTACCTAGTTGTGTGAAAGGTGGTGAAAATTGTTCATTTATGGTTCCTTAGTTGGTAAAGTAAATAATTAAGTGTAAAGGTGTTGTCAGTAGGATCGGGATTTGACTGATTTCTTGGGTTGGTTGGTCACATTTGGGGTCAGGAGCGGATTAGTGAAGCCAAGTGTAGTTGTTGGTGAGGTTTGATGTAGGCTTTTCAGGTGAGGCGTTTGATAGTCTGGCAGTCGTGTGACAAGGCCAAAGTGTGGAAGCCAAACTGACTCTTGTCAGCAAGTAGTGCCATTTTTATCTCTTTGGCCTAACAGATATAGGCTCCCAGGGAAAATCCTTGTTTTTTACAGGAATATTTGTGATTGGCTATTGCATTTTTGTCTGTGATGCTTAGAGAACTTGTGTGGAAGAATTTTTTATTTTGTGTTTTGATTTCTTAATGCTCAAATATCCGATGTTTGGTGAAATGTCTGGTTTCTATACTCTTTAGCTTTGAAAATGTCTTACATTGAACATGAGACTAACTGATAGTGTGCAGATGCCTTTATAAAGTAAGTTTGTTTCTTTACTACATTTTTATTTGATATAGGGAGAAGGTACTTGCAATCAGATGCCCATTTGCTTTCAGGTAAGTTGATACCCTGGCCAGTCGGCCACTGAATAGGAGCCTCAGATTTAGTAACACAGAATTTCAAAAATATTTTTTTTCAGTATATCAATGAATAAGGGCTTACTGCCATATCACAATGAAACTCCGGTTTTCATATGATCACCGTAGTTAAGCAACATTGAGCCTAATCAGTAACCAGATGGGTGACTGCTTGGGAAAACCAGGTGCTGTAAGCTTGGATGTGTAGGTTGTATAATTGGCTTATGGCATATCACATTGAAACACCTTTTCTCATATGATCACCAAAGTTAAGCAACATCAAGTACCTAGATGGGTGACTACTGGTGAATACCAGGCACTGTAAGCTTGGATATGTGGGTGGCAGACAAATTGTTAAATATATTAGGTTGGTGCAAAAATAATGTCGTTTTCTCACGTTATGTGAGAAGACGACATTATTTTTGCACCAACCTAATAAATTGTCCAATGTCTGAGTATGTTTCGTTATTGCTGGCCATTGTCAAAACTTTTTGTGCTGCCAGTTTCTTTATTTTCAAATATCACTAGTCGTCATTTTCACATTTTGGCTTTTGTCTCTTTTTATTAAATTGAAATAACAATTTTCACTGCAGTTGAATATGTCTTTTTGCTTCGCATCACTTGAGAAAGTGACACATTGATTTTTATGCCAACTGTTGTCGTTGTCGGCATCCGTCCGTCTAGAGAGACGATGAAGTAGCACTGTGTGCTATGAGCCTGGGCAGGATATATGGAGAACTAGGGCTGCCCGGATGTCTAGTTCCCTCCTCTTGACTTTGCTAGCAGAGTCCAAAGGAGAGGATAACCCAATACAGTTTGGTACCAGCATGGCTGCAGGAAGGTAGCACAAAGTACTGTCCATCTGCCTTAGGGGCTCCACTCTGGGTTTGAATTCAGTTTTCCTTCTCCTAGACCAGTTGCCATCCAAGGCTATAGAACCCAGTCTGTCTTGCTATTTACCCATAGCTGGAGGAAGAAGAGGATTCACACCTTTCCCAAGGGTATTAGCACATAAGTGAATGTAATGGATTCGACTGGGATTTGAACTTGGCTCTCAAATTCCTTGATCCAAGCCACTATCCATTACTCCACTGTGCCAGTAAAAAGTCAATCTTTTTTAAATTTTTTTTAATCAGATTTACCCTTAGCAAGGCAGTAAAGCCACTAAGACACAAAAGGTTACTGGGTGTGAAAGAATTAGAAAACAGAAATATTATTAATGAACAAAAGAAAAATTGAAAATCTGAATACCGATATGGTTAGTGTTTAAGCCACGTGACATGATGCACATTAAAATCATCGAACACAAATCACAGATGAATGGAAAGAGTGCCTTTTCTATTTTGTCAGAGATTAGGTCTAATATACTGCAGTATGTGACCACACACCTACATCTAATACTGTAAGGATGAGACTGTGGAGCCAATCCCCTGGCAGTCTTTGAAATACTGTAGATGGAGAATGGAAATTCTGCACATCAGACTAGCTGCAAATAATCCTTGAAATATTGAAGTGTATAAAATAAGCAAGGAATTTTGTGTTAATTAGCACAAATGAAAAAACTGCAGATTTGAATAGTGTGCATGTAAAAATGTACACTTAATTGAATGCCAGACCATATCAAAAAAATAAAAATGGACAAACTTGGACCTTCATGCCGCCTGCAAAAAAACGAAGCATCAGGACAATTTTTCCATTGACACCATATTATTTTAACTACTTTCACTCCTCAGCAAGGTTTAGTTTTAAAAAGCTATGATTAGAATTGTAATAAAACCTAAACATATGATGAAAGTGAATTTATACATCATTTTTGTAGAATTGATGAAAAAAATATTAAACACTAGTTATTAGGTTGTTTATTTACAACATTCTTAAAACTAATACAATTCAATGTTTATCATTTATCAATTTATAAAGAAATACAAAAATTTTTATTGATAAATTTATAAACATTTACTAAATTATTAAAATCTCAATTAACACTAAGTAAATTCTTATTTACCATTTTATAAAGTTTGAATCCGTAGGTAATTAACCAATGTTTTTACTAAGCATTGCAATAAACACTATCATCAATAGTGCAGATAAACAATCTTATAGAACAAAGAAAATGTATAAATTCACATTTGTTTTATTGCAATCACTTTTAAAACAAAACACTGCCTAGGAGTGAAAGTAGTTAAAATAATAGTGGTGTCAAGGGAAAAATCATCCTTTTGACATTTTTTGCAGACACAAAGGTCCTAGTTTGCCAAAAAATAAAATGTGATAATGCCAACCAGTGAATTCCATTAGTATGCTTCAATATTCAAAATAAAGCTGCTCGTTTGTTTTAGAGATGGTTCTTTTGCCTTCAACCAGCATGACTGATGCTAATTGTCAGAAGAGTCACACATTGTACCTCCTGACATGAAGTGGACAGATTATATTAAATGAATTGCTAAGTTCGTTTACTGGATTGTTAATTGTTTTCATCAAAATCCGTCATACATTTATAAGTCGTTGTTCATTGAATATTCCTGTCACATCTGGTCTGGTGCTTCTATGTAGAGATTCTTGATAAGGGGAAGGAAAGGAAAAAAAAAAAAAAGAAAGAGAATCTGCAATATTATTGGTCTTGACCTGGCATCTCAACTTCAGTCAAGGGGGGGGGGGGAAAGAAAAAGAAAAAATTCTTTACAAAAGAATGTTTAGCAGGCAAATATGGAAAAGAAAACCATTGTTTAATAAATAAAACACCTTAATATGAATACATACTTTTATTCAATATAAATAAAAAAAAAAAAAAAATCTGAGACACAGAATACAGTGAAAAAGCACGAAAGGAACAGTCACACAATTTTTGGAAACTTGTAAGATCCTGACATTTACACATACTCATTCATGTAAAAAAAAAAAAAAGAAAAAAAAAAAAAAAAAAGAAAAAAAAGAAAAAAAAAAATTTTTTTTTTTTTTTTTAAATATCACAAGTGGTTCTGTTACTTGATTTAATAAAAGAACCATTTTTTTTTTATATCAAAATAAAAGTTTTTGTTATAAAACATCTAGTTAAGGATGAACCTTACTATATTTTATCAGACCTAAGTAATTTTTTGAAATACCGTATATACTAGTGAATCATGCAACCTAATTTTGTAGCTAATTTAACTAGAGTAAATGGATATATAGTTTGGTCAACAGCGTAGGCCAGCAGTAGATACACTAATTTTACATCTCATTTATGATGTGACCCCCTTAAAATTAGCCTCAAAGTAGCATGATGCCCAAGTATATATAGTATATAAAATTAAGCTCCCTCTTGGTAATTAATTGGATAGCATTTCGTATCCAACCAAATTACTTGTCTTTATATAATGCATAACTTAAAACTGATGTTTTAATCATCTTTAGGAACACAAAATTTGTGGCCAATGCAAAATATTATCCAGTATTGAGGTAGATATGGAGGTTCCGATCATGAACAGCTTAAGTTACTCATCCTCATATTAAGGCCAAAGTCATAACACTAAGCTATATACCTCCCAAGATGATATATTATTGGTAATAATGAGAGAGAAACCCCTTCTACAAATGCAACAGTTTCTAGAATCAAACTAAACACATGACAGCCTAAATGTCTGATATTTTAACCAGCAAAATCCACTGCAACCGTTTTTTTTGTTTTTTTTTTTAAACATATAAATTTAGTAAAATGAAATATGACAAGTGCTAACAGACATGTAAAAAATAGATTCTTTTTTATCTAACTGTAGGGATTACCAGGCTCTATTGACCGGCAGTATTGCAGCTAATCTAAGAAATTAGAAAAATACATATCATATAAAATGGAGGAGGCAGATTCCAAGTATATACAAATCCAAGATATTGGAACCAAATTTTAGTATTTCAGGAGCTTTAAAACAGATCCATATTACGAACTGAATCTATGACAGCAACAACCAACCCCTAAGGGATATAAGAAATTGATCGTGTAGCCACAGCAGAAATGCCCTACAAAACAGTTCCCTTCTTTTACAATCATTCCAAAACAGTTGCAATTCTTGTCTCTTTAAAATTGAATGCTTATGGTTGTGAAATATTCATCTTACTTCTGCCCAAACACTGAACATTTGATCTTTAAATGTAACAAATCGAATATCAGGTTTATTTTCTATGTACAAACAATCCAGACTACATGCCCTTGCGCATCAACATCCAAACACACTTCGGTATTTACAGATTAACTTAAATCAAGTCAGCTTATTTACTTGTTAAAATATATTTTTCAAATTAGCAAAATGATCACAGTAAAAAGATAAAACATTAGAGAATCCCATGGTTAAGTTTGGCAGTTCCAACAAACACCCTTTTCTCTTTCCAACCAATCTTAAACAACAAAAACAACAGTAGTTGTCCCTTCAATATCATTTTTTGTTCAATTATGGACAAGCCATTGGTTATATAACACACAAAATAAAAGATGCCAGCTTCAACACTGAAGAGCAATTTATTCCATACATCTGACTTCAGCCTTACAAATTCCATTTTCACCAATCTATTTTGCGCAACTGTTATAATTTAAATACTTCAAGAATGGATACTTTGAATAGTGTCCTTCACGATAAGCAAAATGTTGCTATGATTTCAAACATCCAAGGATTATGGCATTTTTGAAAAAAGGAATTTGTGATACAAGCCATAACAATGTCAGATTAAAAAAAAAAAAAAAAAAAAAAAACTTACCAACAGATGTTAAGATTACTAAGGCTTTGAAGCAAAAATAAGTAGATTCTAAGCTTCTAAAAGCTTAAGATTCCTTGCTAGGAAAAAAAAAAAAAAAAAAAAAAAAATTCTATGAAATTGGTGTTACAATTAAAATCAGTTTAAACTTAAGTTTACAATGATTCCAAACAATGCAAAAAAGTAAAATAAAAAATTTATGACTTGTCAATTGTGTGAATTTACACATCCCAAATTCATTTCATTTTAAGACAAAATTAAAAACAAAAACAAAAAAAAACAGGTAGCTAAAATTTAAATAGTAACAACTTTAACACTATGAAATATAAATTTCATATATATATATATATATATATATATATATATATATATATATAAATAAAAAATGAACAAGAGTGGCTAAGTGAATGACAAGATGGAAAAGGTCTTTGCAATACTATTTGGTCAAAAATTCTGAACTTCTTTCTTTGAACAAAACATGCCATTAAGATTTACCACCTTGTCATTCAAAGGCACACGTGTGCGCACTTTGTCTCTCTCTCATGCCTAATTGCTCTTCAAGTGTTTAAAAGTGCAACAAATATTTGAAAAAAATTAGAAACCAAAATGTCCAAGCCTTTGAAACAAGACAAGGAAAACAAAGGCTGCCACTGTATTTGACCAGGTAATCCAGATATATTTAATAATCAACTTCAGCTTAGTGGGACAAAACTGAATCTTGTGCATATACGTGCAAGAGGGGTGGATAAAGAAATAGGGAGGTGACAGTTTACTTGGGTGAGCAATAACACCCAAACTAATTCCCCTGCCAGGTTAAATGCAATTTTGAAGCAAATGTATTTTCTATTTTGTTCACTTCCATTCTTACACAACCAATTTCCATGCCAGAATGGAAACTAGAAGAAAAAAAAAAAAAAAAAGCTCTTGGAATTGAAAGCCTTAAGTTCAAGAAACTTATTTTCATAATGCATTTATCACACAAATAGTCAGCAGTTGTGCAGATTAATTAAGATAAGGCACTGGTTTTGAAAACTGATATGGTCACCTGGATATAAAAGGTATATATGAGAGGATAGGAAAAGGGTGGGGGAGAAGCCCATTCAAATGATCCAGAAGTGCCCTCCAATTATCACTGGGGGGTTGGGGTGGGGGTGCTGCTGAGCTGCATGAAGATAAAACTTGTGAGGTCCAGCCATCTTAGATCAAGGAGAGGAATTTGATGTGGTTTCAGAATGCTTGCTTTTTGGTGTTGAAGACGAACACATGAGATTATCACAAGAGTTGCCCTTTTTGTCACTCAAAGGTGGAGTAAGCAAATTCATTTCTGCACCTGTCTGAATGTTGTTACACTTTGCAGCTTCCAATTCTCTTCTTGTATGTGCTTTCTCCTAGGAAAATAAATAACAAAATTTAATAAGTTGGATGGTATTCAAATAGGTTAAAAAAGGAAAAAAAGTAAGAAATATAAAAAGAACACTTACCAATAGCTCCAAATCAACAGCATGTGTTTGTATGTTGTGACTGTCATCTATGTGAACTGTTGGAAAGAACTTTAATTCAACAGGCCCAGCTTCTTGGACAGTCAGAGCATAGGGTTCCATCCATCTGATGCAGGGTAGCAGGTCAGCCATTGTAAGTCCTGAAACAACAATAACAAAGCCAGTAATAAGATTTCATATCTAAAATGAATATTTCAGTTAACAAAAAAAACGTTTGTTTTCTTTCTGCATTATTCCTTTAGGATTCCATCCAAATTACCTTCTTTGTGAAATGACAATTTCATGAGCATATTAGCAGAGTTATTTCTGGCTCAGAATGCAGAGTTTTTCTTCTTGACTATCATACAAAAGATAGAAGCCCAACCTGATTCGAATTTTGAACACAGAGCTGAGAGAGAAAGAAAAGGGAGGGGTTCTTGACTTCCCAAAAGGCATTTAGTGCAGAAGGGAATTCTACAGACTAGGCCAGAATTTGAACCTGGCTTGCCAGTTCCACCTTCTGCACTCATAACCAATACACTGACCACACATCCTGATGCCAAGAACAACATTTCAATAAAAACATCTAAGCTGTTTATCAATAACACAAATGTTGCAAGATGCAAAAACGGTTTCATCTTGCACCAAACACATGTTGGTAATGCACAACAATAAAATGAAAGTGGTTACCTTTTCTGTCAAGGTACATGAAATGATTTTAATTTCATTTGAAAGCAAAAAACATACAAAGTGCACACAAGCCACATACTAAATTATCATAAGAGACATTTTCACAAGTATGCCGTGATAGGTAATCAAATTCAAAAGCACATTAAATCAGGATTGCACCAGAACAAAACCCTACCTGATACACTGAGAACCACATTTGATGAGGATTTGTGGTAAAGAGCCGAGGCTGCAATCACACTGTTGCTATAATTCAAGCTGCTAATATCCAACATGCAAATGTCAACCAACTGAAAATAGAAAAAAGTAGTTACACGATTATCAAAAACAAATATGTATTTAATTCCTAAACTTTGGTTGCTAGAAAGTTTCATAGCTCATGCTAAGACTTAAATGTGACAAAAATACAATTATTATACAAATTAAATACATTATGGGTGATAACTAAGTTCTAGTTTGGGGTCAGCTACCTTAGGTTTTGTCATGGGGAAGAAAAAAAGTTGCAGAATCAAATTTATTAAATGTAAATTCTGCATCTCATTAAAATTATCAATAATTACTTTACCTGTACAAAAAGTTATATTTAATGTAATTGTTATCATACTGAATAGATTTTCTGTTCAGGAATTTTAGATATAATCAATGATTATTACATGTAAAATTATGATAATTAAATCGTTAAAATTAGAACCACTCATTGAAAGCTAACATGACCCACGACATGAAAAAAAAAAAAAAAAAAAAAAAAAAAAAAAAAAAAAATCAATTGCATCAGTAATATTCCCAGTAGGAATTATCTAAACATCCATCATATCCAAGATTTCTGCTTTTTAAAATCATTAAAAAGTAAAGATACCCAAAAGAAGTTTAACACAAAAACAAAAATTTATGTATTAGCAGCTTGATCTCCCCTACTCACTAATATCCCATTGTTAAATCAGGCTTATTTATTAGTGGACGGTAATGCTGCTTGTTACTATATCAATGCAATAGTAACTCCAAGACAGTTTATATTATAAAATAGATTACAATCTAATTTGCTCCTTAAAAAAAAAAAAAATTGAACAAAAGCAGTAAGTGCAACAAAAGTACTTTTTAATACAATCATAAACATGATACATCTTCAGTATTTTGATTTGGTGTAATGGTTAGCAAGCTTATATGGCTAGATCAATTATGACTGAATAGCAGTTTCAATCCTCACTAGGTGCCACACACTGAGTCTTGTATCCCACCTGAGCTATACTGAGAAAATCCATCATTTTGGACACTTCGATGTCGTATAATGAATGGTTTGCAAGCTTGTCTTGTGAGAGATTAATGATGACTGAATAGTAAGTTCAATCATTACTGGGTGCTCCCATACTTTTGGCCTTGCACCACAATTAGAAAAATCACTATAAATAGGACATCTCTTTACACAAGATTTAGTTTGGCCGAGTCTCTGCTTTCAGTGTGTCAGCCTTCTAAACATGAAACTGTAAATCTAACTTACCCGTGCTATTTGGACAAATGCATGTGATGAATATTGAGGTAATTCAAAGGAATCTTCAGAGATTTTATCCAAACTAGCAATTTGGAGATAGACATTGAGCCATGCTGTTACCGTAATTGGCGTAAGATGCCATTTTAAGATCTGAAATTGAAAGGAGAAAGGAAAAAATAAAAATTGTCTAATGAAAACTTGACACCTTTTAATAAATATAGATACTAAAAAGAACTTTAAAAATTCGTTATTTAATAACACTGTTTAATTAAAAACTAACCTGTAACATAATTAATTCTTGATCCAATATTTCACTTTCCGAACAGGCTCCATCTGTTACATATGCAAAATCAGCCAATTTGGGTGGGTAGATTTCCTGCAAAAATATTCCCAACAATTTTTTCATCAAAAGAACAAAATTAAATATACGTGTGTGTGTGTGTGTGTGTGTATCAACTATTGGTAAACTACATGAACACAAACTGGTGAGTAACCAATAATCTTTCTTGAATCATCAACTAAATTTCTCATTAAATTATTTTTATGGAAGTTTTGTTTTCTATATTTAGCTTGACTAACAAAACTTCAGTGAGTACTTGCCCAAAAATTTTTGAAGTACGACACAAAATGCAAAAATTTTTTTAAATTTCTGGTTGAGGAACATTATCACCCTGATAAAATTGCTTCCACCTTTTTTTTTTTTTTTTACTTGGCAGTCTCCAATTAAGGTAACAAACATTTCAGTTTGAAAATATTTATGTAACATTGTTTGATAAATGGTGTAAATTAAATCCTAAAAACAGAACTTTCCAAACTAGTATACCAAAACACTTTAATAGGTCACTTATAATATTCGTTAATTATTAATTAAATTTTTCCTTTTTATAAACATTAAGTTCCAAATAAGGCTTGGTTAATAAAAAAAAAAAAAAAAAAAAAAAAAAAAAAAGTCACCAATGCAAAAAATTTGGCAAAGTTCTGGTTAAGATAAATCCTTATTCTTAGTAAAAAGTTTAAAATATTTAAATTTTTTTTTGCTAAGTGTTGAAAATTATATTCCAAATCAGAACTTTCTGAACTGGTGTGTAGAAATTCTTTAATAGGTCATTGATAATATTCATTCTTTAATTATTAACTCCTTTTACTGCATAATTAAGTTCCATGGTCATTTCCATAATATTAATTATAAACAGGGTAAATCACTTTTCTGCAGAATTGAGTGGAATGAAACCTTTTTCACAGTCAATGCAGATTCCAAAGAGGAAAAGGTGGCAATTTACCTCCAGTTTTGCTGCAATAAATAACGCTGTAATTCCAATCAGCTGAAGTTGATGTTTGATAATATCTCTCTCTTTGGTTAAATAACGATCAATGAAATCATGAGCAAGATAGTAAGTCTCACGATGTAGTTTATAGACTTCACACACCTAAAAAAGAACAATTTCAACATTTTTTTTCTTGAAGGAACAAAACAGTGATCAAGTAATACAAAACCAATTAAAATCTTCAACAGCAAAAATGACATTTGCCAAGCAATTTATACAGAATGTGATGGATAAATTGTTGTCTAAATGACACAAAAATGAAAATGCCACCAACATCTTATTTTAAAAGATATATTTACCAGAATTACACAAAAATCTTAAAGAGTAAATTTATTCAATATAATCCCCATTGGCACCAATCATGGTCTCCAGATGACTTTGGAACTCCTGCAACTCTTCTGGATATCTCTAAGTTGGTGAATGCTACCATGATTCTTGACTTCAGCTCATCTTTGGTGCTACAAGGAATTTTGTTGACCCACATATGCTTATCTAGAGGCTTGCAGACTGGCAGTTAGGTGGTCAAATATAAATAGTGATGTGGTCACAGAAATTATCTGGCTGCCATGGCTGGGTTCTCCTGCTTGTGTGGCATGGTGCAGAGTCCTGTAGCCAGACATAGGGTCTTCCAGCAGCTACTCTCTTGATTCAGGACAGCACTACCCCATCAAGGCACTCGATACAGTCCTGTGTCAAGTTTGAGACGTTCACCAACAAGAATGATCCGAGTGAGTTTTCCAAGATACTGTCCCTTCATAATCACCATTAGACTCATCCAACTCTTTCGTTTCCAAATTTCAGGCAGATTAAATTGCATCATGGAGCTCTTGTTATAGATGGCGCCCAATTGACCCTATTCTAGTGTGCAGGTGACAAAATCAAGAACAATGCACATGCACAAAAAAAATGGCGACAATTTATCCATCTCACCTGTACTTGTACTCTCGTTTAATCTCGACAAAGGTTTAAAATCAATTATAAAAATCAACGATACAACAAAGTCAGAGGCTCCAAAATTCAAATTACATAATTATCTCAACAGATGTAAACCCTATGATAAAAAAGGGGTTACAGTTAATCTTGCACAAATTTAAGCTGGTTAATTAGTTCCTTAATATGTTCTTAAGCTGAGATGCCAAACATGTATTTGCTTACAATTGAACCTAAGAGCACACATTAGTCATGGAAGAGTATTTTGCTATTGAATCAAATCAAGCAACATGAAGATTTGATGTGAACTTTGGAATTAGCAATTTATTGATAGACGAGTAAATTTTGAATTCATAGCCATTGGTATTCAAATATTCAGGAGATCCTGAAGGCCATTGTTGGAGCTTAAAGTAGAGGAAATAAATGAATTTACTCCCAATGTCCATAGACTTCAACAGCACTAGTAGGGTTAGTGTCAAGGGTGCATATTTGCAATGCATTTTTGTATTATTAAGCAAGAAATCAGAGTTTGTTATATTCACTTTTGCACAAATATCCTTGGAAAGGTGTGAATTCAGCTCTTTCTCCCCCAAATATGGATCAAATAGCAAGACTGGGCTGTATTGATGGTTGGCAACCAGTCTAAGGGAAAGAATCCAAAACTATATAGCAAAGTGCATACCATAGTCACTGAAAAGATTAGAGTTTGTAATTAACTTGGATTGTGGATGATGGAAAAGTAAAAAAACGTGTGCTGGCAGGGTGGGGGTGGAAATAGCTCACCCACTGAATTTAATTTGAATTACTTTAGCCCTTTGAACTTGAGTGACTATAGTGTAAAAGGGTATAATACCTGGGCAGCTGTTATACTGCCTAGTATCATGGACAGCAAGTGCTCAGGGTAGAGGAGCTATACTCGCCAGGGCTCAAACTGATAAAGAATAAATTCAATCTGTAAATGGCTGCTAAGTTGATAAATCTCAAAGTGCAAAATTTTATTTTTGCCGCATGCAGAAAATTGTGTGGACACATGCATTTGAACAGGCACACACAAAAAAAAAAAAAAAAAAAAAAAAAAAAAAAAATCTGGGTGTATTCCAATGAGGCGGGCAGGCAAAAAATTAAACTGATTAAAAACAGATGTCTACTCAAAAACATGCATTCACCAAATAGTAATAAGAAATGCTAGAATATAAACAAAAATCCATTAATTCCTGAGATAATCTAATAATCCAAATTTTATAATTCAATAAAGTTTGGAATGATATTGCAGAAAATAAGAAAAAAAAGAAAAAAAAAGAAAAGAAAAAAACTGGTTAACCAGGAAAAGACCAAAAAATCAGAGCTTAAAATAGTCGAAAATAATGACATTAAAAAAAGAAAAGAAAAAAAAAAAAAAAACTCAAAATGTCATGTAAAAGGTAAAAAAACTAAAGTCATTTTTACCTCAATTAACCAATCCAAGAGAATGGTTCTCATTTTTGCCTGCAACGATGGATGCCTTTCCAACATTGACGGATCTTTGGCATAATGTAGTTCTTTTTCGATCATAACTCGCCATACCTCTTTCGAGTCTGCCCAATTCAGCTTGGGCAGAGGTGAATGCCGAGTAGGGGTGATAAAATGATTTTGGAAGCGAAACTGAGAGCCCCCAAAGAGTTCAGATGGGGTCGAACGCGTACTGGTTCCGGCAGTATGAAGTTCTTCGAGTGTTGGGATTATCGAACTACTTTCAATCAAGGAATCACCAGCAATTGAAATAAACTGATTCTGAGAAACAAAAAGGTGGAGGAAAAAAAAAAAAAAAAAAAAAAAACAGAAAAGAAAAGTTACACAAATAGTAAAAAAACATTTAAAACAAATTTAATTAAAAAAAGATAATCTTCTAACGGTTACCACCCCCCCACCCGGAAAAAAATCGAATTAGATTAAAATTAAAAATTAAAAACAGTAACGAAATTTGAAATTATGTAGCAACAAGGTATGGTGAAGAAAAGGAAGAGAAATAAAAGAAAGAAAAAAAAAAAAGATGATATGGGGTGTACTAGTAAGAAAGTAGTTAGTTAATTACCCCCCCCCCCAGATAAAGCGCGCTTTCAAAGCAAGATGAGGTAATAATATCAATTTATGAAGAAATAAAAAAATCAGGGAAAACAAAGCCTTACTAATAATGCTTTTTTTCCGCGGGAAGTGGGCCAAAAAGAAATAAATAAAATCGAAAGGTAATCAGGACATGAAAGGCTGAAAACCTCTGAGAGAACCCAGCAGCTGTCTCCAGTCAGAGAAGAGAGAGAGAGAGAGACCCTCATTCCCAATTTACATACAGCTGGAAAGTGGGGTGGGCATGAGAAAAAGAGAGACAGAAAGTTTTTTTTTTTTTTTTGGCACACGTACACAATTTTGTGTAAAAGACTTTAAGCACACACGCAAATTAAAAAAAAAAAATTAAGAAATGGTGTTAAAAGAAAGAATTCTTTTCTATGCAACAATAGTTTTTACAACAGAGATTGATGATAAAAACTTTAGTTTTGTTTGAGAATTAATTTATCATCAAGAGGAGAAAGGAAAGAAATCGACAACAAAGCAATTAAATTAAAAGAGTCTTCGATTAACATGAAATTGGATCGTCTTTGAAATATAATAATTAAAAAAAAAAAAAAAAAAAACTAAATATTTTTTTTTTTTAACCGAAATTTTTCATTTGTGGAAAGAACGTGCATAAAAATAAAAACCCCCCAAAAAACAATGATTTTATATATTATTATTTAATTTGTTAAATAGCTTGCGAAATATAAAAAAAAGAAAAGAGAAATCCAATTTCCAAGTTTTTGAAATGAATGAGAATGAATGAACGAAAAGTGAAATGTATTTTGTTGTTTAAAAAGTTTGGGAAAAATTTTTATGACAATCTTAAAATTAAAATTAAGTTATGAAAAAAAAAGGTAAGTCTTTAGGTGAGATGAAGGGGGGGGGGTCTCAAAATTCAAATTTTAAATGTGGTTATTAAGTGGGGGATGAATTCCTAAATATAAATTACTAAGACTTGTTCCTCGACTTTATGACCATAGTAGTAAAAAGTAATAATAACTTGCCACGATATGGTGGGCTAAGTAGGAATAAATGTAGACAGGGGGAAAAAAAAAAAAAAAAATCAGAAAAAATATTTAGCAAGACTCTGAATTCAAAACAATAACATCAAAGTTAATTTTTAGTCCCAATTTACACTTTTATTAAAAAAAATCGTCATATACATTGCCAAATATTTAATAAAACAAACTTTAAAAATGACAAGGCGCCAACCCGTGTTAAGTTTTTTTCCTTTTTTTTTTTTTTACGATAACGAACAGTACCTCAGAATAAAAAAGCGACCTAAAAAGCAGAAAGGCATCCAATAAGTAAAATATAGATATTTACCTGAATCTGGAACTGCCTTCTCCTTTTATCTACAGCTATTTGGACATTCTAAACAAGGGGGAAAAAGATATATTAGTCAGGACATATTTTATACCAAATCAACTTTAACTTGTGGGCGAACAAAGAGAGATGAACAAATTCCTAAGATACTGTCAGCAAGAAATCGAATAATTCCGAAAAAATACTTACATCTTGGGATTTTCTTTTTCTATTATCGCTTGTAGATGCATTGCTCATTGCAGATTTTGTTTTTGACCTGAAATAAAAGAAAGAAAGACTTAGAAAATCCAGTCCGGATGGAACGACTTTAGCCTACGAGAGACGAAAAGATGCAGAAAATGGCGGCTTGGTTATAAAACGAAAGAGAAATCATCAACTTACCTTCGGCAGGGCATAGTCGATCCGCGAGAGCGGGAATGCTGCGAAAAAAAGAAAATTCCATTAAAATAGGGAATGAATTATTTAGGAGAGGAAAATAAATAGGAATAAATAAGTAAAATATGAACATAATTTGATGCCAAAATGAAGTGTAAATCTTGAAATCAACTCCTGTGAATTTCATTTTAAAATCCTAAACTAACCGAAGTTGCATTTCGACCAAATTTGCCTTATCACGAAATTAATTAAAAAAATATATATTCTTTTTTTTTAAATATATTATTCTAACTGAAATAAAATAAGGATTACGATTTTCATAGACATCAATAATTCTGATACTGTCCCATCCATAAACAGTACTTTTAACAAAGTTCAGCCCTAATTTTTTTTTAAAAATTGATTCATATTTAGTTTCTTCGCAACACAATTATTAAAATTTAAATATCTAAATTTGTTGATTCTCACCTTATATAACTAAAATCTAGAAAAAAAACTAAGTCTTTTAGAGGAGGCTTGATTCTGCAGAAAAAGCTTAAGAGCTATTCGACATGTCCTAGCCCGTCAACAGAGAAAAGCCTAATGAACAAGGACTAACTCCTGAGTAGTAGTCCCGCCAATTTCATTTTTCTCATTGCGCATGTAAATAGTTTTCAAAAGAAAAAAATTGCAATAATTCATTAAAATTCCTAATATTAAATATCCTGGCAAATCTATAACCTTACTTTTGCAGAAGTTTTCGTCTAGTGCTATCTGAGCGAAAACAACTCGAATCGAGTTTGAGGTATGCTTGAAGAAAGGAGGTTATAAGAAAAATAAAAGGCTAAAAATAGATTTTAAAAAACAAATTCATTTTCAAAAAAGATAAAATTTAATTTTTTGCGTTTTTTTAGTATGTTTTCATTTAAAACAAGCTTGTATCGCAATGAATGATCGACTACATGAGGAAGTTTACATCTCGCGACTTTAGAAGACCATTGGATAAAAAAAATGATTTCTCCTAAACAAAGTGTAAACACCTGGCATGTTGCATGTCGTTCGATAGCGTATGATCTAAGGAATCTATTGCGATAGTTTTGAAAGTTAAGCGGTATGAAAATGCGAGACTTCTGTACAAAAAATTAAGCCAATTCTACATTTACAGGAAGCTTAATCATCTCCATTATTTGAGTAACATTTCATTGGTCGGCAGCCACGCCATATTCGTTTCTATGGTAACCAAGTTAGGAGTAAAAGTTAACCTATTTAAAGTATGGAAACACAGAATAGATAAAAATGACACAATAAAAATACTTCTAATTTTAATTGGAAGGAAATAAAATAAAAAAAATGAACTAATTATGAAATATATATTTCATTACAACATTTTAATTTTAAAAAATTAATGATTTTTGTGTAAGATTTTAAAAATATATTTATATCGCTTTTTATAATTAGTAGTTAAGTAGCAACCGTATACAAGTTTCGTTTTTTTAATACCTCTTGTTGTAAACATGGAAATGTTTCGTCAACTTTTTCGCCGATCTAATTCTGTTATAATTGGAATGGTTCACGTGAAAGCTCTCCCAGGTACATATATTTTTTACTTACAATTTAAAGTTTTTTATAATTTCATTAATTCAAGAGTGTATTTTTTTCTAAGTAATCATTTTAAGCCTCGCGCTACAGCACGAACAAAAACACGTGTTCTACGATTTTGTTTATCAATAAACGAAAAATGATCGATGGTCTGAAATGATTTTGCGTAAAAAAATTACATAATATTTTTAACGTACATATAAATATTATTATTCTTTTTAGCAATATAAAGAGTTGTGGTCCTTACCGGTAAGTAATTTAAGAAACAAATTAAAAAGGGTGGGCGGGCCACATGGTTTCGAAAATTATTGTTTCAGAAGATGTGGATAAATAAATAAACACTGTTTTCTTTTTACTTTTAATGAATTTTGTTTTTTTTTAAAAGACAATTATCATTCTTACTATTATCATGCGATAATATTTTACAATTTATAATGGAAGACAAAAATCTCGTTCGGGCTCGAGCCTTTGCTTCGCAGCCATCTTTGGACAATTTTCACGTGATATTTTAAATGCGTTCCCTTTTCGATCTTTTTTTTTTTTTATATAAGATTATAAAATACTTTATTTAGAAAAACATGTTTATAACTTGAATGCATATTTCTTTCTTTATCCTTAAAATAAAAATATTAACACATAAAAATGAACCGAGAAAGCAACAAGATACCACTCCATGATTATACCAGAGAGCGTCCACGTCGCTACCTGATATGACACAAGGTCATGTTTAAAGTGGGTTTTAGAACGGCAATACCGCGGAAAAAATGCCTAAGCCCGAGAGGGCGCTTTCTCTTTTGGGGTACACTTCAGGCCCCGGGCATTTAACCCCACCCCCGAAGGAGAGGTACTGTCTGGGGGCTTGGAATTTTTATTTGAAACAAACCCTGACAAATAAGAACAACCATAGCAATAAAATGTGTACATTAAAGAAAAATGAAAGTGGTTAAAAAATCATCTTTGTTTTGAAAGGACATCGTTTTTTTTAGTTAAATAAAATTATGATCGTAAAAAAAACATTTTAAATTTAAATAAATAAATGGCCCCACAACTAATCTTTTTTTTTTATAAACCCTTAAAAATAAAACTACCGACCTAAACCCTAAAAGTTTTATAGTTTTTAATGTAGTAAACTAAAAAAATATTATTATTACAACTGTTTTTCTTAAAACAAAAATTACGAATAATTTTTATGAATGTTGAAAATGAAGAATACCTCATTCACTATTCTCTCCTCTAAAATAAAATCTAGTCGTCATTGAGAAAACGATATGAAGAAAATTAAAAATATTAATAATATTAATTTAATATTAAAAATTCAAAATGGTGCCATTTTAAAGTTTAGAGGAATATATATATATATATATATATATCTATATATATATATATATATATATATATATATATATATATATATTATCCTTCATCGATATCATGGCTCTGATATAGGTGCTGAGCATAAACTGAAGATTGCAATTTGCATGAAACTCCAAGTCATGTTATCTGTGAGGGATAATATGTATATTTATTAATATATACTTAATAGCTCATATAGTGTTTGTGTTAATAAAACAGTGCTCAATTTAATACAACAGAGCTATTAAGTATATTGAATTGTGGATCCCATGTAGGTCCCACATCAGTCAGCTGGATGTCTTCCACAAAAGTTGTATCTGTGTGATCTGTTGCTTTTGATAATAGGGTGTCCAATGCTGATCTCACAAAATGCAACATTGGTAGAATTGAGATTCCTGATGCAATCGCAACTTTGCTGAGCTGGTCATGTTGATAAACTTATTGGAAACAAAAACAAACTTATTATATATTATACTAAATTTAACACAACCAACTTAATCATATGCAATAACTGTAAAAACATTCCATAACTACAATGGATAAATTTAAAATTCTAAAATATCTATAACAGAGCATGTTCTTGGATGTTTTTAAAAATCACTATGACATCTGAATGCAGATTTTATTGCAATCACAATAAGTTTGGCTTTGTAGTTTACTCCTGAAGATGATCTTGGAAAAGGTTGAAAGTATTTGGATTAAAAAAAAAACTATTTTTTAATCAGTATCAACCCATGCAAGGTAATAAAACCATTAAGACACAAGGGGTTAGAGGGTGTGGAAAAATTAGGAACAGAAACATTAATAATGAGCAGGAAGAGGAAAGAGTAATCAGGAGAACAGTATATAGCAATTGACATTGCATTTCAATTTTTACAGATTAAATTTTGCTTGAAGGTAGGTCAACAAGTGAAAAGTGCAAGAAAAGAAACTGTTAGCATAGAACTTACTACTATACCTAGCCAACACAACTGTAAATTGATGAAATCTTGACACCAGTCTAGTACTGTGCTTAAATTCAAAAAGTTTAGAAACCATAGTGAACAGCTCATCCAAACAATTACCATGAAAGTATTTATAGGAAAGACACAGAGAGGGAACCTATATTATTCAATGAAATCTGTTTGAATGAAAATATGCTGCCTAAACATACATACATCCATATATATATATATATATATACACACACACACACACATACATATATATATATATATATATATATATATATATATATATATATATATATATATAGTTTTAATTTTTTTCTCTAAAGCTAGAGTTTAAAAAAATTAAATTGAATACTTACATATTCCAGGTTCTCTTAGAGTAAACTGTCAACTGTGGTAATTCTGTTATCTGCCTTCTGTGTAGCAGAAGTCAAATTGTTTGCAGTTTTTAAAGTTGCCATTGTTTTTAAAACTTGTTGATAAAAAGAAAAAATAAATTTGTATTTGTAATATCTGATTAGAAATCATCTTTAAATTACAAAATCCAATTAAGCAGCTCCTTAGAATATTAGACTCGTTCCCTGTAAAGAAATTTCTGTATGATTTTTCAGCATTCTAGATGAAAGGGAGATATGTTTAAACACGTCTTGCTAGTAATCAGTTTGCTTAACAATTTTGTAGGTTTACTTTTGGAACGTGTTTAGACTTGTTTCGCTTTGATGTATTGCTTAAGTATTGTGGTAATATTTTTATAACGGAGAACAGGTTCAAGCCTGGAAAGAAACAATGCAGTTATTAATAAGAAGAATTGAAATGAATGCATGCAAGATTTCACAGCTCTATCATCACTCCTTCATAGTCAGACTATGAACTTTTCAGCCCACCCTCGTACCTGTAAAGAAGCAATGCAGTTATTAATAAGAAGAGTTGAAATGAATGCATGCAAGATTTCACTCCTTCATAGTGAACCTTTCATTTTTTTTTTTTTAATAGTTTATTTGATCTAGTGGCCTGCACACTCAAGAAAACTTAAAGAAAATCTGCATCCCTCATTACAGAAGGAACTGCTGTTTGATTTAGCATCCTTTGACTGCTTGGCTACTGATAGCTTCACAATCAAGCAAGGTTCTATATGCCTCAAAGCACATTCATTTGTTCAGAATTTCTCAAAAGCTATATCTGCTCTTTTTGTATGTGAAATGTAAACAAAGCAGTTTCTAAAGAATTAATAGATTTTAGTTTTTAACCCAACATTTTTATTTCTTCAAACATTATTTTTAGTGGATACCCATATTTGAGTAGACATTCCATATACTAGACCATCCATAAACCCATTGTGTTCCTTTTAAAAGCAGTTCATGATAAAAAATAATGAAGTAACAATATTATCAATCTTGTTATTAATTACAATTTTTAATTTGTTTTTAAAGATGGTAAAATCAGGTTTATTGTTCCATTGGAACAATATCAAAACATTACATGAAAATTTGGAGTAATAGCTTAAAACACGTGTAGTCTTTTTCAAAATAATAAGTATATTTTTTATTATGCATACTTATTTCTTTCTCACACTTATTTCAAAATACACAATGGCAGCAAATCACTGTGCATCTATTTATTTATTTACCATCAAGTCATGTGACACACATAGTCTCTTCACCTTTTAAAGTAGTTGTCTATAAAAAAAAAAGTTATAATCTAGTGTAATGAATTGTATAAATACATGTTGTGTTATGCATATTTCAATTAATTTAAATTTCTTATTGAAAATGCTGTAAAAACAGAAAAAACAGGCCAAGCCCAAGAACCCCTTGTCTAATGTTAATGAAATTTGGCACTGCACTTGGCAAGGCTTCAAGGTACAATATACTGCTAAATTGTATCATTTAAGCTGTATCTCAGGAACATGCATACATACATGATTAGAGTTTCATATATATATATATATATATATATATATATATATATATATCTGAAACTCTGATTTCTTTCTTATATATATATATATATATATATATATATAAAAGAAAGACTGCGTATGTTTCTTACAATATGTAAATATAATTGATGAAAGAAATTTGAGAGATAAAAAAACAACAAAAATAATAATATTGATATTACAACTAATAATATTTATTGTATATTCCGAGGCCTTTTGACTAAATGGAAGCATGTTGAGAAAGATTTTTAAAATTAGAATTAACAGACATGCCTGTGTCCTTTCTCAACAAGAATAAAAAATGAATTTTTAAAAAATTTCTGCAGGTTTCCATAATAGATTGTAAAGAGCAGATTATTCAACCAAACATATATATATATATCTATTTCAATTGAGCACTGTTGAATGACAAGCTAATTCTACAAACAACAGCCACTTGTGTTAATGTGAAGGGTTATGTAAATGTAAGAGTTATGTTAATGTAAGGGGTTATTGAGTGTGAAGAGAGTTCCACAAGCAAGAAGTGTGAGAGTAGAAACTGTTAGCATAGAATTTACATCTTGCCATTTCAACTGTAAAATTCAACTGTTACAGAAAAAAATGTTTAATATATGATTCACTCCCCAACAAAATTCTGATATCTTTTGGAAACTGAATCATTTCTTGGCAGGCCAATGAATTTTTATTTAATAGAATTATGTCCATGTAATCATTTTTTTTTTTTTTTTTTTTTCAATGATCTTCACCCTGTACAAGGCCACAATTTTGAAGTAATTTACCTGCTTGGTGAAAAGGTGAGACAGGGAACTGTTGTAAGTTTATATAATAATTTCTAATAACAACCAAAGAAATGAGGGTTGGTTACAACGGAATGGGGGGGAATGAGGGTTGGTTACAATGGAATACAGAGGGAATGAGGGTTGGTTACGATGGAATACGGGGGGAAAGAGGGTTGGTTACAATGGAATATGGGGGGAATGAAGGTTGGTTACAACGGAATACGGGGGGAATGAGGGTTGGTTACAACGGAATATGGGGGGAATGAGGGTTGGTTACAATGGAATATGGGGGGAATGAGGGTTGGTTACAATGGAATACAGAGGGAATGAAGGTTGGTTACAATGGAATATGGGGATGAATGAGGATTGGTTACAACGGAATATGGGGGGAATGAGGGTTGGTTACAACAGAATATGGGGGGAATGAGGGTTGGTTAAGACGGAATACAGAGGGAATGAAGGTTGGTTACAATGGAATATGGGGGGAATCAGGGTTGGTAACAATGGAATATGGGGGGAATCAGGGTTGGTTAAAATGGAATACGGGGGGAATCAGGGTTGGTTACAATGTAAAAAGGAGTGAATGAGGGTTGGTTACAACGGAATATGGGGGGAATGAGGGTTGGTTACAACAGAATATGGGGGGAATGAGGGTTGGTTACAACGGAATACAGAGGGAATGAAGGTTGGTTACAATGGAATATGGGGGGAATCAGGGTTGGTAACAATGGAATATGGGGGGAATCAGGGTTGGTTAAAATAGAATATGGGGGGAATCAGGGTTGGTAACAATGGAATATGGGGGGAATCAGGGTTGGTAACAATGGAATATGGGGGGAATCAGGGTTGGTTAAAATGGAATATGGGGGGAATCAGGGTTGGTTACAATGTAAAAAGGAGTGAATGAGGGTTGGTTACAACGGAATACGGGGGGAATGAGGGTTGGTTAAAATGGAATACGGGGGGAATGAGGGTTGGTTGCAACAGAATACGACGGGGGATGAGGGTTGGTTACAACAGAATATGGGGGGAATGAAAGTTGGTTACAATGGAATACGGGGGGGATGAGGGTTGGTTAGAAAGGAATACGGGGGGAATGAAGGTTGGTTACAACGGAATACGGGGGGTGGGAATGAGGGTTGGTTACAATGTGAGTGGGCATGGCAGTTTCTAGCTGTGAAGGTTAGAATTGGTGGAACTAACGAATATAGTTCATTTGAGCACTTTCCATAGAAGTAGTGATAGATTAGCAAGAGTCTTGTGTTGTTTCATCTGTGAGAAAAGTGGATGTAGGGAGGAAAATAATTCATGAGAGGTTCAAAATAGGATAATTTGTCATGACATAAAAATGCAAAAAATGCATAACTAATTATAGGTTGCATCTTACCACTTGAAATGTCTTAGCGTATGGGAAATACAGTAATATAGAATTTTACTGGACATAAAGTGGGAGATCGGATTCCTATTGTTATTAAGTAATAAAGTGATCCCCCATTATTACTGCATATTGATATATTAGTTGGTAAACCTATATTTAAAGGATTATAGTTCATCGGAACACTTTTAATGGAAACAGTGATAGAGCAGTGAGAAGCTTGTGATGTTTCATCTTCAAGAGAGGGGTTTTAGGGTTGAAAACAATTCATCAACCAAAATGACGGAGAGACTCTCTGGGATTCTATTGAGACTGGAAATTAAAGAAGGGGTAGAAATGAATCAGGCTTGATTAATAATAATTAATCAAGACAATAATAACTTTTAAAATATTTTCTTCAGATCATATAAAAAAAAAAGTTGTCTGTGTCATTTATTAGTCCAAAAAGAAAAGCAGATGATTGGTTTCTCAAATTTCAATTGTGATTTTTCCTTTTTGTTTGAACAAATAAGTGAATAAACAAAACCTCTTAATACTTTATTAAATCTAAGTCAATCAAAGATAAAGGAATGTAAAACTCTTGGGTATGAAAAAGGCTGAGAAAAAGAAAAAAGAACTTGATGGTCAATCAAATGTAGATATGAAAGGTCAAGGGTTAAATTCTCTCAATATGGAAAGCTAAGAGGAATCACTACTTTGTGTCATGTCAGCAATTTGTCTTGAGTGACAAATAGATTCAGCTGAATGTATGGTTTATCTCCCAGCTCTCTCAAAGTAGCTTTGTTTAAAAAAATGGGTGAGGTTTGTAATCACTTGTGACTGAAACTACAATTGGGACAGCCCCGCAAAATATTGCTATGATATCTTTTCATCTTGAAGCTTTTTGTTTCCTTGTTATAGAAGGAAAGGCTTTGAACGACCTTTGTGTTAATATTTAAAAAAAATCTTTTCTATATAATTATGTGTGCATGTGTGTGTGTGTATATATATATATATATATATATATATATATATATATACACACACACACACACACACACACATGTATACAAAAACACATATCTTACTTATTATAAAACCCAGGTTGTGTGCGTGTTTCTGTACGTTTATATATTGGATCGGATTTCCTACATTTTTCAACCGATTTCAACAAAACTTCACAGGACTACATAAAATTACCTTGCAGTGGTTCTGATAGTGCCAAAAATTGGAAAAACACAATTGTTTTTGCACGAAATCAATTTGAAAACACAATTAAGAGTTATTAATGAAAAGGGCGACAACTCATATCAAGTTATACTTATTAATATCGAGTTATCGAGTTATACTTATTATAAAACCCAGGTTGGTTGTTTGTGTGTATGTGTGTGTGTTCATTTATATATGGGATCGGATTTCCTACATTTTTCAACCGATTTCAACAAAACTTCACTTTTTTTTTTGGCAGGTAGTGTTTCTTATTGTCTTGCACACTTTTTTCTTTATTTTTACATTCAGAATGCTTTAAAAATTCCATTTACAAGACAATTGATTATAATAAAATTGAAAAATTCTATTCAATTGATAGACTCATAACGCTTGAAAACAATGTTTTTGTTTCAGTTTGGGTTTGACCAATTCGTAAAAAACAAAAAAAATAAAAAATAAATAAAACTAATTAAGACAAGCGTGTCCGTCAACTTTAAATAATAATCTTTGTCAATTTTATTTTTCAGTCTTTATGGTGGTCAATACTTGATCTATCTCTTACTGTTACATCCTCGGGCAATGCCGGGCTCTACTGCTAGTATATATATATATATATATATATATATATATATATATAGTAACATCTTGAGATGTCCAAATTTTTACATTGAGATACAAGCAAGTTTCAGTTAAGCATCCACATTACATGTGTTCACCTCTGCTCTGGAAGGATTTTTGTTGTGTTGTCTTTTTTGATTTTATTTCGCAAAATTCCTTTAGTAACACCATGGGTCTTGAAGAAATTAATCGTAAAGAACAGTGATGAATTTTTAGGTACCTGGAATGGATCGGAAATATTCACATTAATTTCTATGGATAAAATTGATTTGAGATACGAGTTTTTTGAGTTACAATTTTGGTCTTGGAACAAATTAAGGTATTACTCTGTGTGTGTGTGTGTGTGTGTGTATGTGTGTGTGTATGTGTGTGTATGTATATATATATATATATATATATATATATATATATAACATAATTGTGCATTTGGGCAGCAGTCCATCTTTTATACAAGTTTCATTGAAGATGACAAGGCACTGCGATTAACCTTTTTATTAAATTTTTGTTGCATTCATACAATTGTTTTTTTTTTCTAGACATAGCATGTATAAGAACAGTCTAAATGATTTTTGGACCATATGCTTTCGGCTAATCTATTAATCATTATTGAGGGTGTTTTTTCATTTAACTGAATATGTAGATTTTTATATATATATATATGTATATATATATATATATATATATATATATATATAGTGGTGGGATGTTTTTAATTTATGAACATGGTCAGCACATTGTGTCTGTGTTCATAATTGATCTTATTGAGAATTGGCTTCTTTTTTTTATTATTAACACTTCCATTATTTCTAACCATTTTTTTGTATATTGATGAGTCTATGACGTTTCTACACATGTTGCAAATGAGGGTTGGTATGTCTCCATGAGAATTTAAATGGGTCCTAATTAAGCTATGAGCTGAGAGATGCAAAGTAAGTCTTCTTTATAAGTGTGTAGTTGAAATGTCCAATATAATTATTATTCACAAATTTATTTTTGTCAGGAATGCAGTTCTGTAAGGCACGTGTACATTCATAAATAAGGTTAGTCCTATGTAGTTTGGATCTCTCTGGTAAGTTATTGTTGACAATTATGTTGTCAGTGTATAATATATATATATATATATATATATATATATATATATATATATATATATATATAGTGTATTTAGACTGCAATCCTTCTTTTATACATGTTTCATTAAAGATGACAGACAAGGTACTGTGATTAAGCTTTTCATTTAATTTTTCTTGTGTACGAACAAGTGTTTTCTTTTCTGGACACACAGTGTGTAGAAACTGTCCAAATGTTCTGTTAATTTCGAGTGCTTTTGGCTTTACTTTTAGTCAAGGATGATTTTATTTTTACTTTTTAACTAGATGTATGGGTTGTGTTATGTATGTATTTACAGTTATAGGAATGTTTTATTTTCCAAACACTGTCAGCACATTGTGACCATGTTCATAGTTAATATTATTAAGTGTTAGCTTTTTCTTTTTTATTATTAAGGCTTCCATTATTTTTAATCTTTTTTTCTTTTTTGCATGTGAATGAGGTTATTATGCTTGTATTTTCTACTAGTATGTTTCAAATGAATTCTATTAGGTTTGCGCGTATGTATAAATGAGTTCTAATGGAGCTGTGGCTGGATAGGTGTAATATAAATCATCTGGGTAGGCATGTAGTGGTGTCATTGATGTAATTATTTATGTGTTTGGTTTGATCAAGAACACAGTTCCTTAAGGGGCATTTGAACTCATAAATAATGTTTGTTCTTTGTAGTTTTGATTTTGCAGGTGTGTTGTTATTTTTGAGGATTTGGACTGTTTCTACACATTCTGTGTCCAGAAAAGAAAACACTTGTTGGAACACAAGAAAAATTAAATAAAAGGCTTAATCACAGTACCTTGTCTGTCTTCTTTAATGAAGCATATATTTTTATAATTTTCTTCAAATTATTTCAGAAAATCAGAAAAAAATACTGACAACTTTTTATCATGTCTGCTGGCATCTGATAATGTGTAGAAGAATTGTTTAGCTAAATGTTCACTCACCAACTCTTTTTTTTTTTTATTCTATTTGTGACATGCAAGAAATAAGACTTTTTGTCAGGATATTTGACAATGGGACAAAGCATTAGGATGTAGATTTATACTTTTCCCAAAGACTTCAGAGTTAAGTGAGCATGAACACTCATCGGTTCACCGATTACATTTTTTATGCAGATAATAGTTCCGCTTCCTTGCATTTCTATTGACGGTGTTTAATAAAAGGAACCAATTGACAAGAGTCGCTGTCCTAACTGGCATTAATAAAGAAATGGGCTTAGATATATTAACTTCACTAACTTTAGAGATGTTTATGGCGATTTTAAAGTTGATCCAAGATTTATGCTTTAAGTATTTTCCTGAAATTTTGAAAAACTATTAAATGTTTTAAAATTAAAAAAAATAAGATTCAAATAAGGTAAAATCTAAGGTAAAATTAAATGTAAATCTTTTCTTTTCTTTTCTTTTTTTTTGTAAATGCCATGCCTCATCAAGATGTAGATGACCCTGACACCCTCACCCCCTCACCCACATATTTCTTTTCTTTTCTTTATTATCTGTAAATGCTTTCTTGGGAAAGATAGTTCTTTTTTTTTTTTTTTTTTTTTTGTTTTTTAATCATTTCACCCCAAGCAAGGTAATAAATCCACTAAGATGCAAGGGGTTAATGAGGGTGAGAGAATATGAGGCAAAAAACTGTTAAGGAGAGAGAACAATAAAAGAACAGGAATTAAGAAGACAAAAATAATGATTGGCATTACAATTTCATTTTTGGAGATCAAAGTTGATTGGAAGCCACAAAAGAGTTCCAGAAGCAAGAACTGTGCAAGAAGAAACTGTTAGCATAGAACTTATGGTTACATTGAACCAATTCAATTGTAAACTGAATGAAACCTTGCCACCAATCTAGTAGAACACTTAAATTCATAAAGTCTAGGTACCATAGAGGAAAGTTTATCAGAATAATTACCATGAAAGTATTTATAGAAAAGACACAGTTACAACAGTGGAAAAGTGATTGGAGCCAAGATGCCATGTCAGGACAAATAACATTGCAGATTCTTCTTTGGATTTTATCTAGAATCTCTAAATATGTAGTAGAAGCACAAAACCATGTGTAGCAGCATTATTCAAAGCCTTGACAAATGGTAGACTTATAAATATGTGTTGTATATCGTACCTATGAACACTAATCAGTATGTCCCAATCCTCAAAAATACATTGGACACTATTGTAAGGGGGTAATATGCTGTCTAAATAGTCTATCACTATCAGTGGTTTACCTACTTCATAGCACTGGCGAGTATTGTATTTTGTTGATGTTATAAAGATTACCATTTCATTTCCAACCTCCGTTTTGGTTATTCCTCATTCAGTAACCCTTTCTAAGTTATAACAATATGTAAGATAGATTCTGGTGATAAAATTTGTCTAGCACCATACAGTGAACCAACTTTACTAGCAGGAGACCATGCCATTGTTTCAATATAATCTTTCCATTTCATGTCAGTAGTTTCCCATTGCCTTCTCTACAATTTTGAATTCAGTTTTCCATATCTTAGACTGGTTGCCACCCAAAGCTGGACAGCCAAGTCTACCTTTCTATTTACCCTATAACAATGCTTATTAACATGTAATAAAAATTTTCCCATTAGTGGAAACCAATAATACAACTCAAAAAACTGTTTTTGAAATAAGTACAAATGAAAAGCCAAAAAATAAAATAATGTATCTAAAATCAAAACTAAAAATACTTCAGCGCCTTCACGTTTTGCTGGAACTGAAAACTTAACAAAAGACTAACCGTGTCCTCTTGGCCTCAATCTGTGACAGTTTCATTGAGCTGAGCTGTATCGTTTGTCTTACTGCCATTAATTTTCAAGATAATTAAAAAAAAAATTCTTTTTCTACTTTTTCTAAAACATTAGCTTCTAAAGTTTCTATACAAGTATTATAAAGTCTTACATGGGGAAAAACAAACCTCCTTCTAGAAAATAAGTACAAACAGAAAGAAAAAAAGATGTTAAAATCCAAACAAAACATGCTTACAGCAGGATATTTATTTTATTTAATGCCATGTCCCTTTAGGACATCATTGATCATAACTCTCCACAGCTTCCTTTTCTTTCTGTTATCTGTGAATTGCCATTGATACTTGGGGAAGATAGGAGTGATTTCTCATTGCCTTCTCAATGGGTTGGAATTGAGAATTGTCTTTCTCTTAGACTGGTTGCCAACCCAGGCTAGAGAGCCCAATCTACCATTCTATTTAACCTGTAACAATGTTTATTAATATTAAGTACAAATTTTTACATTAGTATGAATACAAGGACTAGAACTGAAAGGAATTTTTTTTAAATGCTATGTCACTTTAGGACATAAAGGATCATGGTTCTCCACAGCTTCCTTTTCTTTTTATTATCTAAGAATTGCCATTGCTACTTGGAAATGGTAGTGGAGTGGTTTCTCATTACTTTCTGTATAGGTTTGAATTCAGAGCTTTCCTTCTCTTAGACTGGTTGCCAGCCAAGTCTAGGGAATCCAGTCTACTTTTCTATTTAAGTCAAAACTCAAAAGAAGAAGAGACTGATTTATGCAAAATAGGTAGCCTGAAATTTGAACTTGGTTTGCTGATTCCATTTTCTGTGCTTGTTAGCCATTACCCAAACTGGATATTATCTTCCTTTTAATTGTTGAATTTTTCTCGTTATTCTTTTGTTAATTTTTTTGTGAAAAATAAAGTAATTTCTTAAAATTGATTGACTTAGCACAAATTCTCAGAACCTTTTTGAATATAGATCAAGTTGTTATAAACATAGATGATTTTGTCAAATGGTTATTTTTTGCAAAAAGCATGGACCCTTCTTTTTTCTCCCTTACCTATGGGTTAAATAACAAGGTGGCAGGGGCTCTCTAGACTTGGGTAGAGACAAGTCTAGGTAAGCAACAGGAAACCACTATACTATCTTTCTCAAGAAAGCAGAGAAATTCATAGATAACAAAAAAAGGATTGATTTGTTTTTTACAGTTTATCAACCCTTTGCAGGTTTTTTAAAACAGAAAATATTTTTAAATTGTAAGAATTTTTTGTGATAATAAGGATTTACTAATAAATCCTACTAATTAACCCATAGGTGGAGGGGGAGGGTGTATTCATGCCTTTCCCAAGGTTTTATTCGTGTAAGTGAATATAACAAACCCAACTGGAATCGAAACTTGGCTTTCCAAATTTCAATTCTAAGTCATTTTCCATTACACCTCTCATACATTCAAGCTTACAGCATCTGTATTCCCAAGCAGTCACCCATCTTGGTACTGACCAGGCTCAACATTGCTTAACTTTGGTGATTGTTTGGTATTTCAACGTGATATTGCTGTAAGCCTACAAAGAAAAAGAATCTGTGGGGAGTCATGATCATGAATACCCTGAAGGGACATGGAATTTAAAGATCTGAACTTTATGAATCTACCTTTGAATATTTGTGCATGATTGATTCTGTATGTTTTTAAGGCCCTTAAAATATTAGGTGTCCTGGGTATGATGATAAACTTTGTCTGGCAACAAAGGCCTCTGATTGGGAGATTGGAGGTTTTGAGGAATGTGGAACAACCTCTGGTGCTCCCAGGACTACCCTGACCAGAGGTGGTAGCACCTGTTAGGGTCCCAGCAATGGGCAAACAGTGAACCCTTATGCAAAAACAAAATATTATGAAAGTATAAAAATACATTTTTTATAGTAAAAATACCAACAATACATTTTTATATAACAAAATTACCAATAATAACTATTTATAGTAAAATTACCAACAATACATTTTATCAGTAGTTGAAGGCATACAATTGCGTTCAAAATATATTTAGTTGAAGCCATAAAATTGTGTTCAAAATATTTATATTTTAGCATTAAATAACCCATAGAGGTGTTGATATGCCGCTAAACAAAATCAACCAACCAAAATAATAGAGATTCAACGCAAATGTTAGTGTGACTGTATAGTCATTTTTTGGAGAAGACACACTTTACTGCTTAAATTGTGGAGTAAAACGAACGCATAATTTGTTTATTTTACTAAAAGATACTTCACAAGTTATTTTGCATTATGAAAATTATTTGTAAAATATTGTTGAAATAAGAAAAGGTCATAGGATATAGGTAAGAAAAACAATATTGACTCAAAGATTCTCTAATCTGTGATTTGCAGGATATAGGTCAAAATTTTGAGGTACATGGCCTAAGTGCCACTCAAGGTATGTAGGAAAGATAATTGTTGTCCCTTAACTTGAAGAGATAATAATTAGGGAAGCATCCTCTTCAGGTCCAGTGCAAAGGTTTAGTGACGTGCTATGATACACCTGCCTCTCACAATACTATGTCTCAATTTTCATAAGGTAATATTCATATAAAATACAAATTTTATTGTAACCTAATTATGTACAATAATGGATGATATGCAATATAGGTGAACAATTCAATTAGAAAAATTGAAAATAAATACAATGTATCTAAATACAAATTAGAGACACGTCATAATAGATCATTCTATCTTAAATAAATCAACAAGGTTTTGTGACAATTTTTAATGTCAACTTGAGATTTTTCTCATTAAAATGTTGAAGAATTTTAACATATTCAACATTATGGATAAATAAATAGTGAATTTTATATACTTTTTTTTTAGACTTAGCATGTGCAAAACAAATTCATGGATTTGGACAAAGAAAAACCTAAAACCTAGAATGACATCAAAATCTGCAAAAATGTTTCATCTTTTAATAGTCAGTTGTGCTTAGTTTAATTAGTAACCTATATAAATGTAGGTAGAAAAAATCAAATGATAAGAAAGTCAGGGTCACAAAGTACTGCCTGTGGCTCCTAATGAGGCTTGTTCTGCACCCCTAGTTAGGGGATTCAGGAAAGAATACCAGCCCAGCTCTTTAGAGTCTGTTCCACATTGCAACAGTTCTTGGGAAGAAGCTGTCTGAGTGGAACTTTCTCCTTACTAATGGAATATAAAAGAAATGAGGATAATTTGGGTCTGTGTATATGGCATGTTGAGTCCTAGCTAGCTGGGAATGTCTGGACTAGTGGAATCTAGGATTATAGTCCAATTTAGGACAAAGTAGTGCTTTCAATGTTCAGAATTATAAAGAGTAAATAAATTCACCTTTCATTTGGTTTACACTCCTCCTCAATCTTTTGAACAGGAGTAGAGGTTTATCCCTTGTTTACTGATTAGGATTGGGTTTCCAGTTCCTTTTAAAGACTTCTTATTCTGTTGCTCTACTAGTAGCCCCTTGTGTCTTAGTGGTATTATTGCCTTGTTTGGGATAAATTGATGGAAAAGAATGTCAAACTTGGTCAACTACATCTAACTAAAGTGAGTAACTACATGCAAAAAATCTGCCTAAATATACTATCCTTTCTGTAGCACTGATTGGTTTGTTTTTATGGCTTATCAAACTTTTAAAGCCAGATTGAGGTTGTTAGAATTTTTTGTAGACAATAATGATTTTATTGATATAGGTCCTACTATTTAACCCACATCTAGGGAGAAGAGGTGAATTTATACCATTCCCAATGGTATTTGTGTACAAGTGATTATAGCTAACCCGACTGTAATTGGAATTTAGCTCCCAGAGATTCAATTCTGGGCTGTTATCCATTACACTTCCCACATGCCGAAGCTTACAGCACCTGATATTCTCAAGTTGTCATCCCTTTAGGTACTGACCAGGATCGACTTTGGTGATTGTACGAGAATCAATGTTTCAATGTGATATAGTGATAAACCCATTATAGCCACCACATGTCAAAGCTTACAGTACCTGGTATTCCCAAGCTGTCACCCATCTAGGTATTGAGCAGGCTTGAGACATTGTTCAACTTTGGTTATCAGACAAGAATCAGTATTTCAACAGTAAGTCATGACCTTAACAACAAAGAAAACTTAAAAGCTTTTTATGAATATTTCATATGGCTGCTTGTTTGTTTATGACTGAGTTGGGAGTTTGATCCTCACTAGGTGCCCCATATTCGACCTTGTGCCACATCTAAGATAAGTATTTTATAGGCCAAATAATGATTTTTATCTCATCAAAGTATGGAATCTAAATTTTATTAAATTATTTGACATCTTTATAGAAACATTTGTAAGATGTTATTACAGTATTGGCTCATGTATAATATGACTCAAATATAATACAACCCCAATAGTACGTCTATATAAATTTATATATTTTTTTAAAAATTGTGCCATATTATCCATTAAAATCTCTATGTTGTATATATATTTCACTAAAATATTTAATTTTTCACTATAAGGAAGAGAAATAAACCAAATGTTTGGCCATTATATGTTTCTCCTAATTTCAGTTTCAAAACTTATTTTCGAGGAAAGGTGTTAGCTAGACATATCCAGTAATAGATTTTTAAGATGTTAATTAATCTATCATGGTTTTTATGTTTGACGTGACTTTATTATATTTCTATATATTAATTAGCTATGAAAAAAAAAAAATTGTCTTTGATTAAAAATGAAGAGAAAATATAAGAAAATCAAAAAATATAAAAAACTTAACTAATGAGCAAAATTGAATTTTAAATAAGAGGTTTTTTAAGCTGAGTAAAAATTTCCAAAAACTTGTACTTGCACATAATGTGACCCTTACCTTTTTGCCTTTTAATTTTTGTTCAAAATTTCTGATATTGTGCACAAGAAAATATGGTACTCATTATATTTTTGCAATAATTAATGCCAGATTTCTGTTTTTAATTTATAATTAATGCTGGATTTAAGGTGATAGTGAAATTAGTCGTTTCCATTAAACCTTCATTGACTGAACAGTTAGCGTTAGTGTTGGTTGAAATTTGTAATGGAAATGGTGAAAATAGCTGTTTCCTTACACAAAACATTCGGCATTCATTGACTGAACAGTTAGCGTTAGTGTTGGTTGAAATTTGTAATGGAAATGGTGAAAATAGCTGTTTCCTTACACAAAACATTCGGCATTCATTGACTGAACAGTTAGCGTTAGTGTTGGTTGAAATTTGTAATGGAAATGGTGAAAATAGCTGTTTCCTTACACAAAACATTCGGCATTCATTGACTGAACAGTTAGCGTTAGTGTTGGTTGAAATTTGTAATGGAAATGGTGAAAATAGCTGTTTCCTTACACAAAACATTCGGCATTCATTGACTGAACAGTTAGCGTTAGTGTTGGTTGAAATTTGTAATGGAAATGGTGAAAATAGCTGTTTCCTTACACAAAACATTCGGCATTCATTGACTGAACAGTTAGCGTTAGTGTTGGTTGAAATTTGTAATGGAAATGGTGAAAATAGCTGTTTCCTTACACAAAACATTCGGCATTCATTGACTGAACAGTTAGCGTTAGTGTTGGTTGAAATTTGTAATGGAAATGGTGAAAATAGCTGTTTCCTTACACAAAACATTCGGCATTCATTGACTGAACAGTTAGCGTTATTGTCAGTTGAAATTTATCAAATGTTTTTTAAAACATTTTTTCAGAAAATTTGACTTCTCAAGAATAAATGTTATCACTCTTTCTAATATTGATAAAAGTTTCCCTGCAAACCATTTATTTTTGGTTTTGTAGTAAGTTATTAGCTTAATTATATCATTATTTTTCCTTTTAGTTAAATGTGCTAACCTAGTTTTGTTGTTGGAAATGTTCAAGGGATGTGGTTTTTGTTATTTGGCAAAACAAGTGAATTTCTATCGCCTTTTCTGGAGGATTGTTTGCTTTAAAACCTGA
>OZ010606.1:3305000-3315000 GCA_963932145.1 Acanthosepion lycidas | reverse complement strand
AATGTGAATATTTGAAAATATTTAACAAATATTATTTATATTCATGTTAAAAAAAAGGCCATGTAACTCCCCAGATTATAGTGTAACCTATCTGCAAATCAACCCCAAATACCAACTGACAACCCCAAACTAAAGGTGCTACCTATCTACGAGTATATACGGTAATATTCTATTAACTTTCACTTGAGTAATATCTTTGTCTTATAAAATACAATGCAGAAGTCTTAGCCATAGATTTAGCATGAGAAATCATTTCTAAGGACCAACCTAATAAATCCATAATCTTTTCTGATTCCAAATCCATACTTATATCATCACAAAACAGAAATAACAAAGGCTCCCTTGTTACTCATAAAATCTCAACTTCAGTCATATTCTCACCAATGTGATATGGCTTCCCCCTGTTTTTTCTGGCAATTCTTCTTTGGTACCTTGACTGCATAAATGTAAGTGAGCTACTAAATTGGCAAATAGGTCCCACCATTTTACTGTTAAAATTGCTAGATGCAACTCTTCCTTCTATTCAAATAATTTCTTTTCTTGCATTTCTCACCTGAGGAACTCCTAACTGATTTATTTCTTCCTTGTCATCATCTTCAAAAATTTAAATACAGCATCAATTGCCATCTTCCTTAGTGGCTTGACTGTGTGAATTCAAGTGTGCTACTAAATTGGCATCTAAGTCTCACTGATTTACTCTTGAAAAAGATACGTGCAACCATCAGTTTTATTCTACGTCTCTTTTCTCGTTTGTTTCTTCCCTACCACGTATAATCTTCAAAAATTTAAATGCACCAATTGTCATCTTCTGTCTTGCTGAACCCTGTTCCTTTATTGACCTTTTACTTACTTTTCCTTACTAAAGTCTTCTCATTCTCTTTCACTCACTGTAACCCCCTGCATCTTAGTGGCATTATTACATTACTCAGAGTAAAATGATTTTAAAAAAGACAGAAACAATAAGAAGACAAGCTCTCTCCAATCATGAGTAGAATCCTAATTTCTGCCATATACGGTCTTGTTCTCCTACTGTGTATCTTGAAATTTGAAGAAGGACCTGTAAAGTGGTTGATTTCAGACATGGCATCTCAACTTTGGTCACTTACTCACTGACATGACATGGCTTCTTTTTGTCTTTTCTACAAACATTTTCTTGGCAACTGTTCTGATGAGCTTCTTTCTCTAGTGTCATGACTACATGAATTTATGTCTGCTACTAGTTTGGTCACAAGTTTGTGCCATTTCACTGTTGAATTAGCTAGATAAACTAATCAATTCTCTTCTAATAGTTTCTTTTCTTGCACTTCACACAAATGGAACACCCTTCTGATTTCTTGCTTCCTTGTCACCTACAATCTTCAGAAATTTATATACAGCATCAATCATTATATTCTGTCTTTCTGATTCCTTTATCTTTTATTGTCCTTTCACTCTGCTTCTCCTGAGTAAAAAAAAACAAAAAACATTTAAATTCTCAGTGACCACCTTTCTTTCATGTGCATCAACGTAAAGATCAATTTAGTCCAATAAAATTTTAAAGGACAAACTGCGTTATGCAGAAATATATACACACACACACTCATATATATATATATATATATATATATATATATAAATTTCTCAGAATTAACCTGTAGAAAAAGACAATAGGAAAACTGTAGTTTTAGCCACCATGTTTTGTCCAATTTGGACATTTTCAAGGCAAAAAATAAAATGAATTTATTGAAATGAATTATCTATAAACAACAGACAAAATGTTTTGAGCAATAGCATTTCTAAATTTTTCTAGTTGCTAACAAATTCAATAAATTCATTTCATTTTTTGCCTTGAAAAAGTCCACATTGGATGAAACATGGCGGCTAAACTACAGTTTTCCTATTGTCTTTTTCTTTAATACACACACACACACACATATATATATATTATATGAAATGGACTCCATCCAACAAATGTTTTAATATATTTTCTGTTTCTAAATTTTTTTTTGGATACACTTATTTGAGTAAATGCTCTTTTTTTTTTTTAATTAAACAGGATTAATTACATTTACCATCCTGAATGTTTGAGAAATTTCATAGAAAATATGTATTCTCTGACAGGAATCAAACCTGTATCCTACATGGGATCGTCATTAAGCCTGACATGCTACGACCATTCAGCCACAGAGAACTTCTGGTTAGCAAAGCTTGAATTACAGCTTTTAAAAATGTATAAACAGATAATACATACATACATACATACATATATATATATAGATAGATAGATAGATAATATTAGTGGTAAATATACACATACATATGCAATCATATATCTAAAATATCTAAATATATATACATACATACATACATACATACACGTACATATATATATATATATAAAAATAATTCCAAGAGCATAGAATCCAGGTAGAACTCAATGTCCAAGACAGAGTAAGGATATAATAAAAAGACTTAAACACTAATATTCCATGGTCATAATTTATTCCATTATTTTATTTATCTACGATTCCAATGGAATAAATTATGACCATGGAATATTAGTGTTTAAGCCTTATTATTATTATTATTATATATATATATATATATATATATATAATCATTCATTTTTTATCAAGAACAATTTTCATCAAGAACAATTTTGTAGGGAAAATGTATGACAAAGTGGAAAAAGATTTTGTACAATGCATTTTGTCATTCTTGGCAGACTTGTTATCACAATGTGCGACATTCAATAACAAAAGTGAAAAACAAAAATAATTTATATGAATTCAGCTAGATTATCTACCCAAAACACTTAAAAAAAAAAATAAAACTAAATTTCTCTTGTGCATGTGTAGACGCATCAAAAATAAACAAACTTAGTCTGATGAAGTATGAAATGTATCACACAAAACCTTTTTGCACTTTGCCATACATCTTTCCTCCCAAAAATTGTTTCTTAATATATAAAAATTTATATATCATTTTATATATATATATATATATATATATATATATATATATATATATATATACTAGCTTAAAAGATGCCCTAATGGGAGGCAATTAAGCTAGCTCCTGTGGAGAACTCTTGATTGGGCCTTGTTCAGGTCTTTTGAGAGTCCCTAAGTCTTTGCATATTCTCCACATTGGAAGCTCTTCTCATTGCCATTTGATCTGGGTTTTCATCTGTACGGGACTTTGTTTTCCTCGCTGCAGCCTTGGCTCCTTTGATTGCAGTCTGGTCCTCTGTTGGTGGAGATTTTAATTTGCAAGGCATATACTGCTGCCATATGCAATAGGAAATAATAAACTACAGAAGAACTCAAAATTTACTGCTGAATTCAAGTATTGCATTAATATTTAAGCTCATCTTTTTTTGTGATGTTGGACGACGCCACTTGTCACTTTTGCTATGTCAAGCGAAAACCTGTTATCACTTCCCAAAATGATTGTTATATTTGAGATTTTGTAGACGCCGGTACTAGTAGTAAAACCTTCCAATAATATCTGCACTAGTAATACTTGTTCAAGTAATAATCGCCAAATAGTATAATGATCAGAAGAGAATCGTAATCTATGTAGTAGTAGAGTAGAGAGAGTGAATGTATAGCAATAGTGGATAGACAAGAAGAGTGAACAGTGATCGTATAGTCATCATGCTACTTTCTATTTATTCACTTCCTTTATGAACACGTAATCTACTTAATAATGGAATCACCTATGTTACTCACTGGCAATCTAGTTTCAAACCACAGTGTTGGCAATGATACTTACTCTTCTACAACACCTTTCAAAAGTTCAATGATAATTCTTCTGTTGTAACTTAATTTAAAGACCATTAGTCCTTACTTACAATCATTTTTATTTCATGGGTGAATTCTGGTGGATTTTGCAATTAATTTCAATTATTCCCAAATTTATTTCCAAGTTATAAATATTGTTATCATACAAAAAAATTGTGTAAAAAAAAAACAAAACAAAAGTTGCTGAAAACAATTGCAGTAATGAAAACTTGAGAATCCAAAATTTCAGGATTGTAGGTCCAGATCTGGCCTGGAATGTTTTTAATTTGCTCACGGAATCAGCCTGATTCCAAAATGGTATATGTTTGGCTATGGCCTCTAGGAGTAAAGATGAAAAAGTGTGACACACTGGCATTCACATTAACACACCCTCTCTCTCTCTCTCTCTCTCTCTCTCTATATATATATATATATATATATATATATATATATATATATATATATATGTGTTTGGATGTATATATATTAATGGAAATATCGTTTTTTTTTTTATCTTTCTTATTTGTAATCCTTTTTCTTTTATTTTGTAGGCACCCCATTAAACAATTCTGGAATGAGTCAAATTATTGAAAAGGCTTGTCATGAAGCAGAAATCTATAAGAAAGCTAATCTGGTGAGTTTCCTCTATCTTCCCTTTGAATATATATACTATACATATTAAATAATATTTTACAAGCAAGCTCCAAATATGAATCAGTTTTAGGGACTTTCATATCTGTACCACCAATTGCAATGAATAAACTTTGATATTTCTTAGATTTTAAATTCTAATTTATTAAATTCCAAGAAAATAATACCATCTAGGAGATGTACCTGGCTTTGCCTGGGTTTCTAAGTATCTAAAATGAATCCCATCACTTGATAAAATGAGGCATATGTGTATATCAAAAATTCTTTTTCTGTAAGGCTGATAGCCACATTAAAGTTGAAGCACCTGTTCCCATACAATCACTGAAGTTAAGCAATATCGAGCCTGATCAGTACTTAGATGGGTGACCACTGCTGTGAGCTTAGATGTGTGGGTCATGTAATATATAATGGCTTGGAATTCTTAATCAGATAGCTGAGTTCAAATTCCAGTTGGGTTCATTATATTCACTTACGTGCAAATACTCCTGAAAAAGACAAGAATCCCCCTTTTTCTCCCCCCAGCTATGGGTTAATTGGCAGGATTTGTATCACTAGAACTTTATGGGTAAAAAACAACTTTATGATGTAAAACTATTTTCTGGATTTAAATAACTTGCAAATGGTTAAGCTGTAAAAAATCAAATCAATGAAATACTGATTAGCTACACAGGCATGTCTTTTAGATTTATTTACATTCTCTGGAATATAAATGCATAGAAACTACCGTAACCACAAAGTGAGGGATCAGTTTATATATTGCTTGTAATATAGAATTGATCCCCCACTTTATATCCACATAATAATTTCTTGTTTGTTTATCAAATTCTGATTAGGCATGAATCCACCTCTTCTCCCCAGCTATGGGTTAATTAGTAAGACATCTAACACTAAATAATTATCACCAAAAAAACATTTTTACAATCTAAAAATATTTTCTGGCTTTACATAACCTGCAAAGGGTTGATAAGCCATAGAAAACGAATTAGCCAAACTTGTTCTCTAAAGATTTGAAGCCACCAAGATGTGGTTCAACCACTGATCATAATTTGAAAACCGTAAATCCTTAACAATGCTGATGAGCTGCTATACTCTGAATGAAGTTCCTTGCCTCAAATTTCTGTTGTATTTAAAGCTCACTCCAGATCTTAAAATGTTCATGTATTCGTACCATCACTAAAGGGAGGGTAATCAGTTCCTGATATCACTCTAGAAAATATTGGACTCCTGTTGCCATATTCTATCTTGACAAGAGTTGGATTAGACCAAGAATGGAGTATTGATGTTATATCTCAGTTGAAGCTCCCCAGTCCTCACTTCAGTCGATGAGTTGAAGTGATCGTTACTTTGTAAGTGATGAATTATTTTCCACCCTGAAACCCCTTTCCCCACATACAAAACATTGCTCGCCTGACACTTTTTCATCACTATTTTTATGACAAATATGCACCATGAGTTACATCCTTTACTTCCACCAGTTCAGACCTTCACAGCTAAGATCTGCCAAGCCAGATACACCCAGGTGAATTGTCTCCATATTTTTGTATTCTATTAGAAGAAACTTTCATTCTGACAATTTCTTCCCAAAAAGCCACTATTTGTGGAAGAGACCCCTCCACCAAGAGGATGCTTCCCCAACCACTAAAATCTTGACCTTTTCACAACTAGAGTCACCTGATATCTATCCTTCATATAAGCACTATTTATTTCCTCCATTACACCCTTACAACACTCTCACTCAATAAACCTCTACCTTGAGTGACTCTTGGTCCTTGTATTGGGTGAATTCAAGTAAAAAAAACAAACTTGAATTGCTAGAGCATACAACAAATGATAATGTTTTAAGAAGAAATGAAACTACAAAGAAACAGCTCATAATAATCAGAAAGAGGCTACTAAAAGTTTTGGTGCACATAATGTCAAAATAGGTCCTTAAAAAATTTAACACTCAGAGGGCATCAAAGCCAAAGAAAGCAAAGAATAACCTAATTGGATAGAGAAAGATGAATTTCAAAAGAGCAAGTATTTGTGAGAACAACAAAAAACAGGTAGTTATGAATGGATATCTCCCATGAAGAAAGAAAGATTACAAATCTGATGGGGGGGGGTAATGAAACAGTGATCATGGTTGTAGACCTATGTCTGCTTTTTTGACTCAACTGTAAAAGCAGACCTATGTAAAAAAAAAATTACAACTTTATGTCCCTTTATTTACTAGTGTGGTGTTCATGCGGACTTTTCTTGATATGCCTTGATTTTGAGCCTATTTATGGCAACACTATATCTGGCTCTCGGCAATAAAAATTGAATGTTCTGGAAAAAAAGAATTCATACGCAAAACTCTTCTTTTGCATTATTTTCTACCAATAATAAGAATGGAATGACTGCAAAAACATCCCTCCCCCCACAAAAAATATAGACAAATCGTCTTATTCCTGTTGTTTTGCCTACTTTTGTTTTGCGTATATTGTTTGTTTTGTATTATTTTTGCCCTGTTCTTTTCTTTATTTGTTATTGCTTCTTGGAAACTTTGTCAATTCTGTTTGTTGAACATTTCTGTCTATTACATTTAGTCATGGCGAATTGCTCTACACTTTGATTTATTTTCAATATTAAGTAACCTCTTAGTGGTTTTATCTCCTTGCTTGCGGTGAAATGATTAGAAAAGAAACTATTGTACATCAGATTTACTCTTATTTATTCCTGACATTTGATTTCTTAGTTTGTCTGTAAATGAAACTTGAAAATATGATGAGTCCCAATATTTAATAGATAATAATTTTGGTTATCTCCCTTTTGTCTTCTTTATATCTTATAATTCCAATTGGGTTCATTACATTCACTCACATGCAGATACAAGTGCAGTCAAATGATTAACAACAGCAACAACAAAAAAAAAAAAAAATTTTTTTGCCATTTCTTTTTCTCATATCAGAGAATAATAAAAGTGCTTTTTAGTTAAATTAATCCTTTTCACTTAGTAAAAGTGTTTCATGTTTCTTTCTCTCGCTGATGTAAGTTTTTCTTTTGGTTGACTATAATATGTAACAAATATACTATTTAGTTGAATAAATAGATAAGCATAAATTTCATCCATGCTTAGAATATTGCAGCTACATTTGGTCTGGTGCTCTTGCAATATATTTAGAGATCCTTGATAAAATCCAAAGAATCTGCATTGTCATTGGTCCTGACCTGGCATCTCAGCTTCAATCCCTTTCCCACCACTATAACATAGTTTCCCTCTGCCTTTTCTATAAATATAGATATAAATATAAATATAATTCATGGTAATTGTTCTGATAGACTCTCCTCTTTAGTACCTAGACTCTATGAATTTAAGCACAGTACTAGATTGGTGGCAAGATCTGATCATTAGTCTTAATGGCTACATGTAATCATAAGTTCTACACTAACAGTCTCTTCTGTCTATATTTCTGAGATATATTGTAACTATTTACACTATTTACATTCTTCAGACAGTTGTCCACATCTTTATTGTCATATTCACGACATTTTGGCCACTAGCCTGCTACAGGTTACATATATATTGGAATTTTGAACTAAACCATTTATTTCATCCACTGGGGTAGATTGTTCTAGTTCCACATGCCATGCCTTTTTTGGATATCTCAAAATTCCAATGTATATCAACTGAAGAAGGCCAGAGCATACAAAGGCCAAAACATCATGAATATGACAATAAAGGTGAGGACAACAATCCAAACAATGTAAAGAATGTTAACAGTTTTTCTTCTCTCACACATTTTGCTTGTGGAACTCTCTTTTTTTGCTTTTCCTAGTCAAGGTTGATATATTATAAATTAATCAACTTGACCTTTTTTGAGAATTTTAAGTTCTTTTTTGTTTTCCCCTCTTCATTTAGGATGGAATAATGTTGGAGAATATGCATGATCTGCCTTATTTACCACCAAAAGATGTGAGCCCTGAAATAATTGCTGCTATGGCTGTCGTAGCAACTAAAGTCAAAGAAGTGTTCAGGAAGAAACCGGTGGGAATTCAGATATTAGCCGGTGCTAATGAATCTTCATTGGCTGTGGCTAAAGCATCAGGTAGAGTAAAACTATTTAATCAGATCATCTGAAAAAATTGTAATATTTTTAAAATCTGATATTTTCATCTTTACCAGTTTAACAAGGTTTGTTATCAGAAATTTTTTTTCAGTCCAAATGTGGATGAAATATTTTCTCTGAATCATTTTTGTTCTTTTTAAAACCGATAGTAGACAACCATATTTCTTGTAATAAAGATAAACTTTGTTTTTTAGAAAATTCATCAGAAATCATCTTATATTTTATACTCTGATGAGTGGATTTGGATATGCCTTTGAGCAGTAAATGTCCCTATTTGATAAACTTGTAATGATTCCTTTTAACAAAAATAAAGGAAATAACCAATCCAGAAGTCTCTTTCATAGCATAGTTGTAACCAGCATGTAATGAGTCCTCTGATTGGTCAATAGACAAGCCAATAACAGCCCTGCCTTGTTTCCACTTTGGTGTACAATTTAGAAACTCTCTCACGTTTGACAAATGACCCCAGAACAGTAAAAATGTACTGATCTGCTTTCTGACCAACAACAACATGGAAAAGTCTTGTATGTACCATTTGAATAAATATCTCTAATTATTTTATATATATATATTTGATATTTCTTGTTATTTTAATTTCATGTTTCCCTTGTTGTGGCCTGGTATTAGAAGTGGACGTATATTGAGTATAATTGTATGGTGTCTGCAACAAAGTCATCCTCAGATGATTCCAGAATGAAAAATTATATGATTAATTACACATTAAAATAGTATTAAAATACAAAAAACTCCTGTTTGCACACTAGTCTCCTGATGACCCCAGATGAAATGTATATGATTATAAATGATTAAATCATGATTACAAGTATATTTATTTTCATCTACTGGCCTGAATATTTGAGAAATCTTATTAAATAAAAATCTGTGACCTCAAGCAGGATTTGAATCTGCATCCTCCTGGGCAGAAGGAATCATCATTAGATCTGATGGGCTTATACCAACTCGGCCATGAAGGAGATTGTCAATCAAACTAGGTTGAATAGTGACTTTAAATCCTTCTCATCATAGATTCTCGAAATATGCATATCTCCTCAGTTTTGTATCAAGTTAGTTTTGGAGATATAATCTAACCAATTTCATTGATATTCTTTTTCTTTTTGTCTATGTTTCCAACACTTTTGTTCTTAAATATCCCACATTGTGAGAATAGAAGATCTGCTAAGAATGGTGAAACATAAGAACCTGGAAAGCAAATTTACTGTGAATGATCTCATGATTAAAACACTTTCTAAACATTTTTGTCTCAGTAAATTGTTTTCTCTTTTAGTTAAAGTAGCATTTTTTAAATCAAAATTGTGGTCAGTCTTGTTATGGTGAACAACTAATGCATTTAGTTTGTTGTTTTGTAAAAGATCCCTTTTGTGTTCATATATATTAAATTCCTTGAGGTTTCTCCTATGTATTTCTTGTGGCAATTATTACATGTCGTAGCATAAATTCCATAAATTCCTACTCCAAGTTTTAGCTTATTATTTT
>OZ010606.1:3212500-3295000 GCA_963932145.1 Acanthosepion lycidas | reverse complement strand
TATTCTACTAATTATTCATACAAATTGATTAAATAAGTTACTTGCTGTTTCCTTCCTGCTTCTTTTGACATCAGTATATACTGTGAGTTTTAAAACTTTCTTGTTGCTCAAATGTTCTCTCTATTGTATTCTTAACATTTATTGGTATATGAGCTTAAAAGACACACTTCATACACACACTTTAAAACTAGAGGAGGGGGTGGTTAATTGGGCCTCTGGCACAAATCTAAAGGGACATCTGGTCCAGATTAGAAACCAGTAATGATAATTTTGAAGAAATATTTTTGAATTCCTCAATTCAATCTATGGAACTTCAAAACTTCATTTTAACTCTGATTCGAGCTACAAGTCAAATTCTGCCCACAAGACCAGTTTGGGCTGAAATTCCAATTCAGGCTGAAAATTGAGGTCTTCAAATCGCAAACTCTGTGGAATTTCAACTGAGCTGAGTTTGAACAAACTCTACAGAACTTCAAAATTTCACGTCATGAAACGTCTCACTTTCACTCTGATTCCTTGGCATTTTGAATAATTAAAATTGATTTCCTCAATTCACAAAGTTTGGGAGATATTTTAAATTGAATTTAAAACAAAAAATTCACAAAGTTTTGTGTTACTTTAAACTCAATATAAATTAAAAACTTTTAAAATCACCAATTTTTTTCTCAGTTATTTTAAAATTTGAATTTTTAACTGTTCCCTCCTCATTCAGACACAAATCCGAACACTGGATGTTCAAGAACCAGATGAAGGGCAGATTTTCACTCCCAGGATCATCCTGATTACAAAAAGGTATAATATATCTATGTAGAGCAAGTGTGGCCTTAGTTAGAGGGGGTTTCAGACACTCAAACAGACACACAGAATTTGCCATTTATTTATTTATTTAGAATTTTTGTTTAAAGTTGAGATTTTTAATGTCTGCTTTCCAAGTCAAGAAGGCCTTCCTTCCACAAAAAAACATTATTTCTTCCCCTCTCTTCCTGCCAATCCAATTCATCAGCTATATTTGTGTACTTGTAAAATTGGCAATGTTTCCCTTATTATACAACATTAAAAGTGCAATGCTTATTAATCTAATATTCTGAGTCATTTGCAAATGTCCGTGTAACCTTTCTTACAAAACAAAAACACCTCAGTTGCATCATGTTTTATACTTTAAATTCTAGTACTTGTGTTGAATCCTTTGCTATCAGACGGTAATGGTTCCCACCCAAAGATTAGATTCCATAACATACTTAGCAAGTGGTTTTGCAAGTGTGAATTTCCTGACTCTAAATGAACCTACTGTGTAATCGCAAAGACATTTTATTCAAGAGATGTCATTTCAGTATACATGAGAGAGAAAGAAGAAAGATGTTATGCCTGCTTTTAAATGATCATTTTAATCATATTGGCAATGTCAGACAAACAAAAAAGATTTATTTTTATCAATGAATTAAAAAAAATTATTTCTGTCTGAATTTTTGGAGTTTGGAGTTATCATTATTTAAACTGTTTACAAGCAAACTATTATCCTCATCTTTGTTGCTGCTATCAGCATTTTGGACAATGTTGTCTCTAGCCTTCATTAAATGTACATCGCTCTGGTTAACCTACAGAGAATTCCAAACTGAACCCTTTATTTAATATGTGGGGGTACATTGTTCTTGTCCCACTGGAATATCTCATCTAATTCTTATTTTTAGTACTGCTCAGTTATTGCTTACCCTTTTTCCACTGAGTCCAAGTACATACTCTCCATCCCAGGGATTGAACTCACAATTACTGTCACCAAATTCATGAACCAGTGTTTTAATCTGCTAGGCTATTGTCCTGTGCATTGTACTTGTAAAATATCAAAACCTTGCAATGCAATTTTCATTTATGTTCAATACTTCCTGAATATTAAAATTAACAGATCTCAAAGCTGTTAGGGAGATGTGATTAAATATACTTTGATGTTTAAAAAATATTTATACATTATTATTATTGTTTAGGTAATATGCATTATAACATGGTACAAATATCTATATTGTGGAAAAAGGAATTGTTGACAATATACGCATTTTTTACGTATTTATGGCTATTTTTTAACTTTTATAAAAAACAACATTCTTGTACATGTAGTTATAGATAATATTATACATTAATTACTAATTTTTTTAATTAATAACTATTTGTGCTCAGTTGTTGACATTAATAGCTATCTGCTGATGTGTTAAAATTTTGGAATAATGCAATAATAAAAATTTAAATTTCCTCTCTCTGATAGATGTTGTGATCTGTAAACATAAAATTAAATAAATCTAACAATTGATCCTCTCCCTTGACACAATAAATCCCAATAATTATAATAAAGTAGTTTTTAAGATATCCATGGTGTGATGGGTAAATTGTCGCCATTTTAAATTTTTAATTTTGCACATGCACATTCTTTGTTTTTAATTTATAGCATAGCAGGGTCAGTTGGGCACCTTGGGCATTTAAGGTTCTTGCTTTCCAGTAAACCTTGATCTTCAAAATTTCAATCATTATCTTCTGTCTTCTTAATTTCTGTTCTTTTATTGTTTTCACTCATTGATAATGCTTTTCTTATTCTTATATTCTTTCACACTCAGTAACTGCCTGAATCTTGGTGGCCTTGTGCCTTACTTAGGGTGAAATGATTACAAGAAAAAAAAAGAAATAACAATGTCTACTTTGTGATACCCCATACAAGGCCCAAGAAACACTTAAGGTAGAGGGTTACTGAATAAGTTTTATGGATACAAGAGAGAGAGGTAAATGTAGATTATGATGATAAAGAGGGTAGATAAGATTGTGATCATGGAAACAACCTTCTGTGAGCCTATTCCACAAAGTAGGAGTTCTTGAGAAGAAGCTGTTTTGAGTGGAACTTCCTCCTTAGCAATAGAATATGAATAGAATGAGGATGATTCAGCTCTGTACATATTGTGTGATAGCCGTGAAGGTCTAAATTAGCAGAACTAAGGAATGTAACTTGTCAGAATATTTTTCAAAGAGATAGTGATAGGTTTACAATGTTTCATCAGTATGGAAAAGGAGCTGTAAAAAGTTTACAATCTGACCAAGAAGTCCTTCTGCAAAAAACTCTGAAAATTTGATCAGGCTGAGAACTTTTCACCAATTTTCAATATTTTTCAAACACATGTTTCTCTGACTTAAATCTTTTTGATTTATTTATAAATCATACTTATTATAAAACCCAGGTTGTGTGTGTGTGTCTGTTCGTTTATATATTGCATCGGATTTCCTACATTTTTCAACCAATTTCAACAAAACTTCACAGGACTACATAAAATTACCTTGCGGTAGTTCTGACAGTGCCAAAATTGGAAAAACACAATTGTTTTTTGCATGAAATCAATTTGAAAACACGATTAAGAGGTATCGCTATTTCAAGAATGAAAGGGGGACAACTCATATTGAGTTATACTTATTATAAAACCCAGGTTGTTTGTGCGTGTGCGTGTGTGTTCATTTATATATGGGATCGGATTTCCTACATTTTTCAACCGATTTCAACCAAACTTCACTTTTTTCTTTGGCAGGTAGTGTTTCTTATTGTCTTGCACACTTTTTCCTTTATTTTTACATTCAGAATGCTTTAAAAATTCTATTTACAAGACAATTGATTATAATAAAATTGAAAAATTCTATTCAATTGGTAGACTCATAACGGTTGAAAACAATGTTTTTGTTTCAGTTTGGGTTTGACCAATTCGTAAAAAAAAAACAAAACAAAAAAAAACGAACTAATTAAGACATGCGTGTCCGTCAACCTTAAACAATAATCTTTGTCAATTTTATTTTTAGTCTTTATGGTTGGTCAATACTTGATTTATCTCTTACTGTTACCGGGCTCTACTGCTAGTAAGAAATATTTATGAATAAAAATTTGTTTCAATTATCTTATATCCATAATAAAAACTGATGCACCCAAAAGTGAACATATTTTTAAAATGGACAGCTATTATAAGTTAAAAATGCTCATCAATTACATTATTTACATGCAGACTATTGTCCTCATCTTTGTTGTTATTATCACAATTTTTCAGCTGTTGTACTTTCTGGCCTTCATCAAGAGCTTGCTAATCCAGGTAACTTTCAGGGAATTTCAAACAGAACATTTTATTTAATCTACAGAGGTAGATTGTTTCCTTAATGCTAACCATATCCAGGGATATCTTATCTTGTCCCTTTTTTTAATAACAACAAAGAATAAATCAGTAGTCTGCCTGTAAATAATGTTAACTTCACCCCACTCCAAATTTTTTATCTTTACTAACTTCAATTTCAAAGATTATTTCATGTATTCAGCTAATCAAAAGTATTTATATATTTGGATATATATCATGTCCACACTTAAAGACTGTCTATGAATCCACTATATCATTAATACTATTATTATTATTATATATTAGGGTGTATCAAAAGTATTTTCATTTTTTATAGCCCTTTACTCTAAAGCGTATTTCATATACATATCTAAAGACTATGGCCCTATTTTAATATTATTATTGTTAGGGTGTATCAGATCTTTACTTCAAAGGTTTTCATTTACACATCAAATGATTGTTGATTTCAATCTTGTTGGGAATGATTGAAAAACATTTGCCCCTTCCTTTTATAGGCAGAAGTCCACAGATGCATACTGGTATATTTTTCTTGGCCAATAAAATAGGCCAGTTTACAGTCCAGATCTGCCTTGTCTAGAAAACAAACTGCTATGTTCGCTTGTCCAAACTTGCTTTTATGTGTCAACACCAATTCTTAGTTTGTGAACTTTTTGCTTTTTTACCTATTAATTTGTCTTTCATATATTGTTTGTTTGCTTGCTTGATATTATTTCATTTTTGACCTGTTCTTTTTTCTTTTTATTGCCAACTTTGTTAATTCTGTTTGTTGGATAGTTCTGTTCTTTATTTTGTATTTGGTTAGGGCTACACAATCTTATTAATCTTATTATTGTTGTATATCCTTATCAATACTGTTCTGCTTTACCTTGTGTTCCTAATTTAAACTTTGACCTCAAATATTGTGAACCTGATCACAGAATTTGGAAGGTGGAAGGAAATGACACACTATCTGACAATCCTCCCAAAACTGCTTCAAGCATTTCAAAGGTGCTGCGGCTTTGTCTCTTCAAATTATGATCCATTCAAATGTAAAAGTAGATGTGAACTTGAATCCCCTATCCCATCAGCATTTGAAAATGTCCAGAAGAATGTCATCAGAAATATTGGTTCCAATCCTACTTTGGAATAACTAAAAAAATATTTTCCCCTCTACAACTTATAGGCAGAAGCACACAAATGCATGCTGGGATTTCTTCCTAGCCAATAAGATAGGCCGCTTGTCAGTCTTATCTGACTCAGTCCTGGTCTGTCTCATTTTGAAGTCAGAACACTGTTTGTTTATCTGAATTCACTCTTGTGTGTCAACACTAATTCTTAATTTGTGAACTTTTTGCCTTATTGCTATTAATTTGCCTTGCATGTATTGTTTGCTGTTTGTTTTGCCCTGTTCTTTTCTTTGTTATTGTTTATTGCAAAATTGTCAACTCTTTTTGACAGTTCTGCTATCTGCATTTAACCATGGCCACTTACATTACAGGAAGATACAATATGTCGATAACATACGGACACTCTTCAAAGGTTAAAAAAGAAAAATGTTTTTGGTATTCAATAACTGGTCAATACTGAATCAAAGAACTAATCACTTTTTATTTTAATGACATTTTTTTTTTCATATATTTAATAAGTTTTATTTTTTAAAAATCATGATTGTTGTTGTTGTCACCTCCTAGCATCGAAGCCATCATCCTCTCTCCCTATTCTATTTCTCTCCTCTGGGGGCAGTGACGGAGATGGCTGTAAATCAGAGTTTAATGAGGCCATTCATGTGGATTTTGGTGTGATGAAAAAACCCACACACTTGGCTAGAAGTGCCTCCCTCATGACTCAATGAAGATTGAGACAGGGTTAGTTGCCTCGGGCTGTCGGATGATTGGTCTGTCAAGATCTGGCTTGGATACATCAGCCCGACTGCAGTCTTCCACTAGTTTCCTGTGTAGATTTACAATATTCAATTATTAAAATACATTTTTTTAAGTTGATGTATCAATTGTTTTTTATTTTATTTTTAAAATAAGTGTTTTAATAAATTTACTTACTTTATTAAGAATGTCTATTATCATCAGAAATTGTTATATTAAGTACATATTCATGATTACGTATTATTATTAGGTTGGTGCAAAAGTAATGACGTAATAACGTCGTTTTTTGACGTATTTTTTAACGTCAAAAAACGACATTATTACGTCATTATTTTTGCACCAACCTAATAATTTATTTATTAAATCATTTAAATCATTAAAACTAAACTATTTTCTTTGTTTCTGTCAGGTTTAGATTTTATTCGAGCAGAAGGATTTGTATTTTCACACATAGCTGATGAAGGATTAATGAATTCTTGTGCTGGCTCTTTAATGCGTTACCGTAAAAAAATCAATGCTGAAGACATTTTAGTCTTTACAGACATCAAGAAAAAGCACAGGTAAGAGAAAATAGTTTACACGTTGAAAAATAACACTGTCAGCCTCTTTTATCCATGCACAGCTTTGTCAAGTCTCTTCAGGTGAATTGAAGCAGTACTGGAAATGTGCAATATACTGTACACTGTATTTCTATCCATGCAATTACGACTGTAAAAATAACAGGAATAATTCTAATAATGCCCTCATCAAATGCTGACCAATGGGTCAGGCATAGTTTGGGAACTGAAACACCAATGCCACCAACCCAGAGGCCTCAAAGAGAACTTTTCTTGTCTACTCAGCGAAACCTATTGACTACATTCCTTACAGAGGGATAAGAACCCCTGAAAGGGACCATCTATTGGGTGAGTGCTTGAAAACTAGGCAATGTTACCACTGGCTGTTTGTAGACTCAAGTATAAAAAATGACCACTGGCTGCCTATAGACTCAAATATAAAAATGATCACTGGCTGCCTATAAACCCACTGTCTCCCTATAAACTTGAGTATGTAACGGAGCACTGTCTCCCTATAAACTTTAGTATAAAAAAAAAGGATCACTGGTTGTCTATAAACTCTGTTACAATTTGATAATGTAAAACTGAGATCAGATATCATCCTACTGTTTTGTGTTCACTTTTGCACTAATGTCCTTGGGAAAGGCATGAATCCATCACTTCTCCCTCCAAATTTGGGTTAAATGGCAGGGTCATTTGAGCTTCTTAGTCTTGGGGTGTGAACTGTTTGAGAGAAGGACAATGAATACAAAAGTGTGGAGAGCCATGATCGCCTACATCCTGAAGGGACATGACATTGAAAAAAGAAAAGGAAGTAGTAGAGAGTTATGATTGCCTACATACTGAAGGGACATAGCATTTAAAAATATCTCCATAATCATGACATTTTTCTACTTGTTCAGGACTCTTTTATCCTACTAAACCTTATGGCACCATACATCACCATCTAAAACTCAGATGGTGTGCACTGGTTTAAGTATTACTACATCACAAGACAGTTGAAGATTTTAAGTATTTGATCAGAATGTCTACTACCCACTCTCATGCATATACTGTCTTCAGACCAAAGTTGGCATCAAGATTTGGAATTTTATTTTTTTCTCAGCAAAGTGGCTGCAAGACTGGACAAATGCTGCATCCATATCAACTTGGCATTCTCACACTATGAACCAACAAAACCTGGATATATTGTGAGGTGTTGTTGAGGTGCCCTGATTTAATGGTAATGACGTTTCAATTCCAAAATCCCATTTGACCCCAGGGTCATCATTTGATGAAGCCTTTGTTGGTGGTAAGATTACTATTTGTGAAGTTATAGTTGTATCAACTTGTAGATTTAGACAGTGTTTCTCTATCAACGTTTGGATATATTAATTATTATAAATGCTTTGCTTTTTCTGAAATTTAATTATTTCAAAATTAAGAGCAAATGTCACATTTTTTTTTTTTTACAAAGATGTTCACCCTGTACAAGGCTTGAGAGCTACTTGAGATAGAGTTTACAAAGAAAGAACCACAGTTTATGCAGATATGTGGGGAAGATAATGGTTAACCCTAGACTTGAGCAGGTTATGATCAGTGATCAGGGAAAACATCCTCTTGGGATTTGGTTCCACAGAGCAGGTAGAGGGTTAAAGAGTAAGGGTTACAGTTTATGTGGATATGTGGGGAAGTTAACGGTTAACCCTACTCTTGAGCAAGTCAAGATTGTAGTGATCTGGGAAGCATCCTCCTGGGAGTTGATTCCACAAAGCAGTGAAGATTGAAAAACATTTCCTTCAGCATGGCTTTTTTTCTTTTATTTTAGTGGACTTGAACACCATTAATTAGTTTCTTCAATTGGACGAGAATCGTGATTCCTTTACACTTAGATTTCAAGTAAACTTAAATTTAAATAATTAATTTCTTTCCATCTTTTCTGTCTGTGTGACGAGCATTGTGGCATGAAGAACTCAATTTACCATAATGCTGTTTTCCAATTACGTTAAAAGCAAAATGAAATACTACAGGTCGCAATTCCTATTAGCAACTGCAGTTTTCAGTTAGAATTACCATTTTAGTTGATTACATTGTCTTTCATCTGCCATTGATTGCTGCAAGCCACGGAATCAATTTTAATATCTTATTGAATCAGTTGCTAAATCTGCTGCTAGGAAAGTTGATTCCCTGTGTCATGCACGACTTTTCTCTCCCAAATCTATCTCACATATTTATAAGTCTACCATTCATTCATGCTGCCACATATGGTCTGGAGTTCCAGCTATATTTAGATATTTTTGATAAAATCCAAAGAAGAATTTGCAATAAAATTGGTCCTGCCAATGTAATGTAGCTTTCCTCTGCCTATAAATACTTTCATGATGAACATTTCTCTATACTGCCTAAACTTCATGAATTTATGTACAGTACTAGATTGGCAGCAAGGTCTCATCATTTCATAGCTGAAATGTCTTGATGTAACTGTAAGTTCTATGATAACAGTTTCTTCTCTCGCACTTCTCACTTGTGGAACTCTGGCTTATTGCTTCTCAGTGAACATTGATTTTCAAAAATTTAAATATCTTCTGTTTTTTTAATTCCTGTTCTTGTGTTGTTCTCTCTGTTTAATAATATTCTATCACATTCAGTAACTCCTTGCATCTTAGTGGATTTATTGCTTTGCTTGGGGTTAAATGATTTAAAGAAAACAGAAAGCCAATGTCTCGGCTGTTGATACTTGCCTCTCTACCTGGTATGTACCTGGATAGGCGATGCCACTCCACATTTTTGCCATTGAGGTTTGCTCCTTTAGGTGACTATGGTTTTGTCGAGCTCCTACCCATTGTCTGATTCTTCAGGTCATAGGAGCTAAAGCAAGCAGCTCCACTATGTCAAGGCACATAATTCTGAAGAGATTTAGTTTATGCTGATAAAAATAATTACTGTTAGATCAATCGTAGTTGAGGTCCATTCATTTTCTGATAAAACATTTTTCTTTCATTTGGAAAATGTTTTGTTGTTGCCTGACATTAAGAATCTAAACTTTAATGGATATGGATGACATAGAGGGTTTCTCTTTCTCTCTCTTAGTGGTATGTCCCTTCGGGGCGTGGGAATTCATCCCACTCCACAGCTTCCTATTTTTTTGTTACTTTGGATATAAAATATAGTTGATGTAAAATAATAATGTCTCAAAAATTAATCTTTTTTTTAATGCAGTTTTTATTTGAAGTTATGCAAAATCATTCTCTGGCATGGACCACAGAATGAGACAATCTTACCCCATAGATTGAATAAAATGTTTGGTTTGAAATTCCCAGGTTACCAATTATGGCAGACATCTAGAGAGTACAATAAAGAAAACATTATGACTATAACAACCAAGATGGAGATACTAGTTAAAGTAAATCACTGTGTAATAAGTATCTCATGTAGATGATAATGTAGGAAGCATCAAAGTTAAATATTATTTATACTCTGACTATTGCCTTCATCTTTGTTATTATCAGCTGGTCTTCTTATATCTAAATTGATTGATGCATTCATTTGTTTTTTACAGCTTATCAATCTTCTTTAAGCTTATTTAAAGCCAGAAAATATTTTTAGACTAAGAATTTTAGGGTGATAGTAATGATTTTCTAATACAAGTCCTACTAATTAATCCATAGCTGGGGAGGGAGAAGAGGTGGTTTTGTACCTTTCTCAAGGGTACACTTAAGTGAATATAACAAGCCCATCTAGATCTGGAACTTGGTTCTCCAATTTCCAATTCCGACATATCCATTACACCACCTGCACATCCAAGTTTACAGCATCTGATACTCCCAAGTGGTCACCCATCTAAGCACTAACCAGGCTCAGCATTGCTTACTTCAGGGATCATATGAGAACCAGTGTTTCAATCTGATATGACCATAAAATGTTTTATGTCTAGATAAGAAAAAATATTTCTTATCTTGTTCTCTTTTTAGTACTGTTTCGTTATTGCTATGTCGATCTAGGTAAATTGCAGGGAACTTTGAACTGAACACTTTATTTAATGAACAGGGATAAATTGTTCTTGTTCTGTTGTCCATGTCTAGAAATATCTTCTCTTGTTTTACCCATCACATTAAATTGTATCTACTCCTACTCTAATATATGTCTACCCCTTCTTAATTGTTGGTGTTCCCAGGTCCACCCTGACCCAGGGTGGTAGTACCTGTTAGGGTCCCAGTTATGGGTAAATAGTTAACCTCCAAACTGGGTTCAAAACACTATGAAAGTGTAAAAATAGGTTTTAATACCAGCAATACATTTTTGTAAAAATATTACCAGCAATGAATTTTTGAAGAAAAAAATATTAGCAGCAATACATTTTTGAAAAAAAAATATTACTAGCAATAAAAAACTTGTCAGCATTAAATATGTCATTGAGGTTGATATGCTGTTAAACAAACCAAGCCAAACCTGTTTACCCCCACTCTAATATCCATCTACTCACACTCAGTTATCTATAAAAAGATACTTTTTTTTTAAAAACAGAAAAAAAAAAAAAAATTATTTCTTTAAATTTGAAAAATTGTTAAAAATTTTTTATAATTTAAGGATGATTCATTTTTATTGAAGCTGGCCAGTTGAACAGGCAATAAAATATGATTTTGTTTTAAAACCTAAACTTATCACTTGAAAATCCTTCATCTGACCACATTCCATCCTCAAAACATTTTTTACTTTGTGGCAAAATGTTATTTCCTGAACTAAAAGGAAACTAATTGTTTAGCATCAAAATAACAATAGCCAAATGCCCAAACTTTTATACTCTTGCTGTATGTTATAAGTAGATATAAGTTTATCTCATCCCATGCTTGAGTTATCTTTTAACAGATATGTAAGAATGTAACTGTTGAGTAAATGTGTTTTACAAGTATACACCTGCAGGCAAAGATATTTCTCTGTGAATGAATGTGTGTGTGTGTGTGTGTTCATGCACTTATTTTCTTAAGAAGTGAAGGCCATTGCTTATTGAAAAGGAAGTAATTCACATCTTGGGAATTGGTATTTGAAATTATTAACAAATTTCTTTTCTAACAAGGCTACTGAGCATTGCCCAAGTTAAATTTGTCAGAGTTTTGATTTTTATCAGATCCACATTTAAATAATTAAATGAATGTATTTGATGACAGCAGAACACGATTTTCTTGAAAATGGAAAAAAATAATTTGCCATTTTTAATTGATGTCTTTTATTTATTGATGTTCATTTATTCCATTTACTGGTTACCATTTCCTCAACTATTACCTTATTGGTCACGTGACATGTCTTGCTTGCCAACATACAATTTACATTTATATAAGTGTTATATAGGAATAAAGTGTCACTGTCGACACTGGAGTTTGAACACAGATTGCCAGAGAGCAAACACAGGCGATCCCATTATTGAATTAAGTGAATCACATGACTATGAAAGGAAACTCATAAGTAGGAAGTAGCGTGATGTCTAAATGATCACCATTTCTATTCTCTCTTCTGTTACGGATCGCTCTTTCTACACTATCCTCTGTTACTATACGGATCGCTCTTTCTACACTATCCTCTGTTACTATACGGATCGCTCTTTCTACACTATCCTCTGTTACTATACGGATCGCTCTTTCTACACTATCCTCTGTTACTATACGGATCGCTCTTTCTACACTATCCTCTGTTACTATACGGATCGCCCTTTATACACTATCCTCTGTTACTATACGGATCGCTCTTTCTACACTATCCTCTATCTTTATACTATTCACTATACTATTACTCTATCTGGATCGCTATACGGATTACTATTCGGTGGTTACTTTTCGAGCAAGTATTATCGATCAAGTACTATTAGTATCCATCTATATTTCTGAGATGAGGTATTATGTACACTGTTTACATTATTCAGACTATTGTCCTCATCTTTGTTGCCATATTTATTACATTTCAACCGTTGTATGCTCTGGCCTTCTTCAGGTGGTTGGAATGTCAAACTGAACCCCTTTATTTCACTCACTGAGGTAGACTGTTCTAGTTCCATGTGACATCCATTAAACATAGCCGGAGCATACAACGGCCAAAACATTGTAATAAATATGGTGACAAAGATGAGGACAATAGTCCAAATAATGTAAATAGTGTACAAGTACTATTAGTGTGACTGTTATTCAAAGGTGTCTGACACTAGCATTGTTCAACGGCATTACTATAGTTGTATCTGTGATTACAATGTCTCTACTACAACAAGCATTACAAAAGTGACAACGAGTATTCATTGACATTACAAGAGTGGCGAGGGTTCATTGACATCACAAAAATAAGAATCATTATTTTCTAATATTATTCTGTGAACCATCATCCATTTGTCTTGGGAAATAATTATTTTTTAATCATTTTACTCCAAGTAAGGCAATAAAGCCACTAAGATGCAATAGGTTACTGAGTTTTAGAGAATATGAGAAAGAAGAACACTATTAAGAAGATGGAAGATAATGATTAACATTGCATTTAAGTTTTTGAAGATCAACATTGACAGGGAAGCCAGAAGAGAGTTCCACAAGGGAGAAGTGCAAAAGAAGAAACTATTAGCATAGAACTTACAGTTCCATCTAGCCAGTTCAGCTGTGAATTGACGAGACTTTGCTGGCAATTTAGTACTGCACTTAAATTCATAAAGTTTAGGTATCATAGTCAACTAATTTGTCATTTTAATTGAATTTTTTAAATTTATTGATGTTTCTTTATTCCAATTGCTAATTGTCATTTTCCTGAATATTACCTGTTGGTCAATTGATTGATTCATTCATCTTTGTATGGCTTATCAACCCTTTGCAGGTTATTTAAAGCCACAAAATATTTTTAGATTGCAAGAATTTTTTTTTTTTAAAATAATGGTTTAATGATACAAGTCTTACTAATTAACCCATAGCTGGGGAGGATCAAAGAGGTGAATTCATACCTTTCCCAAGAATATTTGTGCGTAAGTTAATATAATGAACCCAATGGAAAGCAGAACTTGGTCTCCAATTAAAAATTTCTGAGCTATTATCCATTACACCTCCTGAACATCCAGTCTTACAGGATCTGGTATTCCCAAGCAGTCATCCATCTTGGTACTGACCAGGCTCGACATTGCTTACATGATTTGAGTATAGTATCAATAGTGGAAATAATCGATATTTTCATGCTTCTACAGCAGTTTTCATGTAGTTTGCAGCCATTTTCTACTGGCCAGAGTGAGAGCCTATAACTGGCTGCCACAAATATGCAGGAAGATTCTATTGGCCAGCATGAGAGCCAACAGCTGACTGACATGAATGTTAACTAGTATGCAAAAAAAATCGATAGCTGCATTCATCACAAGTGGGAAAAATTTAAATCTGCATGCCACTTTACTCCAATTGTCTCATTCACTTGCTTAAACTCAACGTTGATTCTGATTCAGCAGAACTGGGTTGGGTGTGAAAAAGTATTTGTTGTTAACATTCTTTTTTCATTCGGTTTTTCCAGTTATGAGTCCTTTTTTAAAGCTGATCATTTTGTGTTCATTTTGTTTAGTTCTTTTTTCATAACAGATTTAATGTTTAGTATAGAGCTTAGAAAAAATTTGCAGTGTGAGATAGGCAAGAAGTAAGGCATGTAGCAACATCAGCATGGCAAAGGGCACTCCTTTAAAGGCAAGGAAGGGCGAAAATATTTTAAGTCAAGTGATAGCGATTGCTGTATGAGTCGTACGATTTTTGAATCAAGCATGGACAATGCCAGGCCATGCTGCTAGTATGTTAATATGTGAAATTCATGGAGTTCATCTATGTATCTATCTCTCCCACCCCATCTCTCTCTCTCTCTCTCTATATATATATATATATATATATATATATATATATATCTATATATATATATATTCCAGTTGTTTATATGTTTGTTGTTGTGGGCAAATCAGCTGAAGTTGAGTGTCAAGGACCTATGATGAAGATAGGAGTGTGTCAGGCACTGATCAGAGAATACATAGATGACCTGATCATCACATCTTTAGTCCCAGGGAGTAGGTAGATCCACGCAGACTTGAAAAGCTTATAGCTTGGGCGAGAAGGAAGTTCAAGCCTGCTAAAATTAAGTCATTCATTATAAAGAATGGAAAAGTAGCAGATAATTTCTGTTCGTCAATATCAGGAACAACCATCCCCATGTTGACCCGTGAAAAACCTGGAAAAAAGTAAATATATTCAGTTGTATGGATATGAGTTTATAACCCTGGGTTTCACACTTCTGAGATCATCAGACAAACCGGTTTGTTCTTTAAAAAAATGGACCTGTTTATACTTATTTGTGTCAAATTTTTCTGTTTCTTGTTGGCATGCAAAACCCATTTTTCATCACCTGTAATAATTTAATACAAAAATGAAAAGTGAACATTCCTGGTTGCAGATGGCGAAATATTGTCTTCAGTTCTTAAGCAAAAGTTTATGAGAAACTGAAATTCCCTTCTTACATATTTTGCTAATTTACTTGAAGTGTTTGTGGAGAGTTGAACATGATAAATTAAAATTTCGTGCCAGATTCCTGGTTCTTTGACATGGATTCAATTCAACAGACTCTTTCAAAAATTCTTCAAAGTATATCATCTTTGAAACTGAGGGTTTTCAGATATATCACTATTGTCATTTTCTAAACCTTTTAAACCATGAGACAATTACTGCATCCAATACACTGCACAAATGTTTAGAAATGCCTCTGTAGCAATATTATCCTTCTTGTCTTTTAAAGTTAAAATTCCATGCAGTCAAACTCTAAAATGTACTATCAGTGACACACTGTCAGAGTGAAGAGATGATAAATGAATTTTAGAAACAGTTTTCTACCATTGAACCATGGTTCTGCTTTGGTTGGTTCATTATTCATAGTGGTGAATACATAATATGTAATTATTTTCTGAACACAGAAGACAAATGTTCAACACCTGAGCCAAGTATGCAACTTCCAAAGACAAGATGATGAGAAATCGCCAGACTTTGTAATTTGACTTGAAAATGCAATTCGAGAATCTGCTGTCCATATCAAAGCAACATTCAAGACAGACAACAGGAATTCAGAAATAACTGGTGTGCTTTCTTTCTAATGGTTACTATGAGCAAGAAAAATCATAACCGTGACACTCACCATCCATCGTCTTGTCAAGCAACACACAATGCTACCTCAACGGGGGCATTAAAATCGACACCACAATGAGCTGCTTGACTTATAAAACAATATTTGAGATTTTGACCTTTGTTTAAACCTAGATGTAATTACCTCGACCACAAAACAAAACTTATTTACAAAACTTAGCTTGGTGTAAAAGAATAATGAGAATGGATTGGCCTCACTCCAGTGTTAAGTTTGTTTGCAAAATGAGCTTCTTAGCCAACATGCTATTGGTTGAGGGGTCCGTCTTATTTGAGTGCGCTTCAAATAATAAACAGAGGAGCCTATCTTGTTATTTTGGAATCTCTTATTTTTATTGGAATGAGTAAATGTGGCAGACTCGGGTGTCTTGCAGATAAGTTTATCCTGAAACCTTCTAGGCAGCTTATTGTAAAAACAATAGGAGTTATTTATATCACTCCCTCCCTTTTTTTTTGTCATTTTGCTGCAAGCAAGGTGATAATGCCACTAAGATGCCTGGGGTTACTGAGACTGGAAAAGAATAAGAAGGCATTAGTGAGGGGGGAAGTGAGGAAAGGACAATAAAGAAACAAGGTTCAGGAAGACAGAAGATGGTGATTGACTTTGCATTTTAATTGTTGAAGATAGAAAGTGGCAGGGAAACCAAAACTCATATAGGAAATATCTCAGTCTGTTCATATCTATTGATCTCAGCCTGTTTGTATCGATTGATCTCAGCCTGTTCACATCTATCGATCTCAGTCTGTTCACATCTATCGATCTCAGTCTGTTCACATCTATCGATTTCAGCCTGTTCACATCTATCGATCTCAGTCTGTTCACATCTATCGATCTCAGTCTGTTCATATCTATTTTTTGTATCTTTGCCATTTTCACATTGTAAATATTTATGTGTAACACATTTTTTTAATATAAAGATTGTTGAAATATGTAAGTTTGACTCTTCTGTTGATGTAATAGATATAGAATTTTCTGTTATTTTAAACTTGACCAACAAATGAATAGTAATTTAGTAATTTTATTGTACTTATTGTAATAATAAAATAAGCATATCCCATTTCCCCTCTCACTTGTAACAGAAAAGCTTGTGAAGGAAAGCAAGAAGAAAGGACTAAGTAAAAACTACAAGAAGACAGAATGTATGGTTATCAGCAAAAGGATTAGCCCAAAATGCCAATTACAAATTGATGATACTAAAAAATCAAACAAGTACAGAAATTTAAATATCTGGGAAGTGTTCTAACAGAGGACGGAAATTGTGACACTGAGATCTGAAGACGTCTTGGGATGGCCAAAGATGCATTCCAAAAGCTAAGCAGAGTATTAAGAGACAGAAAAAATTCCTTAGAAACAAAGAAAAGACTACCAAAATGTTACATAATATCTGTCCTCCTGTATTGCAGCAAATGCTGGACAATCTCCTCAAAGATGAAGAAGAGACTCGAAACAACAGAAATGTGTTTCTACAGAAAGATGCTGAGGATACCACGGACCGAATATGTGAGCAACAATAAAGCTTTGGAGAAAATGGAAACAAAAAGTAAAACTTATATTAAAATCAGGAAGAAGCAGTTGAAATTTCTGGGTCACATAATGAGGAAGGATGGCTTGGAAAATCTGATACTCACAAGACAGATTGAGGGAAAGAGGGACAGAGGAAAGCAGCATGTAACATACTTGATGAGCTTGAGTAAATGAAATGAGAACAAGGATTGGGAGAAAGACAAAATTTATTAAGATCTGCAAGGGACAGGAAGATGTGGAGGGCCATGACAGCCTCTGTCCTAAAGGGACACAGCACATAAAAGATGTTGTTATATTACAATAATAAAATACCAAAACCTATTTAAGGTTTTTTGTGATATACGGTGACCATTAATAATTAAGTATAACTCAAGACTTCAATTTTAAAATAAAACAGTATTTAATTACAACTGCAAATAAATACTTAACAAGAACAAAGAAGTAAAAATCAACCAAAGATAATTAACCATTTCAGTGAATATCTTGTTAGTAGCATGGCTCGGCTTAACGTCCGGTAAATCCTAAATCAAATCCCAAATCATCGGCGCATAATAATTCACACTAATTCAACTGGATAGTTCCACTCAATAGTCACCACAGTCAGTAGCCTGACACCGCTATTTATACACCTGGTGGAAAACATATATTCATAAGGTTCAGAGTGTCACGCTTGAACCTTGGTGTTGGTAGTTATTCCTTTTCTTCCTATAAGACAGGTTTTGGGATTTTATAAGTACATTTTGTCATTTGTTGATAACACAATTAAGCTCATAATGAACATTTTATGTTTGAATTATGGATATTGTATCACAGATTGTTATAAATGTTTTTCTTATTTGATATTAGTGCCCACATGATAACAAGTGATATTGACATCACTGAAATGGCAAAAGCAGCCCAATTCTTTCTGAGTGATGGTGTCATTGTGACTGGTTCTGCTACAGGTGCCATAACGGATGAAAAAGAAGTTCAAGGTAAATATATATTCCGTACAAAATCCCTAGGGTGGGTCAAAAGTTGCTTTACAATGAAATTATTATGTATATGCTACCACGTCTGATCATTTTAGATTGGAAGCCATGAGAGCCATTGCCAGTGTAGCTTTATTACTAGTATCATTTACTTTTGTGCAATATTTTGTTTTCACTTGAAGATCTTGTATTATGGGTATTCTCCATCAATTCATATGACCTCAGATAGAGAGCACCTTTTGCAGAATATTTGAAGTGCCAAGCAACAATGTCTGGGTGCTAAAAGGTGAACACAGATTTCAATTTGCTTATTCATTTGAACTTAATTTAAATTTTCAATTTAAATTTAATTTAAATATTTAATTTAAATTTTTATTTCTTTGTATTTTGCTTAGTAATTTTATAAATTAATTTGTTTTACAGATTAAAAGAATTTGTGACTACTTAAAGAAGACTTTAAAATTATAATTATTTAAAATTAGATTATTATTATTTAAATTATTATTAGTAATATTATTATTGTTTTATTTCTTTTGGTTTCTGGTGTATACTCTTTTCTTTCTGGGTCACGACCAGAGACCTAAGGTCAGAAATGACATTATGACATTTTCCACTGAGCAGTTTTGAAAAAAAAAAATTGCACATATTTTACATAGATGAAGCCCTTCATAAAGTGTGAGCTGTACTTGAATGTAATTTTTTGTATTTCTTTAAGGCATGGGCTACCAGGGATTCCTTCAATGAGACGATTGTAATCTTTTCCAATCAATCCGAGGACTCCAACTACAATTGGAATTGTTAATGTCCTCATGTGCCACATTTTTGAAATTTCAATTTCAAGGTTCTTGTATTTTGATAGGTTTTTGAAGACCTTCAAAGATACATTGCAGTCTTCAGGGACTGCCACGTCAATAAGGAGGCACATTTTGTCTTTTTAGTCTCTAATCACGATGTCAGGGCGATTAGATTTGATTGTTCAGTCTGTGTGTATTGTAAAGTCCTATAAAATTGTTACAGGTCCTACCTCTGTAACTGGGTCTGGGTGATGTTCATACCAATTTCTTACAGTTTCCTTTCCACAAGTGTTGCAGATTTTCCAATGCAGATATTTGCCCAGTCTGTCGTGCCATGTTTTATATTCAGTTGGTGCTAACACCATGCAACTTGATACAAGATGGTCAATTGTTTCTGGATATTTATCACAGAATCTGCATTTTGGACTAATACAATTTTTCAATATGTGTGCTTGGTAATTTCTAGTTAACAAGCATTGGTCTTGTGCAGTAAGAATAAAACCTTCAGTTTCAGCTTTTAACCCTGCGCTATGTAGCCACTGATAGGTACAGGGTTTGTGTAGATCAGCTTGTTTGGTATGGGCAGAGTATTGACCATGAAGTATTAGGTTGGTGCAAAAATAATATCGTTTTTTTTACGTATATTTTAACGTCAAAAAACGATATTATTTTTGCACCAACCTAATAGTTTATCTTGCCATCGTTTCTGTATCTGGTCGGTTGCATTTGCATTTCTTTTGCTTTCTTTTTTAAGTATTTTGCAGCTTCAATCAGTGTATTGTAGTTTACTTATATTTCTGCACGCATTTGAAACTCTATTTTGAACTTGTTGGCTTCCTTTATTACTGAATAAAGTAGCTTACTTCTTTCGTGTTCTTTGACACAGACTTCTGTAGTTTCTAGGTATCTTTGAAGGCCAATTGTTGTAGTTTTGAAACAGTTCTGGTTGAACTAATCCTCTGCATTCTTCAGATCTGGGCACATACAGACGACCAACATCAGCCTTGGAATGATGTATGTGGTGGCAAAGGAAAAGCTTTTTCATTTTGACGTCCATTCCCTTAATATCAGTTATGGTCCAATTAAGGATGTTGAAACTGTATTTCACCACAGGGACAGCCAAGGTACTTATGGCTGATATTCGGTTTTTTAAATTCAGCTCGGTATTCAGTACCAGACGGACATGCCCGTAGTACTCCTTTCTTACATTCTACTTCATTTGGATATGATGTATTCCATCCCCTCTGCTAATTCCTAGGTACCTATAAGCTTTTTCTTGTTCCAGTTCCTTAACCTCTCGTGCCAACATCTAATTCTATTGAGTGTGTTTCTGCAATTCTCCCTTTCTTGAATGTTACTTTTGCACATTTATCTAATCTTTTGCACATTTATCTAATTTTACAGTATTGAGGAAAACCTTGTCATCTTTGGCAAAGAGTTTGAGATCATACCATGTAGAGTAGGTGATTGAGTACTTTCTTGTTTAGTTTGTAATCATAGCTGTTATTGTTTACTTCATGCATAAGGGGGGGGGGTTAAGGACATCATCATCATCACATTTTTATTATTATTTAAATTATTATTATTCAAATTTAGAATTATTACGACTACTTTAAAATTTGTGACTACTTCTTGTAAATTTGTTTTTTATAAATTTGTAAATCTATAATTTATTACTATTGCTTCTCAACTTTAAAATCTTGTTATTGAAAATTTTTTAAAAAGTGTCAGTTTGAAAAAAAAAAATTTAATATTGAACATTTGCTTTAATTTGATTTTTAATTTATTTAAAATCTCAACCAAAAGTAACACGGGCTGTTCAATCAGTGAATGCCAAGTGGCTAATATTACTATTTATTTATTTCTTTTTATTGAAATATAACAGTGTTTATAAAATTGTCTGCACCCCCTTGAATCTGGGCATTGGGATTGTCATCCTCTTACCCTGTTCCCTTTCTCTACTTGAGACAGGCAAGATCTGGTAAACCTTGTTGTATCAGGCTGTGAGATGCTGGGTCTGTCAAGGTACACCATCCTTGGTTATGCTAACTAAACTGCCACTGCCCTCTTTCGCTGGTGAGATTGTGTAGATGTCACCATTTGGGTCTTCAGGAGTTGTTTGTGTTCAATCTAGTCCATCCTCCACAACCTTACCACCAGGGGTGGCCCTACAGGAGTTGGAACTCTAGACAGCTCTACTCTTGGGATCACTGGGACATGCAAGCCTTCATTAATAAAATAATTTTATGATAAAGTAACTTTCGACCCACTCTATTTTATGATAGATAAAATCCTCCAAGAGAGCAACTCTTTGCACCTTCTTGGAGGTCACACTTTTCCACTGACATGAAGTGGAAAGATTATATTGAATCCATTGCTAGGTCTGTTGCCAGGAAAGTTGGTTCACCAAGCTGTGCCAGGCGATTCTTCTGATCAGAATCCATCTTGCACATTAATAAATCTACCATTTATCTGTACATTGAATATTGCTGCCACATTTGGTTTGGTGTATCATATACTGTCGGGACTCCTACATTAAAAATAACTGGTAAAAAAAACCTTAACCAGCGATTGTTGTAAAACTGATACTGGATCAAAGCATTGAAAAAATATCATCCTACAGCCCAGATGACTAGGATCAAAGTGTAGTATCTGTTTCAGCAGCCAACAGCCATCTCCAGCTCCAGCCATCCTTGCCAGCAGCAATAATATGCAATAAACTCTTTTCAGGACAAAGCTCTTCAGCAATTACAAAACCGTCCTTTTCAGCATATAATATACAAGGTGTCCCTAAAGTATGGACATGTAAGAATTCTGATTAACTATTTATTTTTTACCTCCACAAATTAAACATGGTTTTGTCAAAAGAATTGACTTCTTTTTCTGGGGTTTGCTAAATGAGAAGGTGTACTCAATGAAAATCACAGATGCAACACACTTGATTGAATGCATAAAGAGTGAAAGTGTTAAAATTGATGGCAACGTGGTGTCATTGCATCAAGGGAATCTTGTAAAGCGCATCAACCTTTGCATCACAAATGATGGAAATCATATTGAAGATGGTATTTGTTAATATTCCAGTTCAATGAAATGTTGGAAATTTAATGTCTTGAAAATATCCATTTTTGCTGATGTGTCCAACAGAACAACTTCTTAAAGTTACTTAGAGCAACAAAAGGATGAAGAGCCCTGATCACCCATGCAATTGAAAGGGAAGAGCACATAAAAGATGTATCATTCTTGTTCAGAATTTTCTTAAGATCCTGTTATAACTTAGAAAAGGTTACTGAATGAGGAATAACCAAAATGAAGGTTGGAAATGAAATGGTAATCTTTATAACATCGACAAAATACAATACTCGCCAGCAGCATGAAATAGGTAAACCACACCTAGTGGTGGACTACTTATACAGCATATTACCCCCACAAATTAAACATGGTGTCCAAATTATTTATGAGGATTGGGACACTCCCATTAGTGCTCACAGGTACAGTATGTAACAACCATTTGAGACTCATTGTTTAATCTTAAAAATTTAATCTCAATAAATTTAAAAATTTACTCTTAGAAAGAAACAAAGTTTTCTTTCATTAGCTCCTATTAAATTATAGATCTGAATATTATGCAGTAATTGGACTTGAATCATTTTCTTAATATTTTAACTAGTTTTTAAAAATTTTTAATTAGGGATTTTTAATCTTTTTAATGATTCTTTATTGTTTTTTTAGTTTTTTTTTTAATGATTCTTTATTATTTTTTTAGTATTTTTGATGTTTTTTTTATGTTTTAGGTTTTTAATGAAAAAATTGTTAAAAAACTAAAATATGAAAAAATCTTTTAAAAAAAATTAAGAAACAGAAAAGTGGTTAAATATTTATTTTTTTCATAATTTTTAAATATCTTTTAAGAATTTTTAATTTAAAAAAATTTTTTAAGAACTTTCCATCAAAAATTTCTTTTTTAATAATTTTATTATTTTAAATATGTGATGCTTTCTATGACTAATACTGTGTTTTGAATTCTGATCCTATTTGAAAATTTTGATAAGTTTTTCTAATTACAAATAAAATATTTATTCAAAGTATTTTGCCAATATTTAAACCTGTCTTGAGCCTGTTTTATTATGTGCAATGTCATACACAGCATGATCTTCATTGGTGTTTAATTTCCTGTGGGGGTGGATGGTGGCGAGAGGAATGTCGTCTAAAATGATCTCAGTCAAAACAAGATTAAATTTAATCTGGATTATCACAAGTAATCTTCTTCTTCCAGATTAAATTTCTTATCCAGATGTTCGTATGCGTTAAATGTCAAAGGCAAATTGATAATCCTTAACATTTTTCATTATGTCATGTTTTTATTTCTAATTGCAATCATTGTTCAGTTTCAAAATCTGGCAACAAATTTTAGCATTCAACTCGAAGGTATTTCTATTTTTGTTATTTTTTACAATTTTTAGAAATTTGTCATGTTTTTGTGCCCCCTCTCCATTGGCCAACTGTTATGAATACACTATTCTCAGTGAGTCATCCGGGTCTCATGCTAACTGTGATAGTCATCTTGATAGAGTTACATGGACTGATACCTTTTTCAGTTATGAACTAGTCTCATCACATTCATTCACCCGCTTTGGGTAGCAAGATCATATACCATATTTGTCGGCCTATTAGACACACCTACGCATCGGATGCACCCAGATTTTGGTATGGAATATTTAGGAAAAAAAAAATGGACACATCTCAACCAAAAAATCTAAATTATAACCTTACCTTCATTTGACCTTCTCACTAACCATGAAGAAACACTTACAGTATTAACAAATTATACAACTGATCCTTTTTTATTTTTAAATAGAAGTGAGGTATGGTTTAATTACCAGGGCATTTATTGGAAAAGAAGTATTTTAGTATGTTTCATCATGCATTTATTGAAAATGGTTTTTGTTGTTTCTTATGGCGCAACATCTGCACATAATAGCTACAAAGAAATCTACTGGTATCAGTGAACACTGGTACATATAGGAATAGACAAAAAAAACCCCAGAAATGTGGTATTTGTTGGTGTAGTGATACTAGCAAATTAGTATGCATAATTTGCATAGGCAGAAGTGAACATTCTTATCAGTGGTCACTGAGAATAACCACCAAGAGTAAGAGCTTAGCAGCTGACTAGTACTAACTTGAACTTCACAACAATGGCGTCGCCGATAGGATTTCAATTGTGTCTGGAAGATCCAGAATTTGTGGATACTTGGATTCGTTGCTTCTCTGCCACTGCGAGAACAAAAAAGTTGAAAGACAACAAGGAAAAGGGAGGCGAAAATGAAATCACGGATTTATTTTTGGCTACAGCTGGATGCGAGGTGGTAATGAAAGTCTCCACCATGGCATATCCCTTAAATTTGGAAGACCTGACTTTCAAAAAAATAAGTCAGATTATAAAAAAGAATATGAGACCCAAGAAAAGGCTGGTAGTGGCAGAAAGAACGAAATTCATGTCAACGAAACAGGAAATTTGATGAACCAATTATAAAATATTTACACCGTCTACGAAATGCAAGTAGATATTGTGAATTTGAGAAACTTGGACAAGACGAACAGACCATTGAAGAGGACTTGATTCAATTAAGACTAATTGAAGGTATGTCCAATGCGTCACACCGATATAAAATATTGGAACAATTACAAATAGGAAATATGTCTTTAAATGCTTGTATTGAATTTATGCAGCAACAAGAGCTAATACAGACATACCACTATTATAAAAGTCAACCCAGCGAACAAAGATTCACTGATACATACGCGGTAAACAAGATAAAAAAGTGTTCGTATTGTGGACGTGAACACGAAATGAAAAAGGAAAAGTGTCCGGCATTTGGGAAAAGTTGTAATAATTGTTTAAAAAAGAACCACTTTCAAGCAGTGTGTAAATTAAAAAAGAAAAATGTTGAAAGATTTGAAGAAAACGACACCAACAGGGAAGTTTTTACTGTGAAGAATAAGACTTTTGAACAGAAGAAAAAAGACATTATAGTAAAGGTTAAAATTAATAACTGCAATTTAGATATGCAAATGGATACTGGAAGTGAAGTAACACTGATACCAAAAAAATTTTTTGGAATACATAGGTAAGCCACCTTTACGAAAAAGCAATTTACAACTTCGCCAGTTTGATGGGTCCATTATGAAAATATTAGGATACTTCGAAGGTTCATTGGAAGTAATTTGAAGTAATTCCTGTAATTGTTACAAGTTGCAAGAAAAAGCCATGGCCTTATTGGAAATGATGTGTTTAACATGAATTCTACTAAATTAATTAATGAAATAAAAATGGAAAAAACTGGAAAGTTAAAGAACTATGAAGCAAGTTTAAAAGTAAAAGAAAATGTTTCCCCCCTCTTATTATGAGGCACGAAAATTACCAGTACATTTATTGCCATTAGTAGTGACAAAACTATGTAAACTAGTAGAACAAGACCTTCTTGAACATGTTCCGCCTGGAGGTAGCAAGTGGGCATCACCGATTGTGGTTTTGAGGAAAACAGATGGTGATTTACGTATTTGTGGAGATTATAAAATAGGAGTAAATCACAAGATATGCTCGGATTCATATCCTATACCCAATGTTGAACTTGTATTATATGCACTGGCAGGGATGTCCGTTTTTTCAAAAATAGATTTAAAAATGGCATACCACCAAATACCAATAGACGAAAACTTCAAAGAAGTAACCACAATAAATACGCCAATAGGGTTACTAAGATGGAAGAGAATGCCATACGGAGTAAAAACAGCAAGCGCCATATTTCAAAGGGCTATTGAACAGGTTGTAGGGAATGTACAAAATATGGTTTGTTACCAAGACGACATATGCATAGGAGCTACTAATGAAAAGGAATTAAAAGAGAAAACTGAATTAGTTTTGAATAGATTAAGAAATGCCGGAATGACGATAAATGAAAAAAAAATGCGTAAGCAACTCCAACAAAATTTCTTTTTTAGGTTATTCCATTTTGAAAGAAGGTATATCACCAGACCAAGCCTTGATAGAAAAAATTCTAAAAGTAGCTACACCTACAAATAAAAAAGAATTGGTGTCTTTTTTGGGATTGGTAAATTTTTACAGGCGATACTTACCAAAATAAACGGACTTGACGGAACCATTTGCAAATTTAAGAAAAAAGAATGTAGAATTTATCTGGTCAAGCGAACAACAGAAAGCTTTTGAAACATTAAAAGAAATAATGTCAAAAAACCCTGTAGTGAAAATTTTTGATCCAAAAAAGGACATAACACTCACTACAGATGCAAGTGAACATTCAATATCGGGAATATTATCACAAGAAGGACATCTGATAATGTATTTATCGAGAAGGTTAACGAACACTGAATTTAATTACTCGAACATAGAGAAAGAAGCATTGGCTATTGTGTGGACAACTACCAGAGCCCGACAATTTTTAATTGGAAAAAAATTTCTATTAAGAAATGATCATAGACCATTGGATTTTATATTTAACCGAAGGAAAGAATTACCCAAAGTCACAACATCAAGGATTCTACGATGGGCGATAAGATTGATGGCATTTGACTTTGATATAGAGTATGTCAAAGAAAATTCAATTCCACATGTGGATGCACTATCAAGATTGAGGTTCTACAAGGAGTCAAAAGACAAAATGGAGGAAGAATTTGAAGATTCATTCCTACACTTGATAGAGACTGATGTTTTGTCTTTAGACAGAATGGCTGCGGAAACGAGACATGATCCATTGCTAAGTAGGATAGTATCAAGAATAAGAAAAAATTTGTGGGGAAATTGTTCTAGGGCGGAAAGACCTTATAAAGAAATGAGGCACAAATTAACAATAGAACATGGGGTGATATGCAATGGGGACCTGGTAGTTCCCCCAGAAACACAAAGAAAGATGCTAATAGAAAGTGTACATAATTATATACACTGTGAAGTAGCGGCCACACAAAAAAGGATAAAACTAGAAGCTTGGTGGCCGGGTTATTCAAGAGATGTTGAGGATTATGTAAAGAGGTGTAAGAAATGTAAAGAGTTAAGAAACTTTACACAAACCAAGTTACATTCATGGCCCAAAGAAGTGGAGCCATGGAGTAGGGTCCATATGGATCATGCCTACGTAAATGGAGTGGGACTCTTATTAATATTAGTAGACTCTTTTTCAGGTTGGCTTGAAATAATAAGGGTTGCAAACAAGAAAAGTTCCACTATAAAGCAAATTCTAAGAGTCGTATTCTCTAGAAATGGTGTACCAAAAACCTTGGTATCGGATAATGCACCGGAATTTTGTGAGGAAGAACTTAACGTATGGTTAGAGAAAATAGGGTGTAAACCATATAAAACTCCTCCATATCACCCTCAATCAAATGGAATAGCAGAAAGGATGGTTCAAACTGTAAAAAAGGGGCTGAAAGCATGCTCTCAGCAAAAAGAAAAAGTAGAAGTTTTTCTACTGAGGATGTGGGAAGACTCGAAAGCCCATCAGCTCTAATGGAGAGACAGATTAGAGCTCCGGAAGGAGCTGAGTTTATAATGCAAAAAGGCCATAATATAGCCATAATAAATAGAGAGAATGGCGATAGTGTGTTGGCCCATGCTGACCAAATAAGGACCCAGGGTGAAGAGGAAGAACGAAATGACAAAGAGATATCAATTTCATCTGATAATGAGTTGATAGGACAACCATTACACAAGGAAACGTCAGAGGAAACAATGCAGGAGGAAAAAGGACAGAAGGACTCTGAAAGTTCAGATGAAGACCGGAGTATGCAAGAGGACACATGTGACTACAGCTTAGACCGGGACAGATCGAGGTCTCCCAGGGAAAGAAAAACGGGAGAGAGAGAAAGAGAGCAGAATGACGAAAATATCAGGAGTATAAGAGCTACGAGAGGGATAAAGCCCTTAAGGTTTAGGGAGATGTAGTGATACTAGCAAATTAGTATGCATAATTTGCATAGGCAGAAGTGAACATTCTTATCAGTGGTCACTGAGAATAACCACCAAGAGTAAGAGCTTAGCAGCTGACTAGTGCTAACTTGAACTTCACAACAGTTGGTAAATGAAGTCCCATACCATAGATGCTGAAAAGCAAATTCCAATACCTGTATATCAACAAAAACACACAAAGCAAGCAGCAATCTGCCAATCAAAGCAAATATTTCTGTAAAATCTGGGATTTCTATAAAACAAGCAGCAAAATGTGCAATTCCATAAATTTCTTTTTCCTGGGTGAATTTTTCAGGGAAATTTTTATTGATATTGCTTATTGATTCACTTCCAGGAGTCCTAGTTTCAAATCTAAGGTCTAGGCATGCAGTGATTCCTGGTAAACCCCACTTTTTCATGGTCTTCATGTCTCTCTCATATATAACAATGCTATATTGGATGCAGGGTAATTTTTTTAAAAAAATTCTACATCCAATATGCCAGTAAATATGGTATGTTGATTTTAATGTGTTTGACTGTATCTTTTCAACTTTTTGTTTTTGGTGTAGGGGGTGGGCAATGGCAGTACATCCTTCATTGCACTAAAGAGGGAAGATCATTAGTAATATCAATGCCAGCTCAATCAATGGTTGCAGAGGCTGTGCTATTTTAGAACTTGGCCCAGGTGCCTGTGCCTGCACTCCTCACATTAACCAACCTTGTGTCACATCCTTCCAGCATGGGGTTAGCAAGAAATTTCTGTGCTTTTTGGTTCAGTGTAGTATCTGTTCATAGCTTAATCTGATTCTTTCTCTTCACTTCTATCTTATCTTATCTTCTCTTCTCTTTCTTTCTTTCATTTTCTCATTGAAACCAAGTAGTGTCCTTTTCTCTCTTTCCACATGATCAAAATAGGCCATTATTTATTAAGATGTTGGCAGGAAACATTAAACCCTTTTATCTTCACTTATTTATTTCTTTCGATCCAAATCCCCTGTTTTATGAACATTTCTCTTAATAGTAATTTTAAAAGAATCAGTAGACTACTATGTTATTTTATATTTTATAGTGATTGAGTATTTGCTTTTTATTTATTTGGTTTCCATGGTTCAATAGCATGCATCTGAAAAATGGTGTTTTTTTATTGTGGTCGTTATGACTTCTTGGTATTTTGGCTGAGATCAAAGTGTAATATCTGTTCTTATCAGCTTAATCTGATTCTTTCTCTTCACTTCTATCTTACCATCTTCTTTTCTTTCATTTTCTCACTGAAACCAAGCAGTGTCTTTTCCTCTCTTTCCACGCGATCAAAATGGAATAGTCCATTATTTATGAAGTATTGGAAGGGTGTAACAAAGGGGCAAGCGCAATTATCATAGGATTATTATTTTTATAATATCTATTATTATTAACACTTCTGAAGTAGTAAGGTAACCTGTATCATTAAAATTTGAGTATAGAGTTTTGTTTCATATGATTTGCAATTGAGTAAGGCTTAATTATTGTGTGTTACAAACTGTCTTTCATTGCTCTAAGTGACTCACTTATCTGATGACTTTGACACAAACCTTTGGTTGCAGACCAATTCAGGTTTCTCCAGACAGTTTTTTGTAGGTGTTACAGAATAAGGAAGCAAACTTTTTATTTTTTTTTATTTTTGTCAAAATGTGAGCAACTAAACTTAAACACCTCTTAAGATAAGGCAAGAAGTGTGTTTAGCAACTTTGCAGAATGATGAAAAATAAACCCTATCAAAGGGCAGATGAAGAGTCAATGGCCAGCTAACTAAAGGTAGTGTCTCGATAAAGTCACTGTGGAGAAGGCAGTGTGAAACCACTCTGCTATCGATCCCGAGAAAAATAAAAATGAATCAAGACTAACAGAAAACAATAGAAAGATGTCAGCTCCCTTGGAACTGACTGTTCACTAAAAAAGGAGTGACATGCATGACAGGGATCACCTGTCTGTCATCAGGGGGTTGTTCATAGCAAAGACAATAGTGAATTTACTGTACTTATTTATTATGAAATAAAATCACAGAGATTAGTTTATGAAGTCTGAAATTATTTTAACAGTTTCCTGTGTTTATTTGCAGGTGCCTTTTTTTTTGTCTTAAAGCATATTTATCATTCACTTTAAATTTGTGATTTGACTAATAAAACCAATTTCAATTGCCAAATAAAATCAAAATCATGGCTTTACATTTTTTTTTTGATTGATTCTTATATTCTTTTCTGTTGCAGCTGTTCTGCAAACTGTTGATATTCCTGTGCTGGTTGGATCTGGGATCACTTTGGATAATGTCTCCAGATTTCTGAATGCCAATGGTCTTATAATTGGTTCTTATTTCAAGGAAGATGGAAACTGGGCAAAAGATTTAAACCCAGAAAAGGTTACAGCCTTTATGAATAAAGTGGAACAACAAAGAAACAATTAATTAAAAACAATGGTTTTTCAAGGACAATTTAAAAAAAATCTGTTGTTCACTATTGATTTTTAAATTTCTCAGAATTTTACTTGCAACTAAAGTTTTTTTTTTTTAAATTAATTATTAACTCAGTAGAAGGCCCAAGAGCCACTCAAGGTACAGGGTTACAGAATTAGGTTGTTGTATGAACATAAGAGTAAGAGGTAAGAATTGCAGTTTTTGAAGAACTGTAGCAGTTACCTCTAAACTTGAAGAATTTAAGATTGTTGTGATTGTTGAAACATCTTCTTAAGAGTATTTTTCTTTTTTACAGTAAGGTACACCCTGTACAAGGCCTGGGGGCTACTTGAAGTAGAGGGTTATGTTAAAGGGTAGTTTATATGGATGAGGGGAAGATAACAGTTAATTCTAGACCTGAACAGTTTAAGATTGTAGTGATCGGGAAAATGTCCTCTTGGGAATCTCTTCCATAGGGCAGTGGTACGGGGGAAGAAGCTGTTTGAGTGGAATTTACTTCTTGTCAACAGAATACGGAGGGAATGTGTGGGGTTTGCTCCAATGAAAGTGGCATGGCAGATTCTAGCCATGAAGGTCAGATCTGGCAAAACCAAGGAATGTAGTTCATCTGAGCACTTTCATGGGAGTGGCAGTGAGAGACTCACCACATCCCACCTGTGAGATTGAGGTTGGATGGTGGAAAATAATTCTTCTCCAACAAGGACTCGAAGACACTTTCAAACTCTATAAAAACTGGAAAGTGAGGTCTGGGCAGCTCCTGCCCAAATATGGCACTACTATTCCATTTTCAGCCTGATCTGGCTCTTATAAAAGGTAGAGGATAGCATGAGGAGTCAGGTACTTACTGGAGTGGTACAGGGAGCCGATCATTTTACCTGCATCTTAAGCGATGGATCATATATAAGAGTTGCACTTGAGATCAGGTATGAGTTTGAGGCCTAATATTCTCCCAATGCAAGGAGTCTCCTTGAGGGGGACATCCCTTCATCATGACTAGTGGTAGGTCGGTGTCTGATCAGTGGTGATGGAATGTAACCAGTTTCGTTTTCGAGTCATTGAATGTATCCAGCCAGATTTTTACCCCACTGGGAAGTTTGCTCCACAAAGCAGCTATTCTTGGGAAAAAGCTCTTCAAATAGAACTTCCTCCTTACTAATGGAATACAAAGCAAATGGAGATGATTTGTCCCTGTGTACATGACATGGCAGGTCTTAGCTGTGAATATCTGAATTTACTTGATCCCCCACTTAGTCAGGTTGTAGTCACCATTTTTTTTTATGGCAGCAAAACAAGTATTAATATTGAATTCTACTGGGCATAAAATGGGGGATGGGTTTTCTATTGTCCTTAAGTAATAAACTGATCCCCCACATAATTACTATATATTAATGCAATAATTGGAAAAGTATCTTTAAAAATGGCAAAGCCTAATAATATTAGGTTGGTGCAAAAATAATGTCGTTTTCTCACATTGTAACATATGTGAGAAAACGACATTATTTTTGCACCAACCTAATAACAACTTAAAATATTTTGTTATTTTTCTTTTATTTATTCTAAGGTTTATGGCCATATTGTGTTGAAATACCAGTTCCTGTATGATATTCTCTATAGATTAAATAAAGTGTTCAGTTTGAAATTCCCTGAAAGTTACTTGGATTAGCAAGCTCTTGATGAAGGCCAGAAAGTACAACAGCTGAAAAATTGTGATAATAACAACAAAGATGAGGACAATAGTCCGCATGTAAATAATGTAATTGATGAGCATTTTTAACTTATAATAGCTGTCCATTTTAAAAATATGTTCACTTTTGGGTGCATCAGTTTTTATTATCGATATAAGATAATTGAAACAAATTTTTATTCATAAATATTTCTTACTAGCAGTAGAGCCCGGTAACAGTAAGAGATAAATCAAGTATTGACCAACCATAAAGACTAAAAATAAAATTGACAAAGATTATTGTTTAAGGTTGACGGACACGCATGTCTTAATTAGTTTGTTTTTTTTTTGTTTTGTTTTTTTTTACGAATTGGTCAAACCCAAACTGAAACAAAAACATTGTTTTCAATCGTTATGAGTCTACCAATTGAATAGAATTTTTCAATTTTATTATAATCAATTGTCTTGTAAATGGAATTTTTAAAGCATTCTGAATGTAAAAATAAAGAAAAAAGTGTGCAAGACAATAAGAAACACTACCTGCCAAAAAAAAAAAAGTGAAGTTTGGTTGAAATCGGTTGAAAAATGTAGGAAATCCGATCCCATATATAAATGAACACACACGCACACACACAACCAACCTGGGTTTTATAATAAGTATAACTCGATATGAGTTGTCCGCCTTTCATTCTTGAAATAGCGATGCCTCTTAATTGTGTTTTCAAATTGATTTCATGCAAAAACAATTGTGTTTTTCCAATTTTGTCACTGTCAGAACTACCGCAAGGTAATTTTATGTAGTCCTGTGAAGTTTTGTTGAAATCGGTTGAAAAATGTAGGAAATCCGATCCAATATATAAACGAACAGACACACACACACAACCTGGGTTTTATAATAAGTATGATTTATAAATAAATCAAAAAGATTTAAGTCAGAGAAACATGTGTTTGAAAAATATTGAAAATTTGTGAAAAGTTCTCAGCCTGACCAAATTTTCAGAGTTTTTGCAGGACTTCTTGGTCAGATTGCGGACTTTTTACAGCTCCTTTTCCATACTGATGAAACATTGTAAACCTATCACTATCTCTTTGAAAAATGTTTTGACAAGTTACATTCCTTAGTTCTGCTAGTTCAGGCCTTCACGGCTATCATACAATATGTACACAGAGTTGAATCATTCTTATTCTCTTCATATTCTATTGCTAAGGAGGAAGATAAACAAACATAGTGTTCTGACTTCAAGATGAGACAGACCAGGACTGAGTCAGATGAGACTGACAAGCGGCCTATCTAATTGGCTAGGAAGAAATCCCAGCATGCATTTGTGTACTTCTGCCTATAAAAGGAGAGGGGCAAGTGTTCTGGAGTCATTCTTATCAGATTGAAATCAACATAGCCATTATAGGTTTGTCAAAAATCCAGTATTAATTACAGGTTTGCAAATGTCCAGTGTTATAGTGATTTTCTATGCATAGCTTAAGTGAAGCACAAGGCCGAATGTAGGGGGCGCTCAGTGAAGACCAAACTCACTACTCAGTTATAATTGATCTAGCAAGACAAACTCGCTAACCATTACACCATGTCAAAGTGCCCAAAATGATTTTCTAAGCATAGCTTAGATGTGGCATGAAGCTGAAAATATGAGGCACCCAGTGAGGATTGAACTCACTATTCAAACTATAATACATTAATACCTCACTCAAAAATTGGACTGCAGGCCTTATGGATTAATTTGATTTAGTAACTGATTTGTTTTTCATGGCTTGTCAACTCTTTGTCATTTATTTAAAGCCAAAAAATATCTTTTGTTGTCGGAAGTCAATTACATTACCTAGTAATCCCAAGTTGTACCCCATGGGTCAAGCAAGCAGCTTTGCCTATTATGATAAAAGAAAATACTTTTAGTCTTATAATGTTTTCATCAGGGCCAGTGCAATAGTCTGTATGATATGCCCCCATACCCCCATCATTCATGACAGCCGACACACCACCTCCTACTACATTTCAATTTTCATAAAGTAGTATTCATATAACATGCAAATTTTATTGTAACTTAGTTTATGTACAATAATGGACTATATGCAATATAGGTGAACAATTCAAATAGAAAAATTGTAAATAAATACAATGTATCTAAATACAAATTAGAGACATGTCATAATAGATCATTCCATCTTTAATCAACAATGTTTTGTTTCAATTTTTAACATTGACTTGAGATTTTTCTTATTAAAAATTTGATTACTTCTAACACATTCAACATTATGGATAAAAAATAGTGAATTTTATGTGGGGATTTTTTAAGACTTAGCATGAGCGAAACAAATTCAAAGACCTGGACACCCCCGCCAAAAAAATTATGTCAAAATCTGCAAAACTTTTCATCCTTTTGATAGTCATTTGTACTTAATTTAATTTGTAACATATATAAATATAGGTAGAAAAAAAACAAATGCTGATAGCGAGGGTCACAATGCATTGCCCTGGGCCCCAATCAGACTTCCCTGGTCAGGAGGTTCAAGGTAGAACACACTGTCCCTTGTTTTGATGATATAAACCGAGTTTTATGAGAAAATACCTTTTTTCTATTGGAACCATTTTGTTTATTTAAAAATTTTATTTCAGTTTTCTTTCAGTAACCACTTGCAACTTAGTGGCTTTATCTCCTTGCTTAGAGTGAAATGATTAAAAAAATTATTTCAGACAATAAATCACTGATTATTTTCCAGCATTTATTTATTTATTTTTATTTTTTTTTGAAAACACAGGATATCTGTTTCAGTTCTGACTGTTAAAGTTGACAAAAGGTGGAACAACTTTGTACAATTATTTCTGCCCGAGAAGTAGTTATGAGGGAGTGGTTGACCAAATGCTCTCTTGCACATTCTCTTCTCCCTCAGTCATTGTGGCAAGCCAGAGAAACTCTTTTGTCAATATATCTGCTTTGGGGGCAAACTGAATTCTTGCCTTTAGCAAGGGCATTAGTGAGAAGAGAAATAGCTTGAACCAACTGCCAATGGGACAGAGCACGGGGAAAAATGAGTTTATGCCTTGCCCAAGAACATTATTGCAAAGAGAATATAAGCAGCTTATGTTGACTGCTGATGGCACAGGTAACAGTGAAAACTGAGTTCATGCCTTTCCTAAGAGAATATAAGCAGATTTAGTTGACTGGTGATAGGACAGATAACAGGGAGAAGTGAGTTCATGACTTTTCCAATTACATAAAGGATACAGGCAGCTGTTTCTCATACTTCTGATTACATTTATTAAGCTGTTATGATTGTTTTTTTAATAGAGCCATGATAACCAAAAAAGGGTTAATCATCAACTGTAAGAATTTCTTGTTGCATCTTCTCAAACTAATGTTTTCCACTGACATGAAGTAGAGTAATTATATTGAATCAGTTGCTAGATCTGCTGCTAGGAAAGTTACTTCATTGTGTTGTGCTGAACAATTTTTCTTTCCATAATCTATCTTACATATTTATAAGGCTACCATTCCTCCATGCATTGAATATTGCCGTCATAGTTGGTGTGGTGCTTCTGTTATATATTTAGGGATACTTGATAAAATACAAAGAACCTGCAATGTTATTGGTCCTGACCTGGCATCTCGGTTTCAATCACTTTTCTACCACTGTAATGTAGCTCCCCTGTGACTTTTCTATAAATATTTTCATGGTAATTGTTTTGATAAGCTTTCCTTTTTAGTACCTTGACGAATTTAAGTGCAGTACTAGATTGGCAGCAAAGTCTCATTATTTTATTGTTGAAATAGCTCAATGTAACCATAAGTTCTATGCTAACAGTTTCTTCTTTTGCATTTCTTGCTTGTAGAATTCTCTTTTGGCTTCTTGCTTTCCAGTCAACTTTGATCTTTGAAAATTTTAAATGCAATGTCAATCATTATCTTCTGTCTCCTTGATTCCTGTTCTTTTATTGTTCTCTCTTCTTTATAATGTCTTTTTTCTTCTCATATTCTCTCACTCAGTAACCCCTTTGCAGTTTTATTGCCTTGCTTGGGGTGAAACGATTAAATTCACTAGATGTAACAGCAAATTTTATGCTAACAGTTTCCTCTCTCACATTTCTCCTTCTGGCCTCTTGCTTTCCTGTCAATTTTGATCTTCAAATATTTAAATGCAATGTCAAAAATTAACACTAGTCATGTTGAATGGATGTGCCCTCGAGGAGGGCGCCATGCCTTGACAGAATATTGGGCCTCAAACTCACACCCGACCCTCAAGTGTAACCTTTATATACAATCTATCACTAAAGATACAGGTAAAATGATCGGCTCTCTCTACAGCTCCATTAAACATCTCTACCTTTATAAGAGCCAGATCAGGCCGAAAATGGAGTACTGTTGCTATATTTAGGTAGGAGCTGCCCAGACGTCACTTTCCAGTCTTAAGTTCAAAAGCATCTCTGTGTCCTTGTTGGAGAAGTATTATTTTCCATCCTCCAACCTTTTCTTTCACAGGCAGAATGTGGCTGAGTCTGTCACTACTCTATCACTACTAACATGGAAAATGTTTGGACAAACTGCATTCCTTGGTTCCACCACGTCTAACCTTGAGAGAGAGGACACACCATGCCGCTAACATAGTAGCAAACCACCCACATTCCCTCTGTATTCCATCGGTGAGAAGTAAATTCCACTTGAAAAGCTTTTTCCCAGAAACCACTGCTCTGTTGGACTGACTCCCAAGAGGATGTTTCCCCAATCACTACAATGTTAATCTATTCATGGCTAGGGTTAATCATTATTTTCTCCTCCTACTCATATAAACTACCCCTTAACATAACCCTCTACCCCAATTGGACCCCCATGCTTTGTACTCGGGTGAACCTTAGTGTAAAAAAAAAAAAAAAAATCATTATCTTCTGTTTTGTTGAATTCTGCACTTTTATTGTTCTCTCCCCTTAATAATGTCTTTGCTTTTCTCAGATTCTTTCACACTCAGTGAACCTTTGTGCATTAGTGGCTTCATTGCCTTGCTTTTGGTGAAATGAGAAAATAAAAAATAAATTTTCCTCCTACAAATCTAAAAGATTATTAATTATCTTTGTACATATGATTGTGAAGAAAGCATGACCGCATCTTCTCATGAAGAACTCCATACCAATATGTTTAAATGCTAATGCTTATAATAAGTGTGTAATTCCAGCTATGATATGCAGTTGTGAATCATTAGCAAAATAACTTGAAAAGCAAACTCCAAGATCAAAGGTTAGAGCAATGTTGGTTAGACAGAGGTCATCATGGATCCAAGAAGAGAGCAAGATAAGAATTATCACAGAAGTTATGAATTAACAAAAATTAAGATGGATTAAAAGTTTTAGCTGATAATAAATGCCCATGGGCTAACAAATTCAATAAGAGAATACGACACAGAACTCAAAGAGATAAGATAAAATGGTTGGCTGATAAAACATGCTTGAGAATAGTCATCAGTCTGCATAAATGGAGTTCAGAAGAGCCATTGTCCAGTCGGCAACTTGCAATGGATTCTGCTGCTACTGATATATGTATATTATGAAATGGACAAAGTCTGAAAATTATTTTAAGACATTTTTTTATGTTTATACGTTCTTTTTATAGATACAAATATTTAAGTAAATGCTCTGTTTATAATAAACAGTATTAACAACATTTACCGGCCTGAATGTCCGAGAACCTGTATCCTATACGGAACCGTCATATAGCCTGACATGTTTCTACCGATTGAGCTACACAGGAGCGTTTTGGTTAGCAAGGTCGATTTTACTGTCTTTAAACTACAATTCTCCATGATTTTCTCTCGTACATTCATATCTGATCTATGAAAATTTCTCAGATATTCATGCTGGTAAATGTCGTTAATACTGTTTATTATAAACAGAGCATTTACTTAAATATTTGTATCTATAAAAAGAATGTATAAACATAAAAAATGTCTTAAAATTATATATATATATATATATATATATATAAAATGTGTGTGTATATATATTGTGTGCTTATAAACAGTAATTTCGACATTTCTAACCAGATGCTACTCTGTAGCAGAATGGTACAGCATGTCAGATCAAATGACGGTTTCTGTATAGGAATCCTGTCAGAGAACACGTATTTTCTCCAACATTTCTCAAACATTCAGAGCAGTAAATGTAATTAATACTGTTTAATTAAAAACTGAGCATTTACTTAAATAAATTGTATCTATAAAAATAATGTATAAACAGAAAATATACTAAATATATATATATATATATATATATATATATATATATATATATATATATATATATATGTGTTAATTTCTAAAGAATATGTCTGTGTGTGTGTGTGTGTGTATATATATATATATATATGTTAATTTATATATATATATATAAATTTATATATATATGTTAACATATATATATATATATATGTTAACATATGTATGTTAATTTCTAAAAAATATATATATATATATGTTAACATATGTATATTAATTTCTAAAAAATATATATATATGTTAATTTCTAAAGAATATATATATATATATGTGTGTGTGTGTGTGTGTTAATTTCTAAAGAATATATTTATATGTATATAATGTTAATTTCTAAAGAATATATATATATATATATATATATATATATATATATATATATATATATATATATGTGAGAAAATTTCTAAGGAATTAATGGATTTTATTTATAATCCACCATGCTTTCTTATTAATTTAAACATTATATTTAGTGAATACATATGTTGAATAGACATCCTTCTCCTGGCTTGGGAAATCCAAAATTTTTGATTGAACCTTCAGATTGAACCTTCATTACCCTCATAGAGAGGCTCAGAGATTGTTTTCCTTATGTAAGAGGAATTCAGTTTTACTCCTAACAAGAGGTACATTTTTTTTATTAAAAGCTTTCAATGCCCATCCCAATAGATGTCACTCACACTATTTTATAAAAAGTAATGCGTGTATATATATATATATGTATTTGATAAAAATATAGTTTTAAGGTATGCTATATTTATCAGTAAACTTACCCAATATCAGAAATAGAGAGTATACAAAGTAACAGTCCAGATACGAAGTGGCAACAGTCTATCATGCTTGAAGGCAAATCTCAATACTCAAGACTCCAATCTGCCCTACTATTTGATCTATTGCTAGGCAGCGACAAAGAGATGGATTCATACCTTTCCTAAGGGTATTTAGACATAAATGAATGGAATGAACTCAATTGGAATTTGAACTAAGCTCTCAAATTTCCCATTCCATGCACCTATCTATTCCACCATTCAATGGTGGTATGGCCAGGCAGTGTCACCTGTATAAAAAAATGCAATTAAGAAACAGTCAACTGTTTCAGTAATAAAAAAAAATAAGAACTTTATAATTTCGTACTGTGCTTAAATTCATAAAATTTAAGTACCAAAGAGGAAAGTTTATCAGAACAATTACCATGAAAATATTTATTGAAAAGCTACAGGAAAGCTACGTTATGGCAGTGGGAAAGTGACTGAAGCCAAGATGCCATGTCAGGACCAATAACATTGCAGATTCTTCTTTAGATTTTATAAAACATCTCTAAATATATAACAGAGGTACCAGACCATATGTGACAATATTCAAAGCATGGACAAATGGTAGACTGATATATAGATGAGATAGATTCTAGCTTCAGTCACATTCCCACTTCTGTAATACCTTCCATCAACATGGTTAATGCTAACCCCCAGGACAGATTTGATGTGTTTATAAAACTTAATGTATTTAAAAAAAAAAAAATGATTTTTCAAAACTGTGTGACTGATGCATAAAGTTTGAATTTCTAAAAGTAAATACTTTTTTTCCCAAGCCAAGATACATATACAAAAAAATTTTTAACATTAAAAGAAAAAGATTAAATCAAAAGCTTCTATTATATGAAATAAATAAATACATAAATAATTCAAATTAAATTAGAATAATAAATAATAAGTACATCAATAATAATAAAAAAAAAGAGTAAATAAATAATTAATAAATATAGGATTAATACAAGGTTTGAAGAAATGTGATCTTTGTCAAGTGCCACCAGCTTCACTCAGTCAAAACCATTTTTAACCATTGATCTGAGAAAACTGTTGTACACAGCCAACATTTTAGATATTTCTAAACAGAGGTTGATGCTATGCATGACTTGAGATTGAAAATAAATGCTGAATGTTATTTATGTGATAGGTTTTCTAGGATTAGTAAAATTGGAATAAAAATGTCTACTTCTTTCAATCCTGAATGCATGGGCCTCTCGTGTCAGCTGGTGGCGTGTCCACCTTTTTTGCCTCTAATGTCAGTTGGTAGCGTGTCCAACTTTTTGCTTCTTGTGTCAGCTGGTAGTGTATCCATCTTTTTGCCTCAAATGTCAGCCAGTAGTGTGTCTACCTTTTTGTCTTTAGAGCAATCTGGTCCTGTGTCTAGCTTTTCAGCTCTAGAGTAAGCTGGTCCTTTGTTTATCTTTCCATTTCTAGTATAAGCCAGACGTTTCATTTGAATAAAAATGTCTTCTACTTTCAACCCTGAATGCACAGGCCAAGTTAAATCCTTTTATTTTGAAAAGTAGAAATGTTATATTGTATAGGATGAGAAAGTTTGTATTCTCCAATGTCTGTTTTTTTTATTTTTGTCCATTCAACATTTTAAGCTATTCCAGGGCACAGCTATATACTAGATATTTTCTGTTTGTGACATAATGTCCCAGAATCAGGGATTTGGCTGGGAACTTGTATATTGCCATTCTTGGAGCAACTTAGACACTGAGATTTTACTACAGACTTCCTTATTGCATTGATAGAGACATAGATAATGTAATGAGGATTTAGTCCCCTCCAAAAGTCTTGGAATGGCAAGATCAATTCCTTTGTTTTTGTTGTTCACTGAAGACATTTGGGTTTAAGATCAAAAGATGAATATGAGAAAAGAGTTTCGAATTTCAGCTTTTATTTCCTGGTATTTACATTTAGATGTCTTAAAGTATTTAGGACATAGCATCTTTTGTATTAGATTACCCCATTTTTAGATGAGCAAAAGTAAAGGAACGGATAGTCTTAATGTAAATAACATTTAATATTTGGTTGAATAACACTTGCAAGCAATAACTGCATCAAGCTTGCAACCCACTGACATCACCAAACTTGCATTCTTCATTTGTGATGTATTTCCAGACTTTTAATGCAGCTTCTTTCAGTTCTTGTTTGTTTCAAGGGGATGTGGATTTCCTTATTCAGTCTTCTCTTCAAGAGATAAAATACGTGTTCTATTGAATTATGGTCCAGTGATTGACTTGACCAGTCTAAAACTGCCCACTTTTTCTCCTGATAAAGTTATTTGCTGTATTGGCGGTATGTTTTGGGTTATTGTCCTGTTGCATGATAAACATCCTCTCGATTAGTTTGGATGCATTTCTCTGTAAATTGTCAGACAAAATGTTTCTGTAGATTTCTGAATTCATTCTGCTGCTATCATCAATAAATATGAATGAGCCTGTTCCAGAAGCAGCCATGCAAGCCCAAGCCAAGGAACTGCCTCAGCCAATCTTCACAAATGAGCTTGTATGCTTTGGATCATAAGCAGATCCTTTCTTTTTTCAGACTATGGCCCTTCCATCACTTTGGTAGAGATTAATCTTGGTCCATGAAATATTCTTTCAGAACTTTAGTCACTCATCTCTGTACTTCCTTGCAAATTCCAATCTGCTCTCAAGGTCTTCTTCAAACGGTGGATTGTGAAACCTTCACCCTTGCACTCGGGAAGTTGTTGGTGATGTAACTGAATTTTGTTTTGAGGTTTTTCCTCACAGCTCTAACAATGTTTCTACCATCAACTGCTGTTGTTTTCCTTGGCTGACCTGTTCCATGTCTGTTGCTCATTACATCAAAAGTTTCTTTCTTTTTCAAGACATTCCAAATTCTTGTGTTGCATATGCCAAATATTTTTCAATGGCTCGATTTTCCTTCTTTTCTCAACTTCAAAATGGCTTGCTTTTCTCCCATAGACAGCTCCCTTATTTTCATGTTGGTTTCTCCTTTTTAACAAGAAATAAAGTCTTTACAGGTGAAACCCATGACTAAAACCAAGAGTCGTCATTCAGTGCTATTTAATTTTTTAATTTATCAATCTAAAAGGCAATACTCGAGCAACAAGAATTACCTGTCGGTCACTTGTTTCAGTAGTGTTGCTCACTTGAAAAATGGGTGGGTTCAAACAAAAGGTGGTATGTCCTAAGTTGTTTAGCACATCAAAATGTAAATACCAGGAAATAAAAGCTGAAATTCTGAATATTCATCTTTTGATCTTAAACCCAAATGTCTTCAGTGAACAAAAAAAAAAAAGGAATTGACCTTGCCATTCCAATACTTTTAGAGGGGAATATATATATATATATATATATATATATTTGGTTGGATTGATGTGAGTTTGTGACCCTGGGTTTCACGCTTTTATGATCGTCAGATAAACTGATTAACTTTTTAAAAATTTCGAGGTTTATGTAGATTGCATGTATTGGTATTTTATATATATATATATATATATATATATAGGATTAATAAAAATAAAAAAAAACCTTTTTTTAATTTTTCAGTAAACTCATCAGGGGGCTAGGTTTCAGCAATTTACTGCCGTTTTTCTCATTTTTTGTTAAATAATTAAAAACAAAATTTAGCAACGACAATAACAAGATTTACTCTCTTTCATTTATTAGGCATTAAATTACATCACTTAGCATCCTCGATAGTTTTCCTTGGCTTTCACAGTTAGTCTTAATAGTTTTTCAAATATCTCCTTTCATAAAAGAAATACTCTTTCCCAAGCCAACATACATAAACATAAAACAATTAAAAATTAAAAGAAAACGGTTAAATTCAAAACCTTCTATTATTTAAAATAAATAAATGCATAAATAATTTATCAAATTAAAATAAATAATAATTACAGTAATAAAATAAATAAATAAGTATAAACAAATAAAAAGAAAGATTCAACAACAACATTTACTCAATTTTCTTTATTAGATGCTAAATGACATCACTTAGCATTCTCCATAATTTACCTTGACTTTCACAGCCATAAGAATTATTTTTGAGCATTATTAAATGAAAAAAATGTTGAAAGCCTAGTGATATTTTACTTCTGTTTATAAATACATGTTGCAAAATAAAATCTGTCCAACTTAAACTATCATTCCTACAAATGGGCAATTTTTATATTGAAATCACTATTATTATTTTAACTACCTTCACTCCCCAGCAATATTTATTGTTTTAAAAAGCGATGATTAGAATTGGAATAAAACCTAAACATATGTTGAAAGTGAATTTATACTTTTTCTTTGTTCTTACGAATTGACAACAAAATATTGAACACTATTTATTAGATTGTTTATTTACAAGAATAATTTTATATTTACAACATTCTAAGAATTAATACAATTAGAACTAATGCAATATATATCATTTACCATTTTATAAAGAAATAAATGTGAAAGCAATTTTTATTCATAAATTTATAAACATTTGCTAAATTATTAAAATATGTGAACCAACTCTAAGGAAATTCTTATTATTTACCATTTTATAAAGTTTGAATCAATTGGCAATTAACTGGTATTTTGCCAACAATTTTAATAAACAATCTAATAAATAAATAGTGTTTATTATTTTTGTTGTCAATTCTCAAGAACAAAGAAAATGAATAAATTCACTTTCATATGTTTAAGTTTTATTCCAATTCTAATGATTGCTTTTTAAAACAATAAAAATTTTCAAGGAGTGAAGGTAGTTAAAATAATAGTCGTGTCAAGGGAAAAATCATCCATTTTTTTTATTTTGTACGTTTGAAGTTTGCCAAAATGTTGTTGTTTTGTCTTCATTCATACACAATCTATAACAAGTTACTTAGTGTGTCAAAAGATTCTAAGTATGGTACACACAATGGGGATTGAAATTATTACTCAGTTATAAGTGATCTAGCGAGATAAGTTTGCTAACCATTACATTATGTTGAAGTGACTCTTTTAAAAATGTCAGAATCTGGCTCCGAAGCTGAAGAAACTATGGAATATGGATGTAGAAAAGGCATATAGGGCACTCAACGTTGATCAAAATCACTCCTCTGTTGTAATTGATTTAACAAGATAAGTTTGCTAACCATTAAACTATATTGAAATTTCCTTTTTAAAAATGCCAATATCTGGCTAGGAAGCTGAAGAAACTATGGAATATGAATGTAGAAATTATGGGCACCAAGTGAGGATCAAAAATTACTACTCAGTTGTAATTAATCTAGCAAGAGAAGTTTGCTAGTCATTAAAGCACATTGAAGTGTCCAATTCATATGCACCTATATCCAAATATATACATGTGTGTGTGATCATGCAAGTAGTTGTATCGTCTGATGCTAAAAAGCCATGAAGACAGTGATCTAAACTGAAACCATAACCTAGTTATTTTGGTATAGCAGTTTCCCCATCACCAGTGCTTATTCTTTTGATGTGCCACTGAGCTGTGTTGATGTACATTCCAGTCTGAGGGAAAGGAAGCAGTGAGGCATCACATAAACTGGTTTATGGTATCTATGTTAATATCACGAACAAAAGGGTTGAACAAAGAAAGTAAGAAAGAACACGTCTGAAAATGACCATTTCAAAGAGAGAATGAAAACCATCACTTTTCTGAAAAGAATAACTGTTTCTTCTCTGAAACAGTGATTCTACTCTTATTTTTTGTTTTGAAATATTGAATGTAAATATATCCGACACATTATATTTTATTCGAGGTGAAAAATGCCCAAGCATTTATATTTAATTGTATATATTTGTGGTTTATATTCCAAAGATAATTATGATTTCCATCTGAATTTCTTAGGAGTTTTCATTATTTTTTTATTTATTTTTTAAAATTTAATTGGTATCACCCCATGCAAGGCAGTAAAGCCACTAAGGCACAAGAGGTTAAATAGTGTTGAAGAATTAGAAACAGAAACATTAAGAATGAGCAGAAAGACTAACCATGAGGACAGTAGATTGCGATTGAGATTGCATATAAATTTTGGTAGATTAAAGTTGACTGGAAAGCATGGAGCCATATATATATATATATATATATATATATATATATATATATATATATATATATATGTGGGTGTGTGTGTGTAGGAGGCTTGGTGGAGTAATGGATAGTGGCTTGGATTGAGGAATTGGAGAGCTGAGTTTGAATTCCAGTCGAATACATTACATTCACTTAGGAAGGTATGAATCCTCTTCTTCTCCCTTCAGCTATGGGTAAATAGCAGAACAGACTGGGTTGTATAGCCTTGGATGGCAACTGGTCTGATTCAATAAATCAAACAACATTCTTGAAGCTATATACATAAAACAGTTGAAATCTAACCTGAACAAAATAAAATATGAAATCTCCACAAATATTCTTAAATGCTTATAATTTATAACAGAAGGCATTGGTTTCTACCACTGGCTTCCCATATTTAATACTTCTTGTTTTTCACTCTCATGTGGTCATGTGTGACTTCACAAGATGCGACGTATTTTTCACTTCCACATATCGTATATATGAGTTTGTCGTTACTTGAAATTTTCATGCAGCAAGGGCTGACTATCATTGTTGTTTTGTTCGTTGTTGTTTGAATTATTGAAATTGTCATCTTTGATAATGGCTTGTGTAAGCCGAAAGCTTAGATTGAATTTAAACACGTATCAATATGGTGTTTTCCTTTTATCTTTCAACGATAATGTGATTAAGTTTATTAGACAATATGAAAGGAACTTACTTAAAAGAAATAAACAAAACTTGTCTATATTATTTAATGAAACATGCATTAATGAAAAATTGCTGCCTAAATATATATATATATGTATATAGGAAAACGATATATAAATTTTTATATATGACGAAATGTCACCTCTCCTTTGTGTGCATGTGTAGCTGCATCAACATAAACATCACTTTAGTCTGATGAATCCCTAAAGGTTGAAACGTGTCACATGAAAACTTTTTACACTAATTATATTATAACGGATACTTTGTATTTCAAATAGATGTTCCATTTTTATTTATTAAACAGTGTTTATTACAAGATATCGTATTGGCCTGTGTATTTGAGAATTCAAATATCAAGTATCCACCATAATAATGTCTGAAGTAATAAAAATGTTAGATTAAAAATAAATATGTTGATTCATTAAAATATATATATATATATATATATATATAGTGGCTGGTCACTTGTATCCAAGGATGGCCATCTACTGGGGCAGCTGGCTGATTCCTGTTGCAGATGCCTGCTCAGGCACATTTGTGTTTATTCAACAGAGTTCCCCTGTGGTTTATACTGCAATTATACTGACTGGATTTTATTTACAGTTTCAGGGAGAGAGCATGTTATCTAGTATGATCAAAAATCTGAACAAGGCCAGCATGCTTAAACCCTTGGTCACGATGACTTGTGACTTTATGCTAGCATGACCACTGCCGCATCCCAAAGGGTTCTGTCTACCCAATTTCACTCACAATGTTTCAATCAACCCATGGTATGATTTTCCAAAGGTGAAAACGCTGGAATTGCCTCCTCCATATATATATGTATATATATATATATATATATATATATATATGCTTTTACATATGCTTGATGAGGTCCATCAAAAACGTGTGAATTTCTTTTCATTTTTCATTTCAACCTTTGGAAGTAAAGTCTGATGATCCAGAGCCCTTTTAAGGGGGTTGTGGTGAAATAGCTTATTACATGGAACCTTAAAGTGGTCTGTTTTTATTCAAACAAATATATATATATATATATATATATATATATATATATATATATGAAGAAATATAGTTTTAAGGCGTCCTATATTTATGGGATAAAGTGCTCAACATCAGAGATAGAGCATATGTAAATATAAAAATGAACACTGAAGTCACCACCCAGAGGCGCCCAGCTGTTTCATGCTAGACGCAATCATCAGGCCATGTGTCCTGATGATTGTGTCAGGACACATGGCCTGATGATTGCATCTAGCATAAAACAGTAATCTCTAAGTGTTGACTTCAATGTTGACTTATTTATAAATATATATATATATATATATATATATATATATATCCTGGCAAGTTGAGATCTGCCTTAAACAAATTCACACCATCAGTACTTAGTTATAAAACAATTCTGTGGACATCTACACGATGTCCTTAAACTACTAGACTTATTAAATCAAATGAAACAATTGAACACCTTGTAGTGCATAAAGATGTTCAATGTTTATCAAAAAACTAATAGTCTTCATCACTTTGGGAATTTGTTGCTTCTTTTCTGACTAGCTCAAAGAACAATTAATTGGTTGCAGTGAAATGTGATAAATTTTTATCTGTCAGATATAAAGTAAATTCAGTTTTTCAAATATAAACAGTTACAAAGTGAATACAGATCTAATAATATCTTGCAAAGTAGCTATTGCTGTTCAAGATTAATATAGAATGTCGTGTTTTCCATGTCTGACCTTGATTAGCAACAAACTGCCCGATAATGTGAACTTACTGTGTATGTTGAATAAATAATAAAGTTGGTTTTACTTAATTTCAAGATCTAAGTCTGTATTATAAAACAATTTAGTTTTCTTGATGTGTTAAAGGTTATGTTACTAATATACATTCAGGTTATTTTTGTTTTGTTTTTTTTATTTTTAATCATTGCTCTGCAAGCAAGGCAATAAAGCCACTAAAATGTAAGGGATTACTGAGTGTTAGAGAATATGAGAAAAATATACTTTTCAGTATAAAAGACAAGAACAAAAGTTTTGAAGATCAAAGTTGATTGGAAACCAAGAAGCCGGGAGAGAATTGCACAAGCGAGAAGTGTGAGAGAAGAAACTGTTAGCATAGAACTTACAGTTACATGTAGCCATTTCAACTGTGAAATGAGATGACCCTGCCACCAATCTACTACTGTGCTTATATTCATAAAGTCTAGATAACCATAAATCAGGGGTCGGCAACCTTTTGCTAACGATGACGGACATGCTACAAAAGGCGCCATGTGAAATTATAACAGTGTCAGTGGTTGTTCATTGCAGTTTCATAACAGGATTCTGCATGTCTCATTCCATACGTGCCACACAGAGGAAAGTCAGGAAGTCAAGCGCACAGGTCACTTCCTGGCAAATTGAAGTCCACCTTAAACAAATTCATACCATCAGTACTTTCTTCTATTTTGATTTTCTTTCACCGCCAACCAAAACTTGCAAAGTCAAACAACAATAGGGAATAGACCTGCACATTGGTGGCAAATTTAGTTATTAATGCCATTATCATAAAGGAAGTGATCAGCAAAGAAGAAATTAAATCCTTGGATACGAGATAAAGATGACAACGATTATTTTGTTTCTTGGCTTTATTTCATTTTCCCACATGTACGCATAAGTGAATGTAATGAACTCAATTGGAATTCAAACTCAGTACTTTGATTTCTCATTCTGACTCACTATCCGTTTTATACTGCCCACACATCTAAACAAATAAAAAAAAATGTGTTTTATACATAAACTGCTTTTTTGCCCATTCTTTACAAGCAGACAAACAGGTTGAGATGAACTGACTGATTCTTTCCTAACACCATTCCATACAAGAATCATATTTCAGTGCTTAAGGTGTACAAAGGTTAAGGTGTACAAAGGTTAAGGTGAACACTGACATAAAATATCCACACACAAAAACTCAGTTAAAATCAGATAAAATCTCTTCTGCTAATAAAAACAGAAAAAAGGAAAAGAAAAAGGAGAAGGCTTTTGTGACATTCCAGGCATTTAACCTTATTTATACATTAAAAGAAATTGTTGCAGGTTTTCTGGTGATGCGTTGAATTTGTCTTGATGTAAATTCGGGGGGGGGGGGGGTGTCAAAGGGCATTATTAGCCCACAATGGGATTATAATATTACAAGCAAAGTTGTATATGAGATACAACGAAATAAACATAAGCAAAAATGATAAAATGCTTTAGTATACTGTTCAAAGAAATGATTGTATATTTCAAAGAACATATATGTATACAGAAATAAAGGAGTTTTGCTTATCTGTTGGTGGCGACATGTTTTATCAGAGAACTGTCCAGAGCATCTGCCTCCTCCAGCCTTTGTAAAATGATGAGAGGAAAAGTTTTGATTATTATTTCAATTGGCAGTAAAAAGCTTGTTCTGATGCATCATGGGAGTATTCTATATTTATTTAACTATTTTTTTTATAATTTAACCTTTTCTTTCTTTATTGTTATTAGGTTGGTGCAAAAATAATGACGTAATAATGTCGTTTTTTGACGTTAAAAAGTACGTCAAAAAACGACATTATTACGTCATTATTTTTGCACCAACCTAATAATTACCCTTCTTATCTGTATTTTAAAGTATTTTTATTGCTTAACTTCTAATTTTTTTTAATTATTAATTATTTTGTTTCAAGACTACCCATATTGAACAGTATATTATTCAGAATAAAAAATAAGTGGAATAATTGCTTACAAACAGGCATTTTAAAGAGATTAAATACAAGTTAACTGTAGAAAAGAGTGTAATTTGTAATGGAGATGTACAGGTTCAGCCAGCAATGCAAAAGAACAAAATTAAAAAATACATACATGACAATGTTCATTGCAGAATAATGTCTATGAAAAAGAGATTAATGCTAGAGGCATGGTGGCCAGGCTATTCTACAGATGTAGAAGAATACATAAAAAGATGTAAAAGATGCAATGAAAGTAGAAAATTCAGACAGATGAAAACGCATACATGGCCTAAAAAGCCCCAACTTTGGATTATGCGCATGCTAATGGAGTGGGATTATTATTAATAGTGGTAGATGCATATTCAAGTTGGCCAGAAGTAATACAGGTTTTAAACAAAAGATGTTCGACCATGAAACAAGCATTAAAGATCATATTTTCAAGAAATGGAATGCCAAAAACACTAGTATCTGACAATGTCCCAGAGTTTTGTGATGGGAAATTTTGCCAATGGTTGAAGAAAATTGGATACACACTATATAAATCCCCTCCCATACCATCCACAATCAAACGGATTAGCAGAAAAGATGGTGCAAACTATCAAAACCAGATAGAAAATATATGTACAACAGAAAGAAAAAATAGAAACATTTCTTCCTAGATTGTTGCTAAGCTATAGGACAATACCACATGCTAGAAGATCAAAAAGCCAGTCTGCCCCTCATGGGTAGACTAATTAGAGCCCCACTGACCATGTCCTATGCTACCAACGAAAAGCTCATATATAAAAAGAATAGTGAATCTAATCTACAAGAGGGAAGATTCATGATGCAAAGTAGACAGAACATTATGATTATAGAAAAAATGGAAATGAGATATTAGTGCAAGTTAGATTGCAACAGGATAATGATGAAGAAATGTACAGTGATGCTGAGAGTAATGAAGGTGAACGTGTCACATCAGGGTAAAACAAGCAGTAAAATTAAGAGTGATATAGACTCTGAAGATGAACGATTGTTGGAAGCACACTCCTATGAAAAAAGAAAACGATCAAGCTCTCCTATATCTAGACAATCTCTTAAGGAGAGGGAGGAACATAGTGAGGAGACAAAAGCTTCCAGAAGTAGTACCAGGGAAAGTAGGGGGGGGATAAAAGCTCTTCGGTACAGGGAGATTTACATGTGAAATCGCAAGGACTATAAATAATGTAGTGAACTACTGAAGAGGGCAGAGAGGCCCAGGGTTGCATGTATTTTTTGTAACACTAGAATAAAATCAAGAATAAAATAACTTACCTCCAACATGAGCAAAGATTTGAACATGCCTCATGTGTAAACTGTCCAAAGGAGAAAGAAATTTCAGCTTCATGGGTTATACATTTAAAACAGCTAGATCCTGGAGTAAGATACCTTTGCCTACTACTTCCTGTGAATCAGTAACACTATGAGACAATGACAATTATCCATAGGGGCATATAAAGATCTCTTGACTTTTTGTGTATCTAAGAGAAAGAGAAATAATTTGTAATTAAAACAAATCATAAGAACACATTTTTTTTTATAAATGGATTAATGAATTAAAATTAATTAATATTCAGTTTGCAATGGCAGTCTGACTGTTAACAAGAAAAAAAAGGAAAAAAATATATCCTATATCAGTTGTAGGAGACTGAGAGTTTGTATGGGGTATAGCACACGGTAGTAATTGAGATAGATACATGGAGAAAATCAACTTGCATATGGAGTCAAGTGAGAAATATTCCCCAAATTATCACATTGTTGTAGTTGAGAGTTAATCTCTGCTGCTGCTTTTGTTGTTGTTCAAAAGCATCCTTGTTGATCAAAATGCCTTGGTGTTGCTACTGATGGCCTGGTTAAGGTTGTCTGTCATGGGATCATTGCAAATGCTAGTCTGGTTAGGTCTGCTGTTGTGAGTGAAATCAGGTGTCAAGAAACACGTTTCCCTCAGTAGCAGTACACTTTCTTTGTCCATTACTTCTGCAAAATATCTCAATAGCAAAATATTATATTACTATTATAATATATATATTTTATAATTGTTTCACCCTTCACCCCCAAGAAAGGCAATAAAGCCCCTAAGGCACATGGGGTTACTGAGTGAGAGAATATGAGAAAAAAAACATTACAGAGAATAGTGAAACCCCGACAATGGTGTTGCTATATTATGCAAAGCAGCTGGGAAAGTTTTATCAAAATCAATTCACCGAAAATCAAGAAATCCTAAATTTCACTACTAAGCTATTAGCGAGGTTTGGGGTGTAGATATATTGTATTTATTTTCAATTTTTCTAGTTGAATTTTTCACTTATATTGCATATGATCCATTATTGTACATAATTAGGTTAGAATAAAATTTGTATTTTATACAAATTTCTAATCCTGATGAATCACTGCTTTGTTAAAGAACCCAGTTATATTCACTCATAAAAAAAGGAATAAATAAATGATTCTTATTTAGATAAACCAACTTATGTGTCCCCAAAAGCATTGGTCATTGTTAATCTTTGTCAATGATCATGGTCAGTGTTTACACTCCAGTGAACAGGAAAGGCTGCCCTTAAAATTAGGATAATATCATTTTTCTTTTGAATGTTTCAAAAAAGGAAAAATTATTTCCAGTTGGCATAATTCATGTTTATTTATGAACAGTTATCCATTTTAGTATGACATCAAAGTCGGCCTTTTTTTATATGTACAAATAATGGCAGAATATCAATCGAATGTTAGATCCCAATTCATATCAAATCAGTCAAATGGTTGCAGAAAAATGTCCAAGGGAAAAAACAAGTCATCAGGTATGAAAATCATTATAACCTTGACTTGTGGATGGAAAAATATGATAGAAAAATATTTTTATTTAATTAGTTTGTTGTAATAAAACAAGGCATATTTTAAATCAAATAAAGCATATTTTAAAAAAAGATATATTTTAAATGAAATAATGACAATTTTAGATAAGTCATATTTTAAATAAAATATGAACTATTTTAAATAAAATAAGGCGTATTTTAAATGGAGTAAGACATTTTAAATAATGTAAGATATTTTAAGTAGAGTAAGACATTTTAAATAAAGAAACAAATTTTAAATAAAGTAAATTTTTTTAAATAAAACAAGGCATATTTTAAATATAGTAAGACATTTTAACTAAAATAAGAAATTTTAAATAAAATAAGGTATATATTAAAAAGGACATATTTTAAATAATGTTAATTTTAAATAAGACATTTTAAATAAAATAATCCATATTTTTAAAAGACATACTTCAAATAGAACAACGACAATTTTAAAAAGGACATTTTAAATAGGCACATTTAAATTACATATGGAATATTTTAACTAAAGTAAGACATTTTAAATAAAATAAATAAATTTACCTCTTTTTTCTGTTATGTGGAAATCTCTTATGTACTACTTGTAACCTTCAAAGTGTAAGACTATAATTCCTGTTTTATTATTAAGAAGAGATTAGTCTGCTACAGAAAAAACCTGGCATCTCAGCTTCAGTTTCTTTCCCACTGCCATGATGTAGCTTCCCTTCGCCTTTTCTATAAATATTTTCTTGGTAATTGTTCTGATGAGCTTTCCTCTTTGATACCTTGAGTTTAGGAATTTAAGTGTACTACTAGATTGGCTGTTAGGTTTCATCATTTTACAGATGAAATGTCAAGATGTAATCATAAGTAGTATTGCAAAGAGTTTCTTCTCGCATTCTCACTTGTAGAACTCTCTTCTAGCATCTTACTTTCCAGTCAACTTTAATCTTCAAAAATTTAAATACAATGTCAGTTGTTATCTTCTGTCTTCTTAACTCTTGTTCTTTTCTCTTTCCTTAATACTAGTTTTTCTCATATTCTCTAACACTCAGTAAGCCCTTGCATCCTAGTGGCTTTATTGCCTTTGATCTTCAAAAATTTTAATTCAATGTCAATTGTTATCTTTTGTCTTCTTAATACTTGTTCTTTTATTGTCATCTCTCCTTAATAGTAGTTTTTCTCATATTCTCTAACACTCAGTAGCCCCTTGCATCCTAGTGGCTTTATTGCCTTCAATCTTTAAAAATTTAAATGCAATGTCAATCATTATCTTCTGCTTTCTTAATTCTTCTTCTTTTATTGTTCTCTCTCCTTAACAGTTTTTTTTTATTTTTCTCCTATTCTTTTACCTTCAGTAACCACTTGCATCTTAGTGGTTTTATTGCCTTGCTTGGGGTGGAATGATTAATAAATATGACATATCCTAAATAAAATGTTTTAAATAAGGCACATATTAAATAAAATAAGGACTATTTTAAATAAAGTGAGTAGATCTATTTCTGATTCCCTTTATATGTTAGCTGGATGTGAGTGCTAAGAAATAAAAAATACAAAATAAAAAAGTCATTTTCTGCACAGGGGCTCTGAACATCACATCCAGTCCACAAAATCCTCACAATATAATACAATAACCAATCACAAGATTTTCTTAAAAGAAAGCCCCTATTAATGATCAACACAGTTGTAGGCCAAAATGCCACGTGTCGGCACACAAATGCACTCTTGTCATCATTGCCATGATCCCTTCTCTCATCGCAACCATAGCCTCACCCAAGCTTCATTAATCTCCCCCTGCTCTTCACACACAGAATACAGCCAACAGACCTGCTTCAACAAGATGTGGGTCAAACTCCACCAACAGCTAATATAACCAGGACATATCCTCTGACCCCAACTGTGACCTTGACCAAACAACCCAAAAATCAGTCAACTCCCAGCCCTACTGACAATAGCCTTACACCTAATTACTTTCTTGACCAACAGCATCTGAAGAACCATACATGAACAATTTTTACCAAATTTCAAACGACTATGCATGTTTGATGAATACAGACTGTTGAAAATTTAATCCTTGTTTGTTCCTTTTTTTTTGCAACTAAATGTTCATTATAACATTTAAAATAAGGAATATTTTAATTTATCTAATGTATCCTAAAATAAGTATCATAGTTTATTTTATTTTATTTTATTTTATATATACAGTTTTTCATGCGAGTTTGTTGTCTGGCGCTAAAACATCTGCAGGTGTCTGTATTCGATAATAATTAATGTTTATTTAAATTTTTTATGATAAACAGTGTTAAGTATTATTACAATTAATCCAAAATTGGTTAAAAAAACAAAAAACAAATGGAAATTCTGATATAACGACATTGTGATAAAGTAACCAGGAATAATCTCCCTCGTTTTATGATTACCTCCCTTTGAAGAACTCTTTAGTTTGTAGTCATGAAGAAAGATTAAAATATTAAACGACAGTAAAATAGGGAACCTTGTTTAAATAACATGACATTTACTTTGTTGTTTTTTGTCTTTAAACCTCCAGAGGAAGACAGCCATCTGGATGGAGTGGTCTGAGATCAAGACAATTTATTATAATACATTTGATATCATGGCCCTCCTCCGAGATACTGCATAGCTGTCTAGCTTGCTTTCTCTTAAAGGTTGCCGACCCCTGCCCTAGAGTCTAAGCTTGATCCTACACTCGGATGCTAAGAGCTATATTTAACATCTCCTGGAGAAAACATCCAACTAAGTCACAGCCCTAAGGAAACATCCCTGATATTTTTACAATCTTGCATGAATGCAGAACAATCGGGTAAGTTAGTTCAAGCATTGTTACTATAGTTGCCCCCAAGTCAGCCTTGTGCTGAGTTGGAACAACCAGAGAGAAAGCATGACCTACTTCACAGGTTGAGGTTTTTGGAAATGTGAGCGCCATGGAGGCAAAATGGTTTGCAGGCATGGAGGAGTAATGGATAGTGGCTTAGATTGAAAAATTCGAGAGCCATGTTCAAATTCCAGTCAAATCCATTACATTCACTTACATGCTAATACCCTTAGGAAAGGTATGAATCCTCTTCTCTCCCCAGATATGGTTAAATAGCAGGACAGACTGAGTTCTATAACCTTGTATGGCAACTGGTCTACTGAAGAAAGAAATGGCAACCTACTGCAGGAATAATCTGCCTCGTCAACCATGTATCAAAAAATACATGATCACCTAAGTGTGTATCCTGCATGGCACATAACTGACTGAGTGCCATGTATTAGAAAGTAGGAAGAAAGTTCAGTTGTTAGTGGACTGGGTAAACTAACATTCTGCAGTGGGAACATAATTACCATGTGGTATTAGGGTGGTGCAAAAATAATGTCGTTTTCTCACATATGTTACTATATGAGAAAACGACATTATTTTTGCACCAACCTAATACTATTAGGTTGGTGCAAAAATAATGATGTAATTAGGTTGGTGCAAAAATAATGACGTAATAATGTCGTTTTTGACATATTTTTTAACGTCAAAAAACGACATTATTACATCATTATTTTTGCACCAACCTAATAGTATTAGGTTGGTGCAAAAATAATGATGTAATAATGTCGTTTTTTGACGTTAAAAAATATGTCAAAAACGACATTATTACGTCATTATTTTTGCACCAACCTAATACATCTTGGAGCAAGGAGGAGAAAGAGAGTAAGGCTGGAAATGTTTGCTTTTTTATAGAGTTCAACAACGCCACCTAACGGGCATTTGATGAAGCTAAGTGTGATAATCATATTTCTGGTTCCTTTACTTTTAGCATCATGGGAAAATGTATTTTTTTTTTATTAATCAATTTTATTTCATTTTCCTACAAAGTGAGTTACTTTGAAAGGAAACATATTTTGGGGGTTGTAAGAATAATTTTTCTTGGAAATAGCATGATTTTTCAAGACACAAGTTCTAATATTCAACCCATAGTTGGGGGGGGTGAGAGATGGATTCATACCTTTCCTAAGGGTATGTGCACATCACTGGATGTAATGAACTCAGCTCGCTGATTTCTCACTTGAACTTATTACATCCCTCTGCATATCTCTATTTTAAAGATTTTAAATTTTTTTATTTTCTCTACAAATTTTTAATGTACATTTGAATATATATAAGTAATTCATACCTGTAATGTTTTTATGATGACAGCCAGCATCAGAGAACTGACGAAAATCATCCATATAGAATTTAGGTTATCTATCTCTTTATATTGGTATGTGACCAAACACGAAGAGTAATTTTAAAATTAATATTTAGCTTCTGATTGGCTTGCAAGACTATGACATCATATTCTTGTAATGACACAGATCTTGTTTCTGATTGGCTCGTGGAAATATGACTTTCATAGCCTAGCAATTTAGAATTTTCTTCTATCTTTAGCAGTGATGAAACTTATTTGAATTTTTTCATTTCACTTGCATTATTTACATTATTCGAACTGTTATCCTCATCTTCATTGCCATATTCTTAATGTTTCAGCCATTGTACGCCCCACCCTTCTTCAGGTGATTGGAACTTTAAACCAAACACTTTATTTTATCCAGTGGGGTAGATTGTTCTAGTTCCTCGTGTCATGCTGGCAGATGAAATAAAGGGTTTGGTTCAAAATTCCAATCATCTGAAGAAGGCCGTAGCGTACGATGGCCAAAACGTTGTGAATATGGCAATGAAGGTGAGGATAACAGTCCGAATAATGTAAATAATGCAAGTAATCATAATACCTTTTCTCATTTTAGTCATTAATCCAATTTATTTTATCTGAGATAATCTATTCCAGTTGTAAACATGGAGAAAAAATGGCAAAATAACTGAATAGAATAACAGTGGTGTGAGTTTGGGCAAAAATGATCAACGCAAAACAAAACAATAAAATATGATATAACAACAATGCTTGTATTAGCAATAATAATAGAATTCAGGCATAGACAACTGTAATGAAAGGGGAAGACATTAAAACAAGTTGTAATAAGAATGTGTTTGTTTGTGTATGTGTGTGTGTAACAAGTGTGTGTGACAGACATGTCTATGTGTATGCATGTGTGAGAGAGTGCAAAAGTCAAGAGAGAGAAAACTATGAAAATGTATGTGCCCCAGTGGGGGACACTTTACCCACGTGCGACTACAGCAAGAGTTGAAAAGATCAAATAGAGAGTGAATAAGAATATAATTGCCTAGGCTTAAAGAGCGCCCTCTAGCGAGTATTTTTGGCAGAGTCAAGTGGAGTAACTCACACATCTATTTCTTTTGCAAAACCACACCCAGTAGAAAATATTGTTACATCAGTTTGATGAATTGCTGCCCTAAGGACAGGAATTCAAACTCAGCTGTCCAATTCTAAGCCCTTATCCATTACATCACCCACACATCCAAGATTACAGCACCTGATATTTCCAAGTAGTCTCCCATCAAGCTACTGATCAGGTGAACGGACAAGAACTGGAGTTTTAACATCATGTGGCTGTAAACTGAATACCATTGGAAGTGGTAGTAGTAGTGGTAATAGTAGTCGTAGTAGTAGTAGTTGTTTTAATAATAATAATAACGTTGCTTGAATAAATATTAATATGAAGTCAGGCTAGTGAAAAGAGACTATATGAGGCAAAATTAGAAATTGTGGGAGTTACTGTTTGGGATAAAATTAGTCAATTCTAGGCTTTAATTTTGCATATTTAATGATGGACAATTTTTTAAAATTATTTCACACAAGTAAGGCAATAAAGCCACTAAGATGCAAGGAGTTACTGAATGTGAGAGAATATGAGAAAAAGGAAAAAATCATTATTAAGAAGAGAGAATAATAAAAAAAATAGGAATTAAGAAGACAGAAGATAATGATTGACATTGCATTTAAGTTTTTGAAAATCAAAGGCAATAAAGCCACTAAGACACAAGGGGTTACTGAGTGTTAGAGAATATTAAAAAACTACTATTAAGGAGAGGGGACAATAAAAGAACAAGAATTAAGAAGACAGAAGATAATGATTGACATTGCATTTAAATTTTTGAAGATCGGGGTTGACGGGGAAGCAAGATGTAGGTAAGGAAATCTCGCTAGTCATAAGGAATATCAGGTTTGTGAGAAAAGATAGAAATGGCAGCAAAGATATACCAACTATTGCTTACAGTGTTAGAAACCTTTTTTTCATCAAGCAAGTCAATAAAGCCACAAGGCGGTTACTGTGTGTGAAAGAATATGAGTAAAAGAAAAACATTATTAAGGAGAGAGAGAGAGAGAGTAAGAGAGAGAGAGAGAGAGAGTGAGAGAGTGAGAGAGAGAGTGAGAGAGAGAGAGAGAGAGCAATAAAAGAACAGGAATTATTAAGACATATAATGTTTGACATTGCATTTAAATTTTTAAAGATCAAACTTGATTGGAAAGCAAGAAGCCAGAAGAGAATTCCAGAAGCGGAGAAGTGTGAGAGAAGAAAAAATTAGCATTAAATTTATAATTATATTTAGCCAATTCAACTGTAAAAGGATGAGACCTTACTGCCAATCTAGTACTGCCTTTAAATTCATAAAGTCTATGTACCAAAGAAGAAAGTTCATCAGGACCATTATCATGAAAGTATTTATAAAAAAAGCAGAGGGAAGCTATGTCATGGCAGTGGGAAAGTGACTGAAGCCAAGATGCCAGGTCAGGAACAATAATATTGCAGAGTCTTCTCTGAATTTTAACAAGATTCTTAGTTAACTTTTAGATTTTTAAGAAAAAAGCTTAGTAAATAATAATTTCTATGATAAAATGTTAAGTTAATGATATAGACATTACAAAAACATATTTTTAGGTAAAAATGACACAATTAATTTTGCATACTAGTTCACTATATTAACTCCCCTACATTCCACCTGCTAAAACTTGCAGCCTGGGGCAGACCACTCCCTCTAGGTCTGCCAATGTCTTTGTTGTTGAGTGTATAAGAAATAAACCCAATTTTCAACACAATTACATACCCACATCCATACCATATTAAAACACGCCCAAACTTTATTTTCTACCCAATAACAGACAATATTTACAAATGTGCCAAAAAGATTTCACAATACAACACACAACAATTAAATTAAAATGACTATTGGTTGGAAATTAACATCATTATATGAAATATTTGACCAATCAGAGAAAATGAAAATCCTATTTTTCACGAACCTACTTTCAGGAAAAATTTCTTATAAAATCCCACAGATTTTGACTTTCAGCAGCAGAGATGTAATTGTCTCTAAGCCATTCAAACACGAGAGAAGATATAGTTACATAACATCTTTCCTCACCAGTGCATGCTGAAAGAAACATATATCAGTGACTTCAAATAAATCATTAACAACAACAGTAGAGGGTTAGTGAATCTTAGCTGATGATCATGTGTCAGCAACTTCAAACAAAACATCTCCAGCAATAACAACAAAGACTGTCAGTGAATCAATGTCTTTTCTCTACCACTTTTTACGGTGAACCAACAACCCAAAGAATTTAACTCAACTATTTTTACTCATTTTGAATTCACGTACATATATTTGTAAATACAAATGATTTATTTAACAGGCATAAGAAGGTTTTCATTATTTTTATTTTATTATTGTTTGGAATTTGGATGTTCAAATTTTTAATATAAAAAGCCTTGGATGACAGAATTTCCTACAAGTGTTTAAGAAGATCTGACAGGATCTTATTTAATTTTGCATCTGGTTAAACATGGCATTTCTCTGCTTTCTTGTTAAAAAAAAAAAAAAATTAAATGGGATGCTTATTGAAGAGAAAAAGCATAGCAACAAGATATTTTAGTATTTATTCTGCTCTGGGAAAGCAGAAAAAAACTTGTATAGGCTTACATTTGACTTGCTAACAAATCAAAAGTTGGTTAGACATATCCAGTAGGTCATGAGACAAGACATATATCTGTTACTTGATTATGTTTACACCAAATGACTTTCAATGTAGTTGTGGGAGGTAATCTTTTGTTAATGCCACAAGTGGCTCCTCGAGACGATTTCTTTAGTTATAAACAATTTAAAATAAAAGTTAATGTAATATTTGATCATAACAAAAGTAATGTGCCTCTATGATAAATAGTTTAACAGCTTAAGTAAAATCAGATTTAATCAATTGGCAATATCTTTAATGATGAAGATTAGAATGATAATCAAATATTGTTATTAATAATAAAGTATTGGTAATAATATTTATATACAATATATAAAAATACAGTGAATAATATATTATATAATGATGAAATACTAAAGAAGATATATATATATATATATATATATATATATATATATATATATATATATATATATATATATGTAAATTTATATATATATATTTTTAATTTATTTGTGTAAATGTTATTTTATAAATAGATAACATTTGAACAAATAAATTAAGAATCTGTCGGATTTAATCAATTTCCTAAAATATATATATGTATATATATATATACATATATATATGGCCTGATGATTGCATTTAAGCATGAAACAAACTGCTGTTGCAGGATATTGACTCAATGTCTACTTTTATATTTACATATGCTCTATCTCTGACATTGAGCACTTTAACTCATAAATATAGCATACCTTAAAACTATATTTTATCATATATATATATATATATATATATATACACACACACACACCAGGTGCAATGGATAAATTGTTGTCTAAATGATACAAAAATTAAAATGACACTGACATCTAATTTTAACAAATATATTTTTAACAAAATTACTCAAAAATATCTTGAGGTACTAAAGAGTAAATTTATTCAATAAAATCGCCATTGACTTCAACCATGCCCTCCAGACAACTTTAGAATCTCCTGCAAGTCTTCTGAATGCTCCCCTTGTTTAAGTTTGCAAATGCTACCATAATCCTTGCCTTCAGTTCATCTTTGGTGTTATAAGGAGTTTTGTTGGTCTCTTACTCAACTGCATCCCACACATAATAATCAAGGGGACTGCAAGTCTGGGGAATTAGGTGGCCAGATGTAAGAGATGATGTAGTCACAGAAATTGTCTAACAGCCATGACTGGGTTCTCCTAGTTGAGTGGCAGGGTGCAGAGTCCTGTTGCCAGACATTGGGTCTTCCAGCAGTCACCCACTTGTCCTGGGGCAGCACTACTGCCTCAAGTTACTTAATGTAGGCATTTGTGTTAAGTCTGAGGCCCTCACCAACAAATTCAGAAGTTCTTTTCTGATCAGAACAATCAGAGTAAGTTTTCTGAGTTGCTGTACCTTCATAATCACCATTAGACTCACCCAACTCTTTCTAAATCCTCAGTAGTGTTCTCAGATTGACATCCAAACACACTGAAATCTTTTTATTGGAGCTTCTGGAGCAAATATCAAGCAGTACAGACATGCCATTTCCAAATTTCATGCTGAGTGAATTGTGTCATGGTGCTCTTTTTCTCACAGATGGTGCCCAACTGTGAAGCTGACAAAATCAAAATGAAAATTAAAAATATAAAATGGTGACAATTTACCCATCATATGTGGTCACATGGCTGAGTGGTTAAAACATTTGCTTTCCAACCATGATCGTCAGGCTTGAATCTCACCATGGTTGGTTTGTCAGGAAGGGGATTATTAATACGCCCAGAAAAGATTCTGTCACGAATGCTTCCCTAAAGAAATACTATTTTAACCTCTTCAAGTCAATTTGTCATTTATTGTCCATACTCTTCACTTCATTCTCCTTTTGCATTCATGTAAACACCTCATTAAATAACTCTCTTCCTTGAGGTGGTCTTGAGCCTTTTATTGGGAAAACTTTAAAAAAATGAAAAAATAAAATAAAATAAACCACAAGTGGTTATATGAAAGTTGAAGAAACCTAAATATGCCTGAGTGAGTACCTACAACAGGGATGAGCTAGCCATTCGAGCAAACTCTAAAGTCTCTGCAGTCTCTGGAGACTGATGGATATCCACTATATATATATATATATATATATATCTTACTTATTATAAAACGCAGATTGTGTGTGTGTGTGTGTCTGTACATTTATATATTGGATCGGATTTCCTACATTTTTCAACCGATTTCAACAAAACTTCACAGGACTACGTAAAATTACCTTGCAGTGGTTCTAACAGCGCCAAAAATTGGAAAAACACAATTGTTTTTGCACAAAATCAATTTGAAAACACGATTAAGAGGTATCACGAGAATGAAAGGAGGACAACTCATATCGAGTTATACTTATTATAAAACCCAGGTTGTTTGTGTGTGTGTGTTTGTTTATATATGGGATCAGATTTCCTACATTTTTCAACCGATTTCAACAAAACTTCACTTTTTTTTTTGGCAGGTAGTGTTTCTTATTGTCTTGCACACTTTAGAATGCTTTAAAAATTCCATTTACAAGACAATTGTTTATAATAAAATTCTATTCAATCGGTAGACTCATAACGATTGAAAACAATGTTTTTGTTAGAGTTTGGGTTTGACCAATTCGTAAAAAAAAACTAATTAAGACATGCGTGTCCGTCAATCTTAAACAATAATCTTTATCAATTTTATTTTTCAGTCTTTATGATGGTCGATACTTGATCTATCTCTTACTGTTGCATCCCTGGGCAACGCCGGGCTCTACTGCTAGTATATATATATATACCCAAGTATATAATTGGTGTATACAGAATGAATTCCAATAACCAACAATTACTATTCTTAAAAGAGTGCTCAATACAGAGTAGAGCAGATATAATTATTTATTTAAAAAATTATAACATAATTTATAACATATTTATGTTATAATTTTTAAAATAAATAATTATATATATATATATATATATATATATATATATATATATGGGAAAATGATGTATAAATGTTTTATGTATCAAGACCAATGTAAGGCAAAAGAAATATGACAATGTGGTTGATGAATTTCATCCTTTAGTCCAATGGTTATAAAGGACAAAATGTATCAGATCAAAATATTTTCCACTTTGTCATTCTTCTTTTCCCTAATATATATATATATATATATATATATATATATATATATATATATATTATTTACATTGAGATTGATATCCTTGTTTTTGTTATTATCCCATCATTTTGACCATTGTGGCTTCTGTTCTTTTTTTAGATTAAAGTAACACTGGGTCATTATCACAAAGCCAAAATTAGGGGCGAGACAATGAAATCAAGCATGGCTGATCATGTATATAGAGAGAATGGTGGTCATCAACCCCTGCGGAATAAAGTAAAAATACTAGACAGGGAAGAAGAGGGAACTGTTCAGGTGCTTAGTTGCACAGAAACCCTACCATCACACCTGATGAAGATGATGATAAAAGCAACAGAAAGAAGATGAAATAAAAATAGTTACCTGGCTGCAAAATGAAAAATAAGTACAAAGTTTAGTTCTGATATCAGCAGGTTGATGCTGAGAATATTTTCAGTCAGTAACATGTCAAATTCAGCAAATCTATTTAAAGAAAAAAATATCTAGTAGACGTATTACATACAACCGATCTTGTCTCTATTACTGTTTACCATTTATTTACATTAACTGAAAACAAGATTCACTGGTAGCTTAGAAAAAAGTTTTTATCTTCATTTCATTACTCTTTTGTCTCATTAACAGAGTGTCCTAGGTCTGACAATAAACTACATCTGGCAGTAAGGCTGCTGATCAGAAGATTGAAGGTTTTAATGAGCATGGAACCACCTCTTAATTGCTAGTTATACAATAGTGCATATATTAAATAGTACAGACACATGTAAGCCACTCACAGCCGAGACATATGAGGTCTGATCAAAAAGTATCGGGACAGTTGCTATGGTTTCAGAGCCATAGTATGCAGAGTCAGAGGAAAGCTGCTTAACACAGATTGAATTTGAACTCTGTCGCACATGCACACTAAGTTATAACGTTCTTGCTCACTTCCATTGTTTATAGCATGGCTTGGAGGGAAAGTGTGTAGAGTGTGGTCAACTCACTGCACCACAAAAAATGTTTTGACAACAGTCATAAAAGGTGATGAATCGTAGGTCTGTGGTTATGACCCCAAAACCAAGACTGTCTTCGCAGTGGAAGACTTCAAACTTTCTGAGAGTGAAGAAAGCACAAATGAATCAAAGAACAATGATTTCTGCAGGTCTTCTCATACATCCTGTATGTTAAGTTATTCCCAACATAGTAGTGATTGTAATTTTCAACTGTCTACCACTATGACACTTCTTGTGGCTAATGAGGCCTTAATTGGAGTGTCATACTAATTAAATAAATGACTAATTAATGTCAGGTAAATTGATGGATTGTTGGATCAATGATTTCCCCTTTCCTAGATGCTTGCTTGACTTTTGCCCAACTCGTTGCATGTTCTTGGAAAATTTTAGCAGATCTTGTACGTTGCCACTTATTTCAATCATAACTGCAGTTTCACAACTTAGGATCGTCTAATATGGCAGGCTGCAAGTGATTCTTTTAAACAGTCTCTGAAGAAGTTTCTTGGCTTATGCTGGGTTCAAGTAGAGTATTTGCTTGGCTATTCTGCTTTTTCTGTAGGTGTATATATATATATATATATATATATATATATATATGTGTGTGTGTGTGTGTGTGTGTGTAAAAGAAACTGTCACAACTCTTCCTTACAATATGTTGGGGAAACTTGCAGAAATTTAAAAAAAATATGTCTGTGAACACAAAAAAGGTCATATACAGAAATAATTTCAACCACAACTTTGATCTAAAGAATGGCATACTTATTAAAAGAGAAAATGCCAGGAAAGACTTAGGTTATATTGTCTGCAGGTATCTGGATCTTACATTCTTTAAGTGTGAGTTTTATGAATGTTGGTGATATGAAAAAATGCATCTAGCATGTGTTTATTGATGAAGGGATATTTATTAATATTCCTTCTAGATATTTCCCTTGTACTAAAGCATGTTTTTTGTTTTTATTGGGGTGGTATTTTTTAAATCAAAATTATGGCCTGATTTATTTCTATATATTATGAGAGTATTCAGTGGTTTGTTTCAACAGAGGTTTCTCTTATGTTCATAGATATGGGCTTTTCAGGTTCTGAAACTTTTGCCTATATAACACTTATGTCATTGTAGGCATTTACTATTATATATCCCAGCATCTGATATGGTGTTGGTTCTGTGTTTTGTGGTAAGTAGATCTTTGCTCATCTTGGAGTTGTTGGTCCTGATCCTAATGTTGGGGATAGATGGTTGTTGAAGTTTTTTGATAGAAATTTGGAGGGTAATTATAATTTTGTTGTTGGTGGTGCCTACTTTTTGGGTTTGTGAATTTTATATGCTCATTTCCTAGCATTGAGGATGAAATGATGGGGGTAGTATATATATATATATATATATATATATATATATATATATAAATATATATATAGTAAAGGTCAGGTAAAGGTTAAAATGTTGGCATAAAAACAAATTTAAATTTCCATAATATTTCTATAACATAGTTTTAACTTAATTAGCTACTATATTTCCATAATATTCACTCCCCCCTCTAAGTTTTCAAATGTCAAAATTCTAATTTCTAGATTTAATTTCCCCCCTCTATAACCTCTTTACACTATATCATTTATAATTTATAAACTTTCCCCTCCTCTAAGATCAGCTCAACTCTCTTTCCATTAATCCCTTACATTCTTTTATCTATATTTTAAATTTATTTTAGACCCCTTTTTATTCCTTTTTTAATTTGAAATTAATATTTCATTCTTCATGTAACCCCAAATTAATGTCATAAGTTTAATATATGGGTTTAATTTTATAAAACTTCTTCCTTTTAAGGCAAATACCTTCCACCTTCCCCTGACCCATCTCATGCCTTTTGTCTGACTGAAATATTGAAATGGATAAATTCTGTATTAGTTTTTCAAATGTTTTTTTTTTCATAGTTAAATTTCTATTTCTGGCATGAACTCAGTCCACACTGGGGTTGATAAGACAGATGACCAATAATAGGCCATTCCTCATATGAGGTGATTTTGGATTTTATTGTTTATATATATATATATATATATATATATATATATATATATATATATATATATATATATGTGTGTGTGTGTGTGTGTGTGTGTGTGTGTGTGTGTGTGTGTGTGTGCATGTGCGTGTGCACATGTGCGCGTGTATGCATGTGTGTGTGTGTAGATGCAAAAGTAGGTATCAATCAGTTATGTGCCATGCATGATACATGCTTAGGTGATCATATATCTTTCAATACATGACTGACAAAGCAGATTTTTTCCCACAGTAGGTTGCCATTTCTTTCTGCATTAGACCAGTTGCCATCCAAGGGTATCAAACCTGGTCTGTCCTGCTATTTACCCATAGCTGGTGGGAGAAAAAGAGGATTCATACCTTTCCCAAGGGTATTAGCACCTAAGTGAATGTAATGGATTCGACTGGAATTCAAACTTGGCTCTCCGATTCCTCAATCCAAGCTGCTATCCCCTACTCCACCGTGCCTCCCCTAGGTATAGAATAATGAAAAACAAAATGTATGCACAAAAATGTATTATATTGATTATACAAACATATCAATTCTGAAATGTTCAAACTGTTTACCCCATCATTCACGCACTCATCTTTACGTGAAAAACATTTATTATTATTTATTATTTGAAAAGCATAAAAATGATAATAAATGTAATAATAAAAATGATTTAATGAATTAAATGAATCTTAGAATCTCTATTATAATACTGCTATAATACCTACTGTACTTTTGCAAACTCCTGTATATATATCTTGTGGCAATAACACATTGAAACATCAGTTTCTGTATGATTCCCAAAGTTAAGCAATGGCTAACCAAGATGGTTAACTGCTTGTGAATACCAGTTGCTGTAAATGCAGATATGCAAGTGGTATAATGGATAATGGCTCAGAATTGTTAATCGGGGAAATTTAATTAAACTATTAAAATTTGTTTTTTAAGTGTCGATGTGATATTGTGGGGATCTGCCTACCCAGGTTTTATGCTGTCTGTCAGGATTTTATAATCCAAACATTTAACAACAACAACAAAACATCTTTTAAATGAAATATAAGGAAGGTTATTCTCTGAAAGAAAAGAAGCAGAACATCAGATGAAATAACATTTATAGATTCTTTTCAGAAATATTCAATAACAATAAAATGTTCAATTTTCCTTGCAGTGAAGTTTGTTTTATTAAGTAATTAAGTGTTTGTAGGTCCGTGTGAAATGTGTAGACAGACTTAATTTGTGTGTTCATGAGTTCATAGTCAAATGTTTAATCAGTGGCTGCTGGTTAATCCTTCCTATTGTGTATGTGGACAAGGCCTTAGTTGAGAGCTGCCAGCTGTAGTCTCTTTCATTATGTGCACATGTGTGCGTGTGTGTGTACACATGTGTAGACCAAACTGGCTTCTAAAATTGTTGTAAGCTCCAAGAAACAGTAGGCTTCTATTTTTATATCTGTAGGCTTGTTGCTGCCACCTTTGGCTGCTCCCTAAAGCGGAAGAGAACAGGGCGTTTCAACCTTGACCTTTCAATCGTGTTCCCTATACGCTGTTAATTTCATTTTAGAGATGAGCTAATTACCCTTTAGTTCGTTGGTATTACGAACCTAGTTGTAATACAAATCTTAGCATTTTTAGACCTCAGTTTTTGCGTAGCAAATCTCGGTTTATTTTTTAGAGAGCACTTTAGCAAGACCATTTCTGTTGTTAGTCTCACTTAGTATAACACAGCGACTTCTCGCTGAATTCCTGGTTGGCGCCCGAACAGTCGGTATATAGGCTTCTGGCCTTTTATGGCCAGGACGCCAACCAAGGCTGTGTATTAATTTACGCTCCCATTTTTTTTTGTCTGCCAACCGGGCGCGAGTTGAATCTACCTTTCTTTCTCTCTTGACTTCGCCTCTTTACTTCTGGCTCCTTGCCCATGTTTGACTCTCGGCTTTCCGTTCCTACTGGCTGCCTGCACGTTGTCCGTAACATTTCCCGTACACTATGGATATGATTATTATGGGAGGTTTCAATATCGGACTCAACCAGCAGACATGCAACACCAACACCAGATATTTGATATGCCCAACAACATCGCAACGCCAGCACCTCATTATTTTCCAACTTGTCCAGTTAGAAACCAGACCAGCCGGCCAACAGCGATCATCTGCGACAACCAACCAACCTTTCCTGTATACTGTCGGTTGTAATTATTACGGCAGGTTTTGACACCAACCTCGACCAGCAATGCTTGCACTGCAATGTTCAACCATTGACATGACCGGAATATCTGCACCTCGACTCCAACTGTCGACACGACATGAACGTCTGTACCTTGACTCCAACCATTGACACGACCGGAAATTTGCACCTCTACTCCAACCGTCGACACGACCGGAATGTCTGCATCTCAACTCCAACTGACAACACGACCAATCCAACCTCCGACATGACCAGTCCAACCACCATTGCCATGATTGGCAGACCAATATCCTCCACTATCTCTTCTTTATATAATAAACTTAGCATTAAACATACATATCCTCATTCTGTTGTTCATTTTGTTTCACCTCGTCAGATCTCACGTCTTAATATGAAAAACGTTGGCGAGCCTCTTGTGGCCTTATCACCTTACGATATGGGGGCACTCGGGCCATGGTTTCATATGCCCCCCCCACTCCTTTCAAGGTGTCCGCTACAGGCTTCTATTTTTATATCCATTAATTTCATAGAGGTATGAGCTTTTTGAATACAAGATTTTCTTTAGTTGGAAAATAATTTTGCACTGACTTGCAAAACTCTTTTTCTTGAATTTGTAAGAGTGATGAAGGGAGTTAGTATTATTTTCTAAATGATCCAAAAATAAAGCGTAATTAGGTCTACAACTATGTCCGCTTAGTACAGTGTAACCCGGATATAAGAGACCCGGATATAAAAGAAACCGGGATATAAGAGAGATTTTCTCTGGTCCCAAATTAGAGCCATACTTACCTAAACAAAATAGACCAAACCCGGATATAAGAGAAACCCGGATATAAGAGACCTAGTCTCCGGTCCCGACAACTCTCTTATATCCGGGTTACACTGTATTTTGTCCGTATTTGTCCTAATTATCGTTTATTAAACAAACATTCTAATGGGATTTTATTGGTTAAAAAATATATATTATGATTTAATTAATGTCATAAAATAAATTAGTGAACTTAGAAAAATTAAAAATAACAATAACGTGGGATTCATTTTTTCATAAAAAAGCTCAGTCATCTCATAATGATGATGATAAAAAAAATGAATACTATTCTAAGATTCTTTGAACTTTTTTGTCATGCAGTCCATTTTGAACCTAATCAATCATTATTGATATATCGAAAAGGTTGGGAAATAAAAAAAAAAACAACTTTAACACGTCTTTGTCCACGTTGCACGACGAGTGTGTAAAAAAAATGATGGAATTTAAAAAAATTCTTTTATTTACATCATTGAAACTTTTAAAAAAATGAAAAAAAATCCTGCTTTTTTTTTCTTACTGTTTATGTTCCCCCTCCCCACTATTCCAAAATATTTACAAATTTGAAATTAACGTGCTGTTGTGTTTACCAAAAAAAAAAAAAAAAAATTAATTTAAAAAAATAAAATTAAGTCTATTTCTTCTACCAGGTGAGACTTTATTTTATTTTTTTTATTCATGTTAGTTTCACTACCTAAATCCAAAGTCCCGTAGCCATTCGAGGTAGAGGGTTGTTAATGAAGTTTGAAGTTGATAGAGAAACGGTCAGAGAAAAAGATAAGAAGTGCAGTTTGTGAGGATATAAGAATGCACAGCAAAAAATTAGAATAAAGAAAAAGAAGAAGAAAAAAATTAAACCACTGGAGATATCCAAATCCTAATAAAAAAAAAATATATATTTTAACTAAGAAATCCAAAAACAAGTAAACAACCAGCAACAACTGCAGCAGTGAAATATAATCGTATTTTTTCCCAAGTGACAGTCGGAGGAGAAAATTATCGGTGGTAGCAGGGCGTTGAAGAAAAGGAGTTGGTAACGACGACGTGGGTTCAAAGAGAAAAATCAGCAAGTGTTGTAAAGGCCGTCGTGGTTTTACCACCAGTGGCACCAGATACGGCTGGGGAGGAGCTGAAAAATTAAAAGGAAAGCCGTGAAAAAAATCAGCTTTTTTTTTTTTCGTTATGTCTGCAGTGAAAGCCGATCAACGGCCTTGAAAGAAAGACATGTAACCATCCAACACACGTGCTTTCAATCACTAACCCCGGCCGTTTCTTGTTGTATTTTGGGTCTTTTTATATTATTCAAGAGAGAAATACACATTAAACACCGAACATGGGGCTAATCATTTCCAAATTCAGGGTAAGTGGTTTTAGTTCGAATCACTCAACTTTGTTTGTTTATTTCTTCTTTTAAAATTAAAAACAAACCCTAGACTTTCTTTTTTTTTTCCTTTTTAAAAAAATAAATAAATACGTGTGACTTAAACTTAATTTTGATTATTGAGCAATATATCATTTAAATATTCTTATTCCTACAGGAAAATTAACCATTTATAAATATTGCCGATAAAAACTTATTTCGAGTTCTTTTAAACTTTTCAACACGAAAAACAAAACCGATTTACTCTCTGTCTCAAAGTTCAATAAAACGCAATGAAGGTTTACTTTGGAACAGAACTTCATAATTTTTTATTCTGTTCGTTTATTTAATTATTAATGAGTGATTAACCATATAAAATGTTTTGTATATTTATTATTATTATCTGAAAAAGGTTGCGCTTTGATATGCTTAATTCTTAGTTTTGAAAGCAAAATGTGACATTGTCAAAGTGTTCAGCTGCTCGTTACCCATATTGGCCCATGTACATTTGACAAACATCTGTTCAATAATACATTTTTCTCTTGAATAGATTTTTAATTCACTTTAATCTGTTTAATGATTAATTTGTGCCCTCTCATAGTAAGTATAATTTCTATAATTGCTCAAAGAATATAATTTGTGTTATTTTGATTTTGACACCCGTCTTTTTGTGTGTTTTGAAAACAGAAGACTGGCTACGGATGGCTAGAAGTGCAATAAGTTTCGAATTTATTTTTTAATTAAAAATAATAATCTAATCATTAACGCATAAGTGAACTCTTGTACAATTTGTTTAAAAGTCTTGTTGACAAGCTTCCAATGCAACTTAATATCACATGAGGAAAGGAATTTGCCCATCTCTAGTAGAAGTAGTCTTTGTAATATGTGTAACAGTGTACTGTGTAACTGTACTGTACTTAGTATCTCAGATGAACGTTCGTTAAGTAAGTACATTGTACTTACGACTATTACTTGTGTACTATTGTAGTATTTTTTAATTTTCTACTGCTAGATTATTTTATCAGCTGATTTTTCCAGCTTCATTGGGTTTTAAACCACTCTGATCTATAGATCTTGATATGACTGTAGTGTATTTATTTATTAATTAATTTCCCTGTCTAAATAATTAACAAATCTTTGTGGTCCTCACATGAGTCACATTGATAGAGAAAGACTAAAAAAGGGTCATCTTTCGTCGTGTTCTTCCACCTTTAGATTCGTTGGTTTTCGAGAATAAAAAAAGAAAACCCAGTCAGTTGCTAATAATAAAACAACTTGTTGTATGTAATGTAAAATGATAGGAAGATAAAAATATAGCTGGCTTTTCACTTCAGTAGAAAAGTGTTTCTCTCCAATGATAATAATAAGAGTAATAAGACATTTTTTTTTGCTAAAAGAAATAAATAATCTATTATTTTAAGATTAATTTGAAATAGTTAATGTTTAATAATTAATAAAGAAAGACACACACAAACTGCTGACATGTCATTTAAATGACGTTTTTAACTTTGTCTTTCTTCACGGTTGACCGACAATCAGTTTTCACTTTTCATGGAACAGATTTTTTAAGAGTCAATCTCTTAAAATATCAGTTTCATTCATAAAATATTAATAATTAAAACTTTTTTTTTTTTTTTTTTTTTTCAAACTTTGACGTTTATAGCTATGTTGGTTTTTAATTTTTACTTTCTACTGTAAGAAACCTTTCATTCACTGATTTTATTTATTGTCTTACCAAAATTCCAAAGGGTTTTCTTTTCTTCTCAAATTAAAAACAAAATGTTTAGTTTCTTTAAAATTTAATATTTTTAATTCATTTCCTTAAGAATCCCAGTTCATACAGTTTTTTTCACTTGTAGGCAAAATTTTTTCTGTATTGAACTTTTAAAAAATATGTCCCCAAGAATAAAGTGTAAACAATGACACACATTATCTATCTATCTATATATATATAATATATTATTTTAAAAAAAAGAAAAGCAGAATAAATTAAAAAAGTTATGAATTTATTCCAGTGACAGTTCATAAATCATTCAATCACCTTTTTTGTTTTTACATAGGAAGCAACTAAATTTTGTTTTCTTCTAATGAAAATATAACTGCATAGTTTTCAGGTTAAACGTTAACGCAAAAAAACGGCTACGTCACCAGTCACCACATACCACCTCTTGGGTTTAACATTTTCAAGTACTAGAGAGCAGATGGATTTTTATATTCTGGCTTTTCAAGAAGTTAACTTATTATTGGAATCTCCTTTTGAAACTTTCATCCCGTTTAAATTTTTTTTTTTTTTTTTCCAGTATCACTCCCATGCAAGGCAGTGATGCCATTAAGACACAAGGGGTTACACTACACTACAGGGTGTGTTGATGTTTCTAACTTAAATTTCCTTATCAATTGTTGGATAGAGGGTAAGTTTAGCCGTTTTGAGATGAGTCCTCAAGAATTATTCATTGTTGCTTTTTCTACTGCACTTGATCTAGCATATGTTCCTTCAAGTGAGTCTGGCACATACAAAAAGGATGAGATTACTTAGTCAAGGGTACTAACCACAAAAAGTGATTTTTGACAGATGAGGCCAGAATACCTGGAAAGAGCAGAAAACTATCTAAAAGCCAGAGGAAAAAATGTCTCAAGGCTAGTAAATATGATATATATACTTGAAGGTAAGAGTGTGCACGATTAACTTTTAATAATGATAAAGATTTAATGCTATGAATGAATTGAAAGCAAGCAGCTAAACCTAATTTTTCTCTATTTTATACTTTTTCGTTTTTTAATCATTTCACTCAAGCAAGGCAATAATGCCTCTAAGATGCAAGGGGTTACTGGGATTGAAAGAGAATAAGATGACTTTAGTGAGGAGAAAGGACAAGAAAAGAACAGGGTTCAAGAAGACAAATAATGGTGATTTTTCTAAATTTAGCTTAGATATGGCCCAAGGCTGAAAGTATGGAGCACCCAGTGAGGATTGAACTCCCTAAACTGCTATAAGTCTTCTAGTGTTAGCAAGCCTGCTACCATTACACCATGCCGAGGTGCATTTAAAATGGAAAGGAAACTTGTAGTAACGCAGAGCATGGCTTACCTAGTATGAAGTGTGCTTGAGTTGCTGTAGCAGGAAATCTGGTTTTAGGTCTACAAACGTGCATGTTCAACAACTGTCATTTTATGAAATGGACATCACACCTATGCAAATGTTTTAATATCTGCCGCTTACTATATAAGTGGCTACATTGCTTGCTGATGGGGAGAGAGAACTCTGGAGACAACGCTAGTGGTGTGTAGTACAGTTGAGAAAGCAGTAAAGACATAAGCAGAAAACATTTCACAAGCCATTTTAGCATCTGAGGCTGATTCCCCTATTTGACAGTACTGGATCAGTGGTTGAACGAATGTAAAAGGCAGAAATTGTCTGCAGACTGCAATGTGAAGAGGGTAGAACATGACATTCTCTTGAGACTAACTGAGGGGAGTGCATTTGCTGTCTACCAGCAATTGAGAGACAAGAAGGTGGATGCAGACAAAATAAAGGCTGCCTTATATGTGATCTTTGTGACATAATTTCACAGCATATTAGCAATTAATAAGTGTGCCGGATGCAACATGACGACAAATCCCTCAATGTTTATTTGGTAGAGCTACAAAAACTTGCAGTGTTGTTTGCAGTGGTGAACAACTGTACACTCAGGTACGTGTTTGTGGCTGGATTACCAGTCCAGGTCAAACAACTCCTCTGCACATCATTTGATAATAGACGTGCTGTCCATTGACCAGATGCTAATGTGTGCCTGGGTGATCCTAAATGACGACACGGATTAAGTCTTGACATCCTCATTGGTCCTTGTACCAATGTTACATGCTATGCCTGTAATGGATCGAACCACCTAACACGGGACTGCTTCAGCCATCAAATGGCTACCACATCCAAGGAAGGCAGCAGGGTGCAGGAGTGGGGTCTGCATTGAGAGAAGAATTGTTTTTGGTGCCACTCTATGGGCCACCTGTCAGGGAAACGGACAATAGTGTCTCTTCTCTGGAGCAGATCAAATTTGGCATTACCAGTAATCGCGGCTCAATTTGACAGGAAGCCACACTTGTTGACTCTGGTTGCTCTTGGTCATTAACCAGCAAAGAAGTGCCGATCATGGATGAGAACGTGTGTGTGTGTGTGATGACCATCAATGGATAGACTAAAGCTAGTCAGATTGCGGTCATCAACGTGAGCCTGAATGGTGGCAATCCCTTCAAGGTTGATGTCCTGGTGACTAACAAGAGGCCTACTGATTGGGATGAACACAAGAGATGGGAGGGGTAAAAATCACTCCCTCCAGCACAGTAGTTCTATTGCAGTAAACCACTCCTACATGCAGCAATAACCAGAGGAACAGGACTTCAGTGGCAAAGGTTTGAACCGCAACATGGAAGTGGACAGGAGGTCAAGCTCTAACAGTTCTGTATGACACTATAGCAGAATATCCCATATCCAACTTAGTGTAATGAAAATACAAGCATGAGCTATAAGTCTGGTTGGATAACAGCTGGCTACTTGCTGACAATGTTGCAGCATTCTGCGGAAACACATTCAGAAAATTCATAGAAGGCTGGGGTGTCTGCCTGTGCTTTCAATGTGCTCACAGTGGAAAATGCCTTAGGACCATGAACTGCATTGCTGCCAGAAAGAAATGTTCTGTGGTGGAAGCAGTGTATCTACAGTATAATGCCAAAGGATGATATATCAGCCTCCACAGCCCTAGCAAATAGAATCTAAAATGGAATAGATGTTGCATCTCCACAAACATACGTGGAGATTGCAACTGGTCAATGGGATGCTGCAACATATTAGGGACCAATACCATGTCAAGTGGGTAGACCATGACAGTGGGTCATCAGAACCAGGATAATGATGACCCTCATCCAAATCAGATGAAGAGACTTCCCCTGTCCAGTTCTCCTCGACAGATGGTCTTCCTGCGTTAGACACACAAACCTCTTTGGTTCTGCTACAGAGAAGCAACCAACACTCCCACCCCTCTCTAGCTGTTGCCCGTGTGATGGGGGGTTTAGAGGAGTGTGTAGTATTGCAGCATATAGCTTACCTAATACTGTGTTTGAGTTACTGTAGCAGGAAATCTGGTTTGGGGCCTATGAGCGCATGTGTGCAACAACTGTCATTTTATGAAATGGACATCACACCTATACAAATGTATTAATGCCTGCTGCTTACTATATAAGTGGCTACATTGCTTGCTATAGCAGAAAGATGGAACTCTGAAGACGATGCTAGTGGTGTGTAGTACAGTTGACAAAAGTTCGAAAAGTAAAGAAGACATAAGCAGATGACGCTTCACAACAAATGTGGCTTTACAGAGGGCTTTGGAGAATTCTGTGGATGAAGTGTGTGTGGAGTCAATGAGGAAGTTTTTAGAATAATGTAAGAAACAAAGGACAATTATGCATAAGATCAGAAAGAGGCAGTTGAAATTTCTGGAATACCTGAGAAAAGGAAGCCTGGAAAATTTGACACTCTTAGGACATTTTGAAGGTAAGAAGACAGGAAAGTAGCGAGTAATATACATATATAAATGGATGGAAGGACAAGGTGCTCGAGGAATAGTAAAAAAAAGTCCTTGCTGAGAGCTACAAAGGATAGAAAGTTGTGGAGAGCCATGATCACCCAGTTCCTGAAGGGATACTGCACATAGATAGTTTTGATGTTGGAGCTAAAACTTAATCTGCATAGCATTTATTTTTGAATTAACTTTTTGTGAAAATGGATGATGTTTAAAGTTTCTATAGAAGTAATTTGTTTTCCACATTGGGTAATATTTTTGAATTAACTTCAGAAATGGGGTATATATATATAATATATATATATATATATATATATATATATATATATATATATATATATATAATACTAATAGTAATACTTGGTTAGTAAAACACCTTGGATAGCACAACTTGCAAGTATATCAAAACAAATTGGTACCAAAGAAAAAATAGGAGAAAAAAAAAAACCTAGAAACATCCGAACTGGGCAAAACAAATTGTCCGGTGCCATAGGTAGGTTGTTCCTGGCTCTTTAGGATTTATTTTATGATATGGATTAAGCCTGACAATTATTTAATATATTTTCTGTTGTCATTGTTTAAGTTATGATATATAACTTTGATTGAGAAAAATTGTTGGAAATTGTGTGTTTATAACCAGTAATTCGTAATTTGCTAACTAGATGCTTGTCTGTAACTGAATGGTATAGCACATCTGATCAAATGACAGTTTCCATATAGAAATACAGGTTTGATTCCCGTTGAAGATTCATATTTTCTACAGAATTTCTTGAGTATTCAGGCTGGTAAATGTAGTTAATATTGTTTAATTAGAAATGGAGCATTTACTTAGATAAATTGTATCTATAAAAATAATGTATAAACAGAAAATATAGATATAGATATTAAATAGCCCTTATTTATTTAACATTGATTCTTTTTTTTTTTTTTTTTTTTTTTTTAAAGCACTATAGAGTATTTATATGTATTTGTATATGGCTACTCCCTCCTATACCTACCTATATTCACCCATTTGGTTATCTATATATATATATATATATATATGACAATGTGGGAAAAGTTTTGGCACTTTTAGGACATTTCAAGGCAAAAGGACAGAGGAAAGAAGCGATTGGCATTGCATTTAAATTTTTGAAGATTGTGAGTGGCAGAGAAGCAAAAAACTGAAAAAGATCTGCAGATGAGAAATTTGTGAAAAGAAACAATACGAATAGGTTGTACAGTGTTGCATCTTTGCTAGTTCAACAATACTATTAAAATTATTTGGGAACTTGTGCTTTTTTATTGTAATGAGAGAATTTCACTACAGTCGATTTTCAGCCACATTACAGATTCTTAATATTGCAATTTCAGTAACATCTATCTAAAAGTGGGTAGACAATACTCCTATCTTATTTTTAGGGATCTTGGGGTTATTTACATTATGCAGGCTGTTATCCTCATCTTGATTGCTGTATTCACAATGTTTCAGCCGTTGTATGCTCTGGCCTTCTTCAGGTGATTAAAATTTTGAATTGAACCCTTTATTTCATCCACCAGAGTAGAATATTCTAGTTCCATGTGTCATGCCTCTTCCGGATGTCTCAGTTATTTCCCTTTAACTCAACTCTCCAAGTCCTTGGTTCACTACTGCTGTAGCCTGGTATTGAACTCGCAACTCTGGGTCTATTCACTAGATCTAACCAACATCTTTATCCATTGGGGAAATCTATGTATGAATTTCTGGAACTTATAAACCTAATATCTAAGCAACTATTTTTTACCAGTGCTCATGTTACAATTTTTCTGTTTTTATTATTGCATTATTTTACCAGAGCTTGTATTAGAATTTTGTGTTTTGCTTTTCTCTGGCACTCCTTATTATTGGTTCCCACATTGTATTCATTTCTATGCTTGGTTGGCTTGGAAGATTTTTGCTGCCTACCATATGTGCTGATTCCTTAAGTTTCAGTGGACGAAATAAAGAGTTCAGTTCGAAATTCCTACCATCTGAAGAAGGCCAAAGCGTACAATGGCCAAAACGTTGTGAACATGGCAATGAAGATGAGGATAACAGTACGAATAATGCAAATAATCATAATACCTCATCTCAGAGATATAGATGGAGTTTGGGTTGTCGGATAAATTTGCTTTTTTTTTTTTTTTTTTCCTGCTTCTTTTAATCCTGTAATTCATTAACAATTCTAAACAAGTTGAGTGAACAGCCAATTCCCTTGTTGATGAATCTGTTCAATCAGGACCTCATTAAACGGAGCAACTCTGATGAAACACAGTCTGAGGCCAGAGTTTCTGTTCTTGAAGTTTGAAAATCATTTCTGTGTCTTTTTTTTTTTTTTTTTTTTTTTGTAATAGTGCCTCCTATGTAGACAGCACAAATATCTAGTAGCTTTGAGACCTGTGAAGAGAAGCAGGTGTTGAAAAGGCTCATTTTTGTTCACTTGACGCTTATGTCTGAAAAAGAGGCGAAATTCTCGATTAAGTTTAAAAAAAAAAATCTATAAACGAAAGTTGTAGAGGAAGAATTGTGGTGAAAGTCATTTATCGCGTAAAAGGGCACATGTGTGTTTTGTACAGTATGCTGAAGACAAAATAACCAAAATAAATAATAAATCGGTGGCAGCTGTTGCTTTAAATACATTTCTGATATGCTTTGCCCTATTCAACCATCAACCAATGAAAAGAAATTATTCTGTTGATAAAAGCAGTTGGCATTCTGAAAATGGTGAGCATCATGCTCGTGACCATCTTGCTTTTTGGTGTGACTGTTGAACAGTGTGCTGGATTTCTAGCTGTTTATATGTATTAAGATATTGGACCCATGATATCTCCTCGGTTTTCTAAAAAAAAAATAAAGCTATAAAATCCATGACACACAGGTAAAAATATTTTGCCTCTTATCAATTCAAATAACATTAGGAAAAATAAAAAACAAACAAATTGATGACAACCCAATATTTACTCGTAAAATACCAATTGTAATTTAACAGTTGTGTATGAAAGAATACGCATCAGTTGATGTAGCACAGCCAGATGCTTAAACTGTTTTTTAATTTTAGAGCTACAAATTCTACAATAATTAAACTTGTTTTTATTTTTCTTCAATAGATAATATTTTGATAATTTTCATCTCATACAAATTACAATTCTCACTTTTTTACCTTTTTGTTTGGATATTATTTGGTTGTGGATTTGAGTTCTCGCTGTTATTTATATGGAATTGTCTAAATATTTTTGATTCTAGTGGCTGAAAATAACTGCAGTTTGTCATGTGAGAATCGTGATGATAAAATTAGTGAAATGACAATGCACAATTTATCAAAGTTCTGATAAGCCAGAAAATCACAATCTAATATTCAAGTGCATAAAGAAACAGATACATTCATTTGGAGAGGAATGGGGGAATGACTTGTTTATAAAAATAAAAGAAAATTGAAATAATTGCATTTAACATTGAGTATTGAACCAACAACCCCTTTTTTTTTCATTTGTACATGTTTCTCATATGGTTAGAGAAACAACTAAATAATAAACTTTTCAGCAGTCATGTGTCTTTGTGCCCCAAAAAAGTGGCGTGTCAAAGGGATTTTTTCCCCTTGACACCGTTGTTGTTTTAACTACCTTCACTCCTCAACATTGTTTAAAAAAAAAAAAAAACCCAAAAAAACAATTATAATTGGAATAAGACCTAAACATTATTAGATTATTTATTTACACTATTCATTTATTGGAATAGTTGGCAAAATGTCGGCTAATTGCCAATTGATTCAAACTTTATAAAATGGTAAAAAATAAGGATTTCCTTAGAGTTGGTTCACATATTTTAATAATTGAGTAAATTTTTATAAATTTATGAATAAAAATTTTCATATTTATTTCTTATAAATTAGTAAATGATAACTATTACATTGAAGTAGTTCTAATTAGTTTTTAGAATTTTGTAAATTATAAAATTATTCTTCTAAATAAACAATCTAGTAAATGGTGTTTTAATATTTTTGTTGTAAATTCTCAAGAACAAAAAATGTATAAATTAACTTTCATATGTTTAGGTTTTATTATAATTCTAATAATTGCTTTTTAAAACATTGTTGAGGAGTGAAAGTAGTTAAAATAATAGTGTGTCAAGGGAAAGGCTGTTCTTCTGAAACTTTTTTTTTTTTTTTTTTTTTTTTTTTACATGAAGGTCCATTATAGCCAAATTTTCATGTATTGTCATTTGAAGGTAAAGAATTGGATGGCAAGCTGTAAATCTTTTACTGGTGCTTCTTGTTTAAACTTGTTTCTAGAATGAAAATATGATTAAATGAATTATCTTTATGGTAAGGAACTGGTAAAAAATTTGTGATGAATCTTTCTGTAGCTTTGTCCAGTAAAGATGCTGACTTATTAAATGGTAGGAAACATTTGAAAATCTATATTTTAAACATTTTCTCTGCTTATCAGCTAAATACAAAATCAGCATCATTGGATTATTCTATAAAATTTTTGTTTTAATGTTGTTGCGTTCTTTGCTATCAGTTATCTTCTGGCATTCAAGATTGGAAGGTATTAGAACAGTCATGGGTAAACTGCAGCCCACCGTGCTTTCTGAATGGCCTACTTACTTTCATAAGGAGAATAACATTAAAATTTTGTTTTGTTCTCACTTGTTCACTCACACTCTCTCACTCTATAAGAAGCTAGTGCCAAAGGGGAATAACTATTACATGCTCAATTCATATTCAATTTTTTTCTTCAATACATGGATCATATTGAATTTATTTATTTATTTTTTCCAATTGTTCATTTTTTTTTTTTTTTTTTCTTTGAATTATTCTGTCCAGACAACATTCTTTCAACCAGTTTGACATATAGCAACAGGAAGAGGTGCTTGGCTATGGGTTCACTATATTGAGTGTGAGAGAATATGAGAAAAAAAAAACAAACTATTAAATAGAACAATAAAAGAACAGAATTATGACAGAAGATAACGATTGACATTGCATTTAAATTTTTGAAAATCAAAGTTGACAGGGAAGCAAGAAGCTGGAAGCTCATTCCCCAGGCAAGAAGTGTAAGAGAAGAAAATGTTAAGATACATCGTATGGTTACATGTAGCCTTTTCAACTATAAAATGGTGAGACCTAGTTGCCAATCTAGTACTGTGTTTAAATTCATCAGTGATAGTGAACATATACATGAATAGTTCATAGAAATGGCACCATTAAAGTCAACAGTATTGGCTGAGGTACATAGATGGCACCATTATACACTTGCCACACCAGGAAGCTGTACAAATACTACTGCATCATGTGAACGCAATAAGATCCAATTCACAATGTAAGAAGAAAATAATAATCGGCTAGCTTTCCTGACTGTACTAACAATTCTTAGAATGGGTTCAGAATGTCTGTATATCATAAGCCAACCATCATCAAACAATACTGCAACTTCAGTTCCCACCATCCATACAGTGTAAAGTAAGGGATGATCTGATGCTTCCAACACTGGTCAAAAATCATAAGTAGTGAGCTAAATGCAAACAACAGGAAATGATGAGCATCAAGTGTATCCTTTAGAATAACATCAGCATCTTCAGGTGGAAACAGAAGAGTAAAGGAGGAAAATCAGAAAATTGCCACAGTCTGTCTGCTTTATATCAAGGTCTTGTTGAAAGACTCGGATCTATGGTCTGTATAACCTTAGGACAATATTCAGAAGCAGCTCCACTCTGTTGAAAAATCTCTGCTGAGTAAAGCCTAACACAGGAGGAGGAACATAACCAAGAATTGCATGTACTGCATTCCTTGCAGTTGTGGCAGAAAATATTATGGTGAAACTAGGCACCCCCTAAAAATAAGGATGAAGGCACATTAAGAAGTAATGAGGAGTGAGATAATGAAATCAAGCATATCTTATGTATGGAGGGAAAAGAGTAGTCCTCAACCTCTGTGGAATGAAGTGAAAATACTGAAGTTAGATGTCTAAAGAATCATTGCATATGCTAGTGTATGTCGAGCTCCTTAGTAGGCGTAGTGTAGAAATAAATACAATATGGGAGCTGCTGATAAAGACAGATAAATGTCAGCAAGTCTTAAACAGAAGTAGCAGTCGACCATGACAAGCAGGGGC
>OZ010606.1:3200000-3210000 GCA_963932145.1 Acanthosepion lycidas | reverse complement strand
ATTCAATGTTCTCTTCTCATAATGTAACATTTAAGTTTTAAAACCAATCCTTTTATGGTTTAATGGTTTTGATTCCTATTGAGAAATGGATTATTGTTTACTGGATTTGTAATCAACCCCCCCCCCCCACACACACCATACAACCCACAAGCACACACTTACATAATTATTTTGCTTAATGGCTGGATTGATTTTAATCAAGTCTTTGGTATGTTTCTGAAGAAAGATATTTCTACTTGAAAAAATTCAAAAATCCTAAAATCTGCATATTTCAGACGGATTTTAAAATTTGAGGAGTGAAAGTAACTCTTTTGATGCTTATATAACTTTTTTGTAGATAAATATTGAAATATTAAAAGTGAACTTTGTTTATTAAATACTGATTACTTTCTGGGTAATTTTCTATGGAATATTAGCATAAATCCGCTTTATATATATATATATATGTGTGTGTGTATGTATAATTATTTTCAGTCAAAAGTGAATTTTTTTTGCTTATTAGGGAACCATTCTAAAACATAACCAAAAAAATAAGAGGGAAATTTTATGTTATTCCAAAGTATTCCAAAGTTGTTATAAGGATTTCCAGTATTAGGTTGGTGCAAAAATAATGACGTAATGTCGTTTTTTGACGTTACGTCAAAAAATGACATTATTACGTCATTATTTTTGCACCAACGTAATATATTTTTGTAAAATGTTTTTTTTTTTCACCTTATATCACCTTCCAGGTAAACTCTATTCTATCGAAACGGGTTGTTTTTTTTCTTTTTTTTTAATTTGTAGAGTTTGTCACATTTACTTATGTGCAAATAGTCTTGGGCAAGGAGGTTTAAATCCATCTCTTCTTTCACCGTAGCTATGGGCTCAATAGGACATTATCCTTGTTATTAATTTCACTCAATTGTTTTCTGTTGCCATATCAGAATATTACAACACAACTATGAAATTCAAACACTATCGTTCAGGGATCAGTCACCTTCAGTGGCAGAATAAATTTCGTACAGCAAATGAAGTCACATACAGAATGATAAAGGTTAATAATGTTCACTTAAAAAAAAAAAAAAAATTTTTTTTTTTTTTTTTTTTTTTTTTTTTCTTTAAAAAAAAAATTTCCAGCTTCAAATAACCCACCAAATCCAGCACAACAATTCATGTCTTCATTTCAGGAATTCTTTTAGGAATTCTTTCTTGAACCTCTTGGAATCACTGCTTCCCTACTCCCAATATTGCATGGTTAAATGAGTGATAGTCTGAAGGTACCAAGTTTTGAGAATATGGAATGATTTCCTCCTCCCAGCTTTGTCATTTGTTATCATATTTACCACATGTAAATTTGTATCAACATGTAGTCAAATTCCCTGTTGACATTTTTGCACTTCTCCAAAGTTTGGGCAGGTCAATTGTTTGTTGCTGTATTACAAGGTAACCGTTTGTCCAAGTTCCAATCATTAAAAAGGAAAAAATTTCCCCAAATACAGAATGTCTTTAGTGATTGTCAATCTTTACTATTTGGAATAGGGTAAAACCTGCCTCACTCTTACTGGCAACTATTCAAACTCTAACTAGGTCATCTGCTGGGACACACCACAGCATCCACATCTTTCTTCCTGATGCTATTTTCATGTGACATCATAGGGATTTCTGTTAAGCATATACTAGGAACTGCAAGTCTCTGTTGTGTACCCACCCCACAGTATCCCTCTGACTGAATAATTTTCATCTATTGTTCAGTATAATGGATCTGGTCTGTTAGATTTTGTCATTCCACACTACTTCAAACAAAAGGTTAGGAAGGACCCCACCCACCAGTCAATACTGAAAAAAGTGATGACAATTACCAAACTTGAGAAATCTATTTTCCTGAAGAAAAAAGTTTTCAAAGGAAGGTTTTATGAATTTTGTTTTTTAATTATTTCATCCCAAGCAAGGCAATAAAGCTACTAAGGCACAAGGGATTATTGAGTGTAAGAGAATGTGAGAAAAAAACAAACTATTAAGTAGAGAGAACAATAAAAGAACAGAACTATGACAGAAGATAACAATTGACATTGCATTTAAATTTTTGAAAATCAAAGTTGACAGGGAAGCAAGAAGCTGGAAGCTCATTCCCCAGGCAAGAAGTGTAAGAGAAGAAAATGTTAAGATAGATTGTATGGTTACATGTAGCCATTTCAACTATAAAATGGTGAGACCTAGTTGCCAATCTAGTACTGTGCTTAAATTCATAGTCAATTTCAACCAAAAGTAGCCCTGATTGCTCAGTCAATGCTAAGTGTTTTCTTATATGAAAATGATTCATATTTAGATTACTGTTGACTGCATCCAATATCCTGATGCTGATAATTTCACTGTAACCTTGGCAGGGGTGACTTATGAGTGCTCTGCTTTACTAAAGGGCCTACATGCCAAACCCAATATATGGTAAAACATTTTCTAATTGCTTTGATCTTGATTTCAAAAGACACAATTTCTTCAAGCCTAAAAGAATTATTTGAAAATATTTAAATAAATAGAATTATAAAATTCCTGAAGTCAGTTGGATTTTATATAAAGATATAAAAAAATTCCCAAAGATTGTCAGTTTTCCCTAAATATTAGGTTGGTGCAAAAATAATGTCGTTTTCTCGCATATTAACTTATGTGAGAAAACGACAGTTTTGAATTCAGTTATCCTTCTCCTCAAGACTTATCAATCACAGCTAGATAGGCCAGTCTGCCCTGCTATTGAAACTATAGCTGGTAGAGGAAGAGATAGATTCTTACATTTCCCAAAGGGTATTTGTACATGAAATGACCCACACATCCTTAACCTTTAACCCTCTGCATTCTTAATATTATGTCCCTTCCCACTGCATTCTTTTCCAAGGCCTCTCAATTGCAATATGCAGTTATTAATTTCACTTGAAGGTGTTTTCTGTTGCCATAGCAGGATATGGTAACACAACTATGAAATTCAAATTCAAGGATCAGTCACATTCAGTGGCAGGATAAACTTTTTGTACAGCAAATGAAGTCATATACAGAGAGATAAAAAGTAAGTATTTAGTGGCATGATTATTAAAGGTTTTTTTTTTTTTTAAACAAACTTTTGATTTGTCTTGTCTTGTTTATATTGCTATTAAACTATCAAGGTTGTTACATTCACTTCACACTGATATTTTTGGAGAAAGGCATGTGCTTCCCTGTCTTCTGTATCTTTGAAAATCTCATCACTGGTATATCATACTGCTTGATAGTGTAGCAGATGAGGAAATAAACCACTCTCCTATAACTACTTGACCTCTACAGATAGGTGCAGTGAAAATTCTTATCTTGCCCAACTAGTCTACTTTCCAGTGGTAGGGACTAATAATAATAAAAATTATTCTATATTCATATCTGTATTGCCCTGTTCACACTCCTTCCCAGCCTTTTGAAGAGGAATAGATTTATTCTTTGTTTCCTATTTAGGACTGGGTTTCTGGTTTCTTTTAAAGTCTACTTCTAACATCTCTCCCAAACACTGAAATTTTATTTATTTTTTCCTCAATAGTAGTAGATAGGTTTGCCTATCATTCAGTTCATACTCCTCCCTTGGTCTTTTGATCAGGGGTAGAGGTTTATCTCTTGTTTCCAGTTTAGGAGGGTTTCTGGCTCCTAAAGTTTGTTTTTTATTCTTTTTCACTCCCAGTAGCCCCAAATTAAAAAAATAAATAAATCTCAAGATGATTGATTTGCCTGGAATATTTTCCACTGTTTTTAATTTCATTTTGCTTTAGAAAATGAATGTTTTGAATTTAAAAAAAAAAACAAAAAACAAAAAAAACAATTGTAAGCTTTTCTGTAATGATAGCTGTTCTTAGTGTTTGAATGCCACCACTATGTACTAATGATGACTATTTGTGTCGCTAACCACCTTGTAGCCTTTTCTGATACCAATTATTATTGGTATGTACGTGTTATTATTACTACCTTCAGTGGACTTTGCTCTTTGCTACTTGGATTACTATTTAGGCTACTGGACTGTAGTTTTGGTAATTATTTAAACTTGCTGTGATTTATTATTCTGGTCAGTTGGTACCAATTTTTAGATTTTTTTTTTTTTTTGTTTTTTGTTTTTTTTTTTCCTCTTAAATGTATTTTGTTTTTGTTATCACTGTCCCATAATAGTTGATACACTTAGTGTCTATGCAAATATAATGACACTTATGGTTATATTCACTTATGTGTAAATACTCTTAGCTCCAAGTTATGGATTAAATAGTAAGATGCATATTAGAAAATCATTATTTCCTGAAAAAAATTCATACAATCTGAAAATATTTCAGCTTTAAATAACTTTAAAAAGGTTGATAAGCCATAAAGACAAATCAATAAATAAATCAATGACTTGTATATAGTGAGGCTTACTGTATAAGGCCTGGGGGAGGGGGGGGGGGCTACTCAAAGTAGAGAGTTATATTAAGAGGCAGTTTGTATGGGTAGTAGGGGAAGGTAGCAGTTAAGCTTAGATTGAGTAAGTTAAGATTGTATTGTATCAGGGAAATATCATCTTTGGAGTCTGTTCCACAGAGCAACTGTTTGAATGGAACTTCTCACCAATGGAATATGGAGGGAGTGTGGGTGGTTTGCTATAATGTAAGTGTCATGGCAGGTCCTAGCTGTGAAGGCTAGGACTAGCAGAACTGAGGAATGCAGTTTATCCAAGCACTTTTCATGGTAGTAGCAATGGAGCAGTGAGAGGCTAGCCACATACCACCAGTGTGTGTGAGAGAGAGAGCTTGGAGGGTGGAAAATAATTTGTTGCCCACAAGGACCCTGAGACATTTTTGAACTCTATAGAGACTGGAAAGTTAGAACAAGACAGTAGTACACCATTAATGTATCATTAATTGATCAATAGATTTAAGTATCCTTAGTATTCAAATTTAATAAACACATCAGGAATTGAAAGTTGGAATACTTTAATTTTATTACATTACACAATTGGATTTTTAAATTCAAACTTGACAGTTCAGTGGCAGAGCACTAAGCTAGGTCTGAGAGATTAGGGGTTCGGATGTAAGTTTTAACCAGAAATTTTTCTATTGATATGGAATTCCATTTTTTTTTATCATTAATCTTTTTATGTGGATTAGAATAGTCCTTGGATTTTTATTTGTGTGTGTGTGTGTATAATATATATATATATATATAAACTAATTTTGCATGATTTGAACCAATTCCTGCGTGAAATGTATTCTGGTCAAGTTCATTATATTCACTTCTGTGCTAATACTCTTGGGAAAGGTATGAATCCAACTCTTTTCCTCCCAGCTATGGATAAGATAGTAGGACAGGCTGGGTTCTATAGCCTTAGGTGGCAACTGGTCTAGGAGAAGGTAAACTCTGAATTCAAAACTGTATGTAACTGTCACAAAGAACATGCTATGCAGCTAAAGAAAAGGTTGTTTGCATTAACTCAATGTTCCCAATTATGATTGACTAATTATTTCTTGTGAAAATGTTTTGTAAATATGATTTTATTGAAAATCTAATGTTCTGTATACAAAAAAGCAACTGGGTCATTCCATCTCAAATTGACTGATGACCACAGGTGACCCTCTCAGAAAAATCTAGGAAAATTCATAGGTGTTCCTTGATTAAATATTTTGATAAATTCCAAATATTAGTTCTGTATCTTTTTAATAGTCTTAGAAATCGGAGTGTCTTGAAATTCCACTGCATTTTGCTAATTAAAGCTTTCAACAAAAGCTCCAAGGATATTGCATGTAATGATTTGTAACTTGATAACAATAGTTAATATTTACTGTAGATTACAGAAATATAAATAGCTTAAATGTGTCTTTATGTACTTTTATTTTTATTTTCCCACTCCCTTGCAACAGGGTCACGTCCTTGGTCACTGGCACCAGATAATGTAACGCCTTTCATTGCTGCCTGTACTTGGTGGTGTAACCACACTTACTAATCTGGTCTTCAGGGTCTTAAGAATATGCTCTAATTCCGAGCTGGTTGTTGGTCACTGGCTGCTTCAATCCACACCATCTCTGCCCACATTGTGTTCTTGATCTCAGAGCAGTGGAAGATTTAAGGTTGTAGTCTCTCAGCACTTGTCAAGCCATGGCAGGTGCTATTTTAAGGGGAAAAAAAATATCTTCATGACAAAAAATGAAACTGGAGATTCATGGGGGTTACTCTTCAATTGGTTTATATAGCTTTTGGTAAAAACAAAAATTAACCCTTCCCGCATCAATCTCTATAGTGACACTGGGCCTTGTCTAAACTTCTGGATGGTTGGGTTCAAAGTCTTGGAATCAGGAATTCTGGTGGGCAGCTGGCGTGGATTTCAGATGCACTCAATGTGGGACCCTCAGCCCAAAGTCTATCAGCTCCCCCCAAACCATCTGCTTATATGAACTTTGGCTCAAAACTGGTGTGGTGGCTGAAGAATTCTTGGGATTAATTCTAATAAGGGCTTTCTTTGTTCCTTATTTCCACTTTGTTAATCAACTTTCTAAATTTGGAAAATAATCCTCCTTCCTTGGGAGTAGTCACAGGGGTTGCTTTTCCCTTAACTCTGACCTGCTTCATTTCACATCTCATCCGCTACTCTGAAGAAGCGGGGCTAAACTCTAGTCATTTCTTCCTGGTATTCTAACTCTGCCCACTTCTCAGGATTAGACAAATCTAATTTTTAAAATGTATAGGAGACAGGGCGTGGTTTATCCTCCTCATTAGTTTTAATTCTGACTCCCTTTCATACAAACCAAATCACCTTCTTGGCACATGATTGATCTTTATAACTTCAATCCTAAGAAAAAGAGTTTGTTCTCTGTTTTCATTTCTAAATTAGTTTTTGCTAATGAAAATGTGTTTTCCTAATTTCTCGAGAAAGAGATAAAGCCATTTCTCTGAATCTGTTTTCATGTGACTCTCAATAGATAAGAAAAATAAACTTTAGGAGAAAAGAAATCCAGATGGTCCCATTTTCACCAAGGAAAATGTTTCCATTCTCTTTTTCTATCTTTTTTTATATTTCATTTTGAGATTAATCTTTTTCTGCTTAGAATTAATGTTTAAACACCTCACACCCTCAGTGTCACATTATAATGACCTGAAAATGGCCCAAATACAAAAAGATGCTGTCCACTTTGAAAGCTTTTCATTTATAAGTATGTCAGATACAGGATCCATATTAGTCTATCATTTATGACCAAATAGATTATTTCTATGCAGTAAATATATTGAATCCTGTTATAGGAATATTAGTATTACTACTTGAAAATTGCCAATGACTTCAGCAGACCAGTTTGGCAGTTTAAGAAATTTTTTATATTTTTACCACATGTCTGAAAGATCATATGACAAGTCTTATTTTGTGCACAAACTTCTCTGTAAAGTTAAAACATATTTTTCTAGAACTTCTTGTCATGCTGATTGCATGGTTTTATCAATTTTGGCACCTTATAAATTATAAATTTGATACTTAAGAAAATATGAAACTGAAAGTTGCTACCTCCATAATATCCTATGCAAATAAACTAGTTTGGGCTTAATTTTACCTTTGTTCATAAGAGTTTAGATACTATGGACTATGATCCTGATACAGAAATATGTTATGTCAGATTTTATTAAGTAAATCTCTTTACAATAAAATATGTTGTTAACCTTTAACGCATTGTTCACTACTCTCTTTTCCACTGCATTGTTTTTCAAGGCTCCTCAAGGCTGCACTACTTAATTTCAGTCCTGGTCATTTTCTGTTGCCATAGCGGGATATGATAACACAACTGTAAAATTCAAACACTATCATTCATTCATCTGAGTTACTTGCAGTGGCAGGAAAAATATTTGCTTTGCAAATAAAATCACTTCCAGAATGTTAAAGGTTTAAACCAACTAAATTTTCAAGATCTGCAAACAAGGATGTCATGGGAGTTTCAGTTTATAATATCATTCCTTGTTTACCCCCCCCCCCCAAAAAAAAAATATGGGTCTGTAGGCAGTTTAATGAATGGTGGGTCCAAATGAGAAATCGGAGGCTCAGGTTTATTACATTCATTTACAACACAAATAATTTTGGGAAAATCCTTGTTATAAAAAAAATTGTTAACGCAATATTCACACATAAAAAATAATTCTTCTTAAAATCTAAAATATGGCTTCAAATAACCCACAAAGGGTTAATAATCCATAAAAAAACAATCATTAAATATTAAAAAATATATAACTTTTGGGGGGGGGGTTGTTAAGTTTTATTATGAAAACAAATAAAATACCTTACCTTCTCTCCTAGTTCTTGTTGAGCATCATACCTTTGTACTCCTGGCAATATGGATCATGCTGTAGTATCTGTTGATATTTATTTTGAGTTGTCTATTAGACAAAAGCCTCCTATTCATATGACTTCTTTCTGTTACCAGTGTACTGATTGAGATTTATTTTGTGACTTTCTTTGAGATGCCCTGTTCTTCATGTTCTTAAACTTCACATTGAGAATTGTACCACAGAGATTTCTACTTGGGTTAAAGCTGGCATTAATTCTTTCTAAACTTCTTGGAAATATCAGGTGGTTTACACCTGCCTGTTCAGTTGCTATGAATCACTTTTTCCTGCTGTATTGGTATGATAGTTTTGAACACAACAGATGCCTCTTTGTGTCTGGTTGTAATAATTGTAAACGTGTTTCAAAGAAGATATGTTTTTGTTTTCTGACAGAATGAGGTACTGCATAGCCTATAACAAGTTTGTTTCTTGTGACTGCTGGTGACTCTGTAATAGTGTTAAATAATAGTAAATCTTCTGTCACTCTGTTTGGGGTGTTAACATCTTCTGATAAAGCAGAATGGCTTCAACCATGCACTCCAGATGGCTTTGGAATCCCCTGCAACTCTTCTGATCGGCCTCCTTGTTTAAGTTGGTGAATGCTGCCATAATCCTTGCCTTGAGTTCATCTTTGGTGCTACAAGGAGTTTTGTTGGTCTCTTGCTCAACTGCGCCCCACACATAATAATAAAGGGTGTTGCAGTGCAGTCTGGGGGTGTGGGGTAGGTGGCTAGATGCAAGAAGTGATGTGGTCACAGAAATTGCCTGACAGCTATGATTGGGTTCTCCTGCTTGTGTGGCAAGGTGCAGAGTCCTGTTACTAGACTTAGGGTTTTCTAGCCGCCACCTCTTGACCCAAGGCACTTTTATGTAGTCAAACGGGTAGAGGCTGAGACCCTGTGGGAAGATAAATGGAGGCATAACATCCACCATCACTAGTGATCTTTCCAAACACCATGATGTTGACTGGATATCTCATCCAACTCTTTCTGAATTCTCTGCATCATCCTCAGATTGACATCCAAACACTCTGAAATGTTTGTATTGGAGTTTCTCATGCAAATGCCAAGCAGTGTAGCATGGCATTTCTTAATTTCTGTTTGAGTGAATTGCATCATGGTGCTCTTTCTCTCACAGACAATGCCCAACTGACTCTATTATGCTGTGCAGTTGACAAAACAAACAACATGTATGCATGAAATTAAAAATCTAAAATGGCAACAATTTACCCATCTGACCCTGTATATAATTGAGACCTCTTGATGAGTGGACAGAATGATTGCAAAATGGTTTGTCTACAAAACTCCAGGGTCAAGTTGCTGAATATAACATCAGTGAGCTAAGTGACAAATTTTATATTAATTGTATATATGTATGTATATATGTCAAAAATAAAACTTATCTTACCCAATATATTTCATCCTCTGATGGACTTTATAAAGACAAATGTAAAGATAATTTACTTAGACTTTTCAGTTCGCCTGATGTATATTTAAGAATGTTCTTAAACATAAAAATTTTGTAAAACTGACATTTATTTTACTTTTGTTTATAAATACTGGTTGTGAAATAAAATCCTTGCACTTGCCTTGGGTAGAGTCCATTAGAGGACAAAAACATTGGCTAAATTTTCCCTTTTGTCTTTATTTATATTGTCTTTTTATAAATATATTTTTTTAGTTATATCTGA
>OZ010606.1:3060000-3197500 GCA_963932145.1 Acanthosepion lycidas | reverse complement strand
AAAAGAGCATAGCTTGATGAAAAAGACGCCAACGTTGCCGAAAACAAAATTTTATTGTCTAAATGCTTATGTTATTATTAAGAGGAAAGACCAAGGTTTTTTTTAATTATTTAAAAAATTTTTTCCTTCTTTTTAGAACATTCTAAATTTTGATTTAAAAAAAACCTTTTGGTTTGGAAAGTTGTTTTTTTTTTTTTTTTTTTTTTTTTTAAGGGGAACTTTTCTTTGACTTGGAGACTGATCTCAAATTGCCATTGAGTTCATTACATTCACTTGTGTGCCAATACCCTTGGGAAAGCTAAGAATCTGTCTCTTCTACCCCTAAGCTATGGGTTAAATAGTAGGGCTTGTATCTGGAAAAATCATTATCTACTCAAAAAAATTGTTCATGTAATATTCACTTGAAAAAAAAAAAAAATTCTTGCAGTCCAAGATGTTTTGTCTTTAAATAACCAACAAAGAATTAAGCTGTAAAAAAGTGAGACAAACCTGGGGATCCATCTCCAAAGTAACTCTTTTTTCATTTCACTAATGGGATAGGGTCAGCTGGTATGTCTTGACAACTGTAGCAATATGCAACTGTAACTGGGTAATTTTAGTGCCCACTCCTACACTAACAAGAGTGTTTGCTCCTTTCTCTATCACTTTTTTTTTTTTTTTTTTCCTCCTAACGTTTTGTGTCTCCCACTTCCTGTGAGAAGATAAATATCAAACATTTTTTTTTCTTGTTTCCTGGGGTTCTGTCTCTTAGGTTGCACCTCTCCATTGCATTAACAGGATAATTAGTATGTTGATGGCAATAAGCAATTTTTCATCTCTAAACCACATGCAAATGTCTCTGCATTCTCACCTTTTAGAATAAACCTGGTTTCATTTTTTTTCTGTTTTGAAAAGGCATCTTTCTCCCTGCAAATTGTATGCTGAAGAAAGCAACAGAATAGATTATCTGAAACAATATAACATCCTTTGACTCTGTTTAAAAGTTAGCTTACTACTCAAGAATACATTGATTTATAAACATTATTGTTGTACAAAACAATGGTATTTGTGCTCATTATTTTTAATAGTAATTTTTAAAAACGTTCTTTCAATTAATATTTTTTTTTATATAGTTTCTTTTTAAAAGAATAATGTTTTTCAGTATGGAAAACAAAAATTAAATAAAATGAGAAAGTTTCTAATTATAGAAACTTACAAAAAATTTCAATGAATATAAGTGTACCCACTCTCAACAACCTCTCTGCATGGTTATTGTCTAGCTGAGTCTTCCCACATTAATACGTTGCTGGTATCGTGATGATGAGCACAGTTCCACTCTATCTAGCTGGCATTTGTCTCCTTCACGATCCTTCATGTTGTGTTTTTGATTTCAGAGGGTGAAAAAATTGTTGATGAGGTAAACTGAAGTGAAGAACTAGTCAATGGTTTGGCGCTACACAAAAAAAACATTCTTTGTAATAAAGAATTAACTCTGGTTAAAAAAATGTAATGATTTGGTTTATAGAGTGATTTGTTGTATACAGAGGTTTTAACCTTTTCCACTTACTCTTATAATCAAATGACACTGGGATCCCCTTTTGGAGTTTACAGCCTGTGTTAGTAATAATTTAAATTTCTAAGTTCTGGTCTACAGGGCCAGCACAAAGTCTTGGTCACAAGATCTCTGTGAACACTGTGGATTCCAGTAGCAGTAGTAGTAATGTGGGAACTCTACATTTGTTATCCAAACCTCCAGCTTATATGGAATCTTGCATCAGGCAGTATTGGATTGACCGGGTTCTGGGGTTTGGTTATCTCCCACTCTTAGCATTACCCTTTTTCTAAAATCTCCTATTTTCAGAATATGTTTGAGTAATTTTCCAGATTTAGAGGTTCTCCAGCCCTCTTTTGACAGTAGCCAGAAGAAACTAGCCACCCCTTAACTTCAACTGCCTTCACTTCTCATCTTGCACCATCACTTCATATAGGCCGTGCTAATCTCTCTCTCCCTTTTCAGCATCCAACCATAGCCTACTCCAAGGGCTGGTACAGCTGCCTTTGTGACGAATCTAAACTTTTAGAATGCACAGGTGAAAAGGGGATTTCCAGTAAATAATTTTTCTTTATCAGCTTGTCTCATGCTGGCTGTTTTAGGTGATTTCCCAAAGCCAGGGACTTGACCATATCTAAGATAATCAGAGCCAATCTCAAGAATTGTTTTGTTCATTTTCATTTGTCATGGGTGGGAAAGAAAATGTTCCCAACATCTTTAGTAATAATAATAAAAAAAACCTTTTTCTGTTTATGGTCACTCCAGGGCTAGTAATTAATTTTTCTTTATCAGCTTGTCTCCAAAAGAATCCAAAATAATGTTGGCCATAAAAATTTTGAAGAATGTCACAAAAATTAAAATAAATTAATCTGTACCCGATCTTTGGCACTGATCTTTAATTTTGTAGGAATATTTTTCTTGTTGGTGGCTGATTCAAACCAGATTTTTTCCTGGCTCTTTGTCCAGAACAATATAGATGCTATTTTGATGAACAGCCTTTTTTTTTTTTTTTAAATCAGCAGCATGTTTTTCTATTTTCCAGGACTGACATCTTCAATGATACATTCTCTTTCTTATTGTGGGGAAGGACTGGTAGTCTTGGTTTTGCTCGATCTTACTGAATTCTGTCGAATGAAATGTGGGTTTGATTCTCCTTGGAACTATTCTGGATTTCATTTTATTATTTTGAAACATAATTTTTTCAATCCACTTTCCTGTGAATTTCAACAATTATCACCCAGTTAGCAGTCCCTTTCCTTTGCTTTTTTTTTTTTTTTTTTTTTCTGATTAACTCCAAGGTCCCAGTGTCATATCAATATTACTTTATAGAATTTTTGGTGTTGGAAAAATATTCTTTGTCAAAACGTTTTAAGATGAACATAAGATTTATTATTTTCTTTTGATTGAATGAAAAGTTTATACTTTCCTTAGTTTTTTTTTTTTCTTGCATTATTATTATTATTTGCCTAATACAAGGTCCAAGAGCCACTCAAGGTAGAGGGTTCATTCTGTTGAAGTTATTTTTACAGATATTAATCAGTTGTTGGAAATTTCACATTGACTGATGGGAATGTAGTGATTTTAATTAAAAGCAAAACAACAAAAACCTCTTCAGTTTTACAACCTCTTCCTGACAATTGATGGCATATCAATAGAGAAGATGCAAGATCAAATGGAATTACAATAAAACTACTACACACATGTAAGAGGTGTTCAAGTTTTGTACACAACTCTTAAGCTCGTCCTGGGTAAGACGTTAAACTTTGTCCAGCAGCAAGGCCTTTGATCAGGAGGTTTTGAGGAGTGTGGTACCACTTCTTAATTACTGGTATTCCCAGCTCCACCCTGACCCGGGGTGGTAGCACCTGTTAGGGTCCCAGCTTTGGGCAAATAGTTAACTATTACCAGCAGTAATTTTTTGAAAAAAAAATTATTACCAGCAATACAATTTTGAAGGAAATATATTACCAGAAACAGATTTTTGACAAACAAAATATTACTAGCAATAAAATTTTTTGTAAGCATTAAATAACCCATTGAGGTTGATATGCCGTAAAACAAAATAAACCAAACCAATCTAAACCAAAGAATACATATTCTATTCATATGAATCTATCCTTAAAAATGCTGTTGGCATTAAATAACCCATTGAGGTTGATATGCCGTAAAATAAACCAAACCAACTCTTAAGCCGTTGTTATCAACCACAGAAAATCTATTTGGTACTGATGGAGTGGGATTAACTTCTTGTTTTAATGATTATGGTAATAAAAATCCTTGTAAATATTTGACTCTAAACCCTCTACCCCAATTATTTTTTTTTTTTTTTTTTTTTTTTTTAACTGTCCTCATCGAATTTCTTCAATAAATGGAAAATGTACATTAATGAAAGTTCCTTGACACACTTTCTTTTTTTTTTTTTCAACATTGAGTTATTTTTTAAAAAATGAATAAGTTCAGACATTGCCAACTGGATTGTAACTTTTTATTTTTCTTTGAACAATTTATCACATAAAATTAGATCACCCACCATGTGTTGTAAATTTCTGCATAGTACAAAAAATATTAAATCTGAAGTTACAATGGTATTTTTATAGACTCTCTCTTCCCCGAATTTTTTTTAGAATTTTGCTTAGATGGCTTCACAATTTAACTATATAATATCCATTTCTGCATATATATATATATATATATATATGCCCTTAGATGTTATTTAGGTAACTAAAAGAAGAAAAAATTAGCAGTATCTAAGGTTTAATGCATTTTATTTTTAAAAATGAAAAAAAAAAAATTTCTTGAAGCTTTTATTTTAGTTTTAAGTAATTCTAAGCTAATAGATTCAATTTATTACCAGTAAGCAAAATACTCTGGTGTAATTTCAAACAGAAATTATATTGAATGGAATCTCAACCTTTTAGTATTAGTTGCTTTCAGTAAAATCGGACATTTTTGACACAAAAGTAAATTCTTGCTTTTAAAAATTTTCCAAGAATAAAATATACTTTTCTGAAACTTTATTTGGGGAATATTAGGTGATTTAAAGTATAATTAATCTGATTTGAAAAAATATAATTTACTTTAAGTTTAAAATAACAGAGAAATAGATTTTTTTAAACAAACAGTAGCAGTGATTATACGCCTGTCACCACTCGTAAATTACTTGACAAGTGCCGATAAACCTGTTAACACCTTTGTTGCTGTTCTATGGAGACTTTATATTTTAAAACATAATTTAAGAAAATGATGAGTGATTTTTTTTTTTTTTTTTTTATTTTTTTTTTTTTTAAGTATTCTGTAATCTTAAAAATGTTGGAAAATATTCTCTGTAATCTAATTTTAGGAATGTTGACTTTAAATTTACTATAGCTATCACTCTTATTTTCTGATAGTTTTACTTTTGTGCATGGTTGACCATACTTTCAAACAGGAGCACATTATGTAATATTTTATATTCATAAAAAAAAAATAAAGAATTATTTAAAAATTTTTGAAGCAAAATACTTTGTATTAAGCTTTTCAATTTTTGATTAGTAAATATAATTTTCACTATTTATATTATTAGGACTGTTCTCCACCTCTTCATTGTTATATTCACAACGTTTTGGTCACTGTACGCTCTGGTCTTCTTCAGGTGATTGGAATTTCAAACTGAACCCTTTATTTCATCCTGACTTATGACCCAGTGGATAAAGGCATTGGTTAGATCCAGAGACTAGACCCAGAGAGTTGTGAGTTCAATACCAGGCTACATCAGTGGTCAACCAAAAAACTTGGAGAGTTAAGTTAAAGGGAAATAACTGAGACATCCAGAAGAGACATGGCATGTGGAACTGGAACAATCAACCCCAGTAGACGAAATAAAGGGTTCTGTTCGAAATTCCAATTACCTGAAGAATGCTTGAACATACAATGGCCGAAATGTAGGGACAAAATGTTGTGAATATGGCAATGAAGATGAGGATAATAGTCTGAATAATGTAAATAATCATAATACCTCATTTCCGAGATATAGACAGATATAGTTTTCACTTAATAATAATATCACCTAACCAGATGAAAGTAATGCAGAATTTTATGATAAATTATTAGAATTAAAATTAAAAAAAAAAAAAAAAAATGAAAACTATTTTTGTAAATTTCATTATCAAAAAAATAACACAATAGTATACTTCTTAAATAAATCATATTTAATTTATAAAAGTAATTAAAAACGTTCCTAATTAAATAATGGAATTAAGTGGGGAATAACATGTAAAAAAAATTTTAAAAATAATTTAATTCATTTATGAATAAATCTTAAAAGTTTCATTAAAATCCGATAATTATTTGATTTCTTCAAGAATTTTCAAATCAATGCTTTTTTTTTTTCACCTGTAAAAAAAAAAAAAAGGCGCTGAAACACTAATAATCGTAAATAATAATGTGAAAGTCTTTAACGAACGGCAACGGAATAAATTTTAAAATCGCACTGTTTAATTTTAATTATAATAATTTTTTTTTTTTTTTTTGTCCAATCTGAAAGAGAATAACAGGTTGTTTTTAAAAAAAATTTATTAATGAAATTATGCAAGCACGAATTTTCAAAATCTTTCATTTGCCCTCTTAAAACAATTTCTCCAAAGTTTTTTTTTTTTTTTTTTTTCTAAAAACTATTCAATAAAAAAATAATCATATTTAATTTCCTGATTTTTTGCTATCATTTTTTTGTTTGGTGGGGTGTCTCCCTTTTTTTGTGTCATCAATAATAAAGATTTTAACTTTTTTCTTTTTAAGTTCAAGGCTATTTTTTCATCATTGATTTTTATTTTTTTAAACAAAGTGACTCTTTGAGAGTCTTTGTTGAAATCCAAAATTTCTTTACTACGTATTTTTAGTATATTTTTTAGTAAACAGTGAAAATCATGTAGGCGGATTTTTAAAAAGTGGTTAAAGTAAAAATTGAAATGAGTTCTTTTCTGTTTTTGTGTTACAGTTAAGACTTTAACTGTTAAGTCTTAGTTTAAAAATAAAATTGTAAAACTTCATTTGCCCTGTGTCCATACAGAAATGATTTTAACAATATTCTCAGTTAATTAATGAAATGATAATGCAAATCAGTTTTTAAAATATCAATCTATTGATTAATTTTCATTCATGAATAGTTCATTCATACAGAATCTTTTCTTTTTTTTTTTTTTTCTTATTAATTTTGGGAAAACTCGTATTTTTCAACTTATTCTTTCTTTAGCAAGGCAATAAGGTTTTTTTTTCTCCTTGACAACGCCTTTCGATGGTTACAAACGGCTTCTGTTTTTATTTTTTTGTTTTTTAAACAATTTTTGATTCTTAATGTGGGGAAATGCTATGTTAGTAATCATTCGGGAAGTCGTTTTAAAAATCTACAAATTGAAAATGAGTAAAAAAAAAATTTCTTTCTTTACAAAAAGATGAAGCATTTTTTGTCCTGTTAATTCTTCTTGTGGATTGTGTTAGTTTTTTTTAGTAATTGACGTCGACTAAGAATGTCTTTCAGATCAAAATTGATTGTGTAATAATGGCTTCCCCCCCCATACTTTTTACGCGAACTCTGACTAGTTTTTTTTTTTTCACATAATTCATTTTTATTTTTTAGACTTACTTTTTTTGTGGAATTTGTCTCCGATAAAAAAAGTCTTCTAATTTACGTCCCCCCCCCCATGATTTTTTTTTTTTATCAATATTCAATATGTTTGTTTTTTTTTTTTCTTTTTTTCTGCCTTCAATAAGTTTTTTCTTTAACGAAAAATGTCTTTTTTGTCAACTGGTTTGCTTTCTTTGTTTAAAATAGGAGGGAATTTTCCATTGTTTTTTTTTTTTGTTTTTTTTCCAATAGTCCCCCTAGCCTTTTCCATCCCGACCATATACACAATTTTGTTCATAAAAATAAAAAATATCCCAAGTAAGCCAACCCTCGCTACCTTCTGTTGCCTTTTTTTTAATTTAAAAACTAAAAAAAAAAGCCAATTTTACTTTTTAATAAAATTCATTTTTCTTTTGCCGCGACTTGACTGATGTTAAAACCTTTAATTATTATGGGTGTCTTCTTTTTCACTCTCCGATTGTTATTTTTGTTGTTTTCTCTACTTAAATCACGAAGGAAGGAAGGGAGAGGGGGGGGGTGCTGTAGATTTCTGACCCAGTGGCGGGAATTTTTGTTTTTACAGCTGCAGGCGGTACGCCTTTGTGGTGGGTGCTTTATTGGGATTCTTCATCTTCTTCGGGGCGACGTTCGGATTTCCCGTTTTGTTTTTTGTCTTAGAACTCCTTTATTTTTTTTTTCTTTGTAACCTGGACATGGATATTGCCTAAAAAAAAAAAAGGGAAATAAAAAAAAAAAAAACAAACGAAAAAAAAACAAAAAAAAACAGGCTAATAATGTAAAACAAGTTTAGATATTTTTCTTTCTTTCTTTTTTTTATTTTTTTTTTTTACTTTTTTTTTTTTTTTTTTTTAAAATCGCAGTCTATTATTTTGTTTAGTTATTCTTTGTGTCAGTTACAAACAACCTAGAATTTGTTCCACCCACGCATGGCCTTTATTTCTTAAAAAAGCAAACAAACCCATTTTTTCTATTTGAAACGGCTCTACACTAAAACAACTAGATCTCAATTGCACATAATATTTTTTTTGTTAATTCCAAAAATCCACTTCTTCAAGTAAATTTATTATTAATAAGTTGCTTTCATCGGTTAAAAAACTGCAAGTAACATCGAAATTAATGACCCGCGAAAATTTCACGGTTTTCCTATTTGAATTTCCTGATGAATCTTTTAGTTTAAAGTTAATGATTGAGTAACCTCATGGCGAGTTCTATGACAATAAAAATAGAGATTCCCCTATCAGGTTGTTAAATATTTGAGCTGAACATTAGGTTGGATAATAATATGAATGCAGGTCGTTATTTTAAAAAAATGGGTACAAATGAAAAAAAACTGATATTAACTGAAATAGCCATTTAAACCCTCCCTCTTTCTCTCTCACCCCCTCTCTTTCTCTCTCACCCCCTCTCCACACATTAATCCATTATTGGCAGGGCGTAACAAAATAATGAAAGGAGGAACAATTACAATAGGATTATTATTATTATGTTGAATTCTCTTTGTACAAAAACTTTGATAATGAGCAAATAATGTTTTTTTTTTTTTTTTAATATACTCAAATCTCTGTAATAATTATAAAATATTTAATGAAGGGCTTGTTGGTGGGTAACCAACTTCTCTGCCTGGCTAAGAAGCAATTTCCTAAAGAATTCCAATGTTTGGTCATTAGGTCAGATTTAAGAAACTGTTGGACAGATAAATTTTTTTCAGCACCTCTTTGTATTACAACTTTACCAAAGGATCTCAATATATAAATTCCTTTTTACAATGTTATCTTTTGAGATAAAACTCCCAATGTGACTAAACATTTTTTTTTATTATCATTCTCTAAACTCCAGCAATATAATGTCGTGTACAGAGCTGTTCAGTGGTTCTGCTTATTTTACCCCCACCCCTCCAAAAAAAAAAAAATCATTGTATGTCGTCCTACAGCTGCAACGCTGTCATGCTTTGGTTGCTGATGCCAGAGTATAAAATAATTTGGCTATAATCTCACCCCCTACTGAATTGAGAAAATTGAACTCAGAGCAATGTTCTTTTCAAGCCAATTTCAAGATAGCAGCTAAATTGATGAACAAGGAAAACCTTTTAAAGACCAGAGAATTGGTGGTGGTGGGATGTCAATGGTATTATCTATGCTCAACCAAAGGACATTTTTAATGAAAATACTTTGGATATAACCTGGTAGATATATACTATTGCAGTGTTGATCTGATTAAATTAATTCCTTGTGAGTAGATGCTTAGAAACAAGAAATATACCAGTTTATATACTTTTTCATAATTAGTCTAAACTTAATTCTATTCTTTGAGCCGTGAGGGAGAGAGGTAGACACTTCTGGCTATAGTGTGTGGGATTCTCCATTATACAGATTTGTCTACCAAAATAAAATTAATGCGAATGGCTTCATCAAACTCTTTGATTCACCACCATCTCCACCGCAGCCTCCAGGAGAAAGGGGATGGAGATGGATGCGCTGCCTCCAGGAGAGAGAAAGGGGATGGAGACGAATGATGACTAGACAGATGTGAGCAGGTGCTTTCCACTAAGTGTAGTTTAAGGCTCAAAAGCCACACAAGGTTGTGTGATATAGTCAGGATGATAATGCTGGATTAGGTATATGATGTGAATGGCAGTATAAAGAGTAAAGGATGATTATGATTGAATCTTAGTGTGGGTGTCTGTTCCACAAAGTATTCAGTTCATTGAGACGGTGGTTGAAAGCTGTCAGAGTGGAGCTATCTTGCATTTCGGACACAGCGCAAATAAGGATAATTCAACTCTGAGGAAGTGGGGCATCGTGTATGTCTTAGCTGTAAAGATCTCAATTGATGAACCAAAAGAATGGAACTCGTTTAAATATTTGTCATGGAAATAGCGAATAGGCTTGTGATGTGGGGGCTGAAGAGTGAGAAATAAATTATCCCCCACAAGACCATGTTAATGATTTGCGGAGTGAGTAGCCATGGTTAAGTGCAAAATAAGTGACAGAACTGTCCTCCAAACAGAATTGATGAAGTTTGCAATAACAAGAAAAAGGATGGGTCAAAAAAAATAATATAAAGCAAACAAACAAACAATATATGCAGGGCAAATTAAGTCATAAGGCAAAAAGTTCACAAACTAAGAATTGGGGTTGACACGCACAAGCAAGTTTGGACAAGTGAATGTAGCATTCTGACTTGGAGACAGACTGGAACTGAGTCAGATAAAACCAAGAACTGGCCTATTTTATTGGCTAGGAAAAAATCCCAGCATGCATTTGTGTGCTTCTGCTTATAAATTGGGGAGGAGCAAGTGTTTTAGCAGATTGGAGCCAATATAATTTCAAACTATCAAGGCAGGAAAGTGAAGATTAACCAGATCCAGCATTTAGGTTTTAGTTCTTGTAAAGATCAAGCATGACAGGATTTCCTGGAGTGATGGAATGAGCAAACCATTTTTTAATTTTTTTTATTTGTTAGCCCAGACCCCCCCCCCAGGATCTTTAGTAACAGATTAAATATTGGAGTTCCATTTGCGTGAACTTGAGACATAAGTAATGTTCAAAGTAGACAACCTCATTGGGAGTATAACCCTTCTGATTTCAGAGGACTCTGGATCTGATTGGTGATAATGAAACATTATTTGCTATCTCCTCATGTCTATTCTAAGTCTTTTCTTAATTCCTGACTGCTTATCTCCTCAAAAGAAATTTCTTGATCAAAAAGTTTATTCAGTTCAGTCATCCATGTTTAAGTGCCCTTAACAGACTGACTCTGAGTATCTTGAAACATTTAATGAGTGTTTACATTATCTACATAGTCCTGGATATGATGATAAACTCCATCTGGCAGCAAGGCCTCTGACTGGAGGTTTTGAGCAGTCTGTAACCACTTCTTAATTGGTGTTATTTCCAGGCAGATTCACCCTGACCTGGGTTACTAGCATCTGTTAGGTGCCCAGCTATAGACAAATAGCATTCTCAAACAAAAAAAACACTATGAAAGTATAAATATACATTTTTATAGTAAAGTTACCAGCAATGTTTTTTTCTGTAGTTGAAGACATACAGTTGGGTTCAAAATATTTAGATTTCAGCATTAAATAACCCATCGAGGTGTTGATATGCCACAAAACAAAATCAGCTAACATTATCTACATATGAACTATTATCCTCATTTTTGTTATCATAACAATGTTTTGACTGTTGTGCTCTCTGACCTTCTTTAGGTGTTGATCTGGATAACCTGCATGGAATTTCAAACTGAACCCCTTATTTTATCTATAGGGCTAAATTGTTCTTGCACTGCTAACCATATCTAGAGATATTCAGTCTTGTTCTTATTTAATAGTACTGCCCACAGTTATAACTGAACTTGTTTCCACTGAGTCCAAGTCTTCACGGCTCAGACTAGAGTTTGCACTCACAATTGCTTTCACAAAATTCAGGAAAGGTTTTTTTTTTTTTTTTTTTTTTTTTTTTAATCAACTAGACAGGATTGTCCCATTAGACAATTGTGAGTGTAGAACTTGGATGCTTAAATGTAATCTGTTTGCTGCTGAAATTGTATGCTGCTTGTCACATTTGACTGCATTCACCAAGACTTTTATTTATTTTTTAACTGCTGAGCTTTGTTGTCATTCTTTTTTCCTTTTTTAATAATGGTTCCCATATAATTTCTATGCTAGGCCTACTAAGGAGGTCCTCATAATATAGCAAATTTCTGATTCTTTCTTATCCGACTCTCAAGTCTTCCTAGAAAATTGATAAGTATTTCAGGAAACTCTTTTTTGAAATAACTTTTTCACTATCATTTGACTTCATGCCCAATCCGTTTGATTTCTTTTGCTTTAGTGGTGAGTGACAAATATATTAAAGGATGAGATCTTAATTACTGAATTAAAAATAATGTTGCGAGCAATTATGTCAAGGTACATGATGTTTCACTTGTCTCATACTTTTTGCCAAATGTCCTTTTAACTTTGTATTTATCAACACAAATCATTTCAAATCCTTTGAAGTCTCTTTATCTCCTTTTGCCAACTATAAAATCCCAAAGGCCTTTCAGTGCATTAATTGTACACCAAGTATCATTGTCATCTTGAACTATTAGTAAAATGATAATTAATTGTAAGTACAAGCAAAACCTTCAACTTGAGAGTTGAAGGAGTGTAACGTTTTTATAATTTAAAAAAAAAATTATCGTCTCTTTTGATGTCAGTAAGAATTTTTACATTCATTTTAGATTTGTAAAGTCAAAACATTGTTTTGTTGGCAAATTATGCTCCACCCCTGCACTTTAATCGACATGTTTGTTAACCTTTTGGCATACAGCTAAGCCAAAAGATGTGGCTTATCTTATTGGCTAGGAAGAAATCCCAGCATGCATCTGTATGATTTATCTATAAAATTTGGGAAGTGGGGGGGTGTATTTGCAGGCATTCCTATCAAGATTGAAATCAATAGAAATTTATTGGGAATAATGAAGCTGGCTAATGGCCATGAGAAAAATCAAAATCTTCACTTTGTTTATAAGCTTAAGATTTTAGAATTTGACAAGTTGTGTTTTGGTGTAAATATTCAATATAAATGAATATCCAGTTAAAAAAAAAAGATTGAAGTTGCTTTATTAAATTTCCTTGTCTTGAAAAGGTTCATTAAAAAAAAAAAATTTCTTGTATCTTCAGCAAATGAATCCTCAAAAACTTGGCTCTTCTTAGAGATTTTTGTTCAAATTCTTTTATAAGCACTCCATTGTGTCTCTATCAAGAATAAGATCAGGTTAAGAGATTATACAGTAAACATTTACAGAATAAAGTCGACTGGAAATCATGGCTTTTGTTTCTTTCATCCTAAAGTAAAAGGAATACAAGTAACTTGGAACAATTAAAAATGCTAATAGACTGAATATTTTAAAGACTATTTCTGGTTGCAAATACTCTTGGATGCTTAAATGACTGGCGAGGAACCATAAAGTTAGCAAAATGAATAAAAATTTATTTTACTCTGTCATTCTATTAATTACAGAATATATAGTTGTGGGCCGATTTATTCACCTCCCCCCTCACTTTCATAATTAGAGATAAAGCTGTAATTCCTCAAATTTTCATGGAAACTTAATGTGCAATTTTTCACAAATGATGAAATAATGGATTTAAAAGAATGTGCAGTGATGGCCTCAACAAGATTTTTATTTTAATGTCAAAAAATATGAGAAAAAAAACACCCCCAAAAAATTTAACATGGGATAAAATTGTCCCTCTTGCCTCAATAATCAATTGTGTAACTTTTTATTCTTGATTATTGCCTTTAATCATTTTTGATAGTTCCTTACAAGATTACTACACACACTGATAGGTATTTTGCTCCATTTTTCCTTCACAATAGCTCCTAGTTCATCCAAATTTGAAGGACTTCTCTCTTACTTTTTCTTCAAATATGCCCATAAATTTTCAATGGGGTTTAAGTCAGGACTTTGTGTCAGGTACGCCAATACCTTAATTTTGCTGCCATCTAAGTATTTTGTAAAAATTCGTGCCATGTGTTTCAGGTCATTGTCATATTGGAATCTCCAGTGACGCCCCCAAAAACAGCTTCTGTGCACTTTTGTTTTATATTTTTTTGTTTTATGTTATTTTTAAAAATAAGCAAATACTGCTCTTTATCCATCATGTCTTCTCAGTAGTTCCGGTCCAGAAGCAACAAAATATCCCCACAAAAAGAATGCTCCCACTACCGTGATTAATTGTAGCGAGGGTATTTTTTGGTTTGTGAGCTTCATTCAATTTCCTCTATACATAATGGGAATTCATGTAACCAAATAATTCTTGTTTAGTTTCAAGCTCAAAGTTCTGCTCGATGAAAGCATCTAATGACTGTCTTCGATACATTCAATCCTGATGTTTTTACATCATTGACAATGTCCTTTGTCATTAAGTGAGGATTCTTTGAGACACCTCAATATAATTTTCCTTTCTATTCTCTCAGAAATTAACCATTTTCTGCTAATCCTTAATTTATTCTCAATGCACTGAGTCCCATTGTACTTCTTGATAATGCTATGAATTGTTGATCTAGGAACATTTAAATGCTTGGAAAGTGTTGAATATCCATTACCTTGTTTGTACGCATCAACTATCTTCATTTGGAGCTTCTTGTCAAGTTCATCCGTCTTTGCCATTGTTGCAGAATGAATAAATTATCATGGTACATGGCACTCACATATTGTCTTTTTTATTACCTTTTAGAAAGTTACAGAATCAGGTGAATACTATTGCATTTTCAAAGGCTGTTTGTATTAAATGTCAAATTTAAGAAAGAAAAAAACAAAACACATTACAATATTATCTCATAGTTTTCATAAGGGGGTGGAGCAATAAAATAATTTTGGACTGCACCAATCTTTAGAAAAATCTATGAATATAACAGATTGGAATTTCTAAAAATTTAACAAATTATTCAAAACTACGGAATCAACTATTTATGGTAAATTCAGTAAGTACTTGCAAATATTCACATTTCCTTAGAAAATATGCAAATATTTAATGGGGGACAAATAATTCTGTATACACTTTATTAACATAATGTGTAATTTTTGGTAATTATCTGGTTATCGAGAAAAGTTATTCATCGTTAAAAATTGACTTATTAAATGAAAATTAGTCTTAATGCCTCCTAATTCTTATAATTTAAAGAACTTAAAGAATCCATGTTTTATTTTCACAAAAAAAAAATCATATCAAAATACAACTTATGTTTCTAATTATTCATTTGTTGTTTTTTTTTTTCTTTTTTTAGCAAGAGTTGGTTATGGACTTTGCTGACTCTACATTATGACTAGCATAATATCCATGAAAAATTATGGACTTACATACAGATTGGTACTCTTGCATAGGATAAGAGTATAGTATCTGAAGTGTTATATATATATATATATATATATATATATATATATATATATCCCTGTCAATTTTGATTTGTGAGGGCTTAATAGTTCAAAAATGAACTGCTAGATTACCCAAACAGGTTGAGGGTTGTATAGAACCAGTCACATCTTTCAAAAGAACTAATAGCTAAGAAAAAGTGTCCAGTGTGTTACAAAGTCACCAAACAATCCTTGTTGGGTTTGAATTCATTTTTCTTTCTTTGATACTGCCTGCCAATCTGAGGCAAAGGAGCCCAGACTGCTCTGGTTTTTAACCTATGGCTGAAATAAGGACTCCTGCCTTTTACAAGTGTATTAGTGCTGAGTGAATGAAACAGGATTAGCCTGAACTTGTACATGTATTGGCAGTTTTGCTTTACATGCTGATAACTGTTACATTACATTTTACCTCTCTGTGCATGCACATACATATATACATACACATACATACACACATACATATACACATACATATACACATACATATACACATACATACACATATACACATACCTACACACATACATATACACATACCTACACACATACATATACACATACCTACACACATACATATACACATACATACACACATACATATACACATACCTACATACATACATATACACATACCTACATACATACATATACACATACCTACATACATACATATACACATACCTACATACATACATATACACATACCTACATACATACATATACACATACCTACATACATACATATACACATACCTACATACATACATATACACATACCTACATACATACATATACACATACCTACATACATACATATACACATACCTACATACATACATACATATACACATACCTACATACATACATACATATACACATACCTACATACATACATACATATACACATACCTACATACATACATACATATACACATACCTACATACATACATACATATACACATACCTACATACATACATACATATACACATACCTACATACATACATACATATACACATACCTACATACATACATATACACATACCTACATACATACATATACACATACCTACATACATACATATACACATACCTACATACATACATATACACATACCTACATACATACATATACACATACCTACATACATACATATACACATACCTACATACATACATATACACATACCTACATACATACATATACACATACCTACATACATACATATACACATACCTACATACATACATATACACATACATACATACATACATATACACATACATACATACATACATATACACCTACATACATACATACATACACACATACCTACATACACACATACATATACACATATACACACACATACATACATACATACATACATACACATTCTGTATTCCAGGTATTTGACAATACAGCTTTTGTGGCCCATAAATGGAAGACTGCTTAATGTGGTGGGCACCAAATTTTGTCATACTCATTTGAGGACATTTAATATTATTCCATTTTTCGCATCTGATACAAAAAAAATGAAAAGTCACACAGTTGCTTGTGGCACAAGTTGTTAACCACAGGGACACTTGACGAACAACAGATGGCTCTGTGTCCCCCCTCCCTCCCTCCCTCCCTCCCTCCCTCCCTCCGCAGATGGATCCACAATGATGGACATTAATTTTACATTATCCTATGGTTCCAAGGTTAATGCTATTTTTTTTCATTGAGGTGCCAGATATGTTGGTGCCCTGGATCAAGTGGATAGCCATGTGCATTCTATCAGGGATCTGCTCCCTCTCAAATAGCCCAAGAGTTGCTTGCCAAGAATTTTCTTAATTCTCTAACTCCCCGCTCCAAAATGTGAGCCCCCTGATTTGGATCCCCTGGTGTGATTATTGTGAGGGACTGACTAACCAATGGTTCTCCAATAAAATGGAAATGTTGGCAGCTGTCATTATGCCCAATGTAAATGAAACTTCTGCATTCAGATTCATCTCCCCCTTACAAAAGTCAAGATTATGATGATGATGATGAATGACCCCTTCCCCATACCTGGGCAGGCAGTCACTTTTGGTGATATTCTTGAAGTCTTTCTATTTTTAATATTTTCACCCCAAGCAAGGTAGTAAAGCCACTAAGCTTCAGGGGGTTACTGAGTGTGAATGAATATAAGAAAAAAAAAAAAAAAAACATTCCGGAGAGAACAATAAAGTGACAAGAACTGAGAAGACAAAAGATGATGATTTGATAATTTCATTTAAATTTTTGAAAATCAAAGTTAACTGGGAAGCAACAATTGAATGTCTTTTTTTTTGTATTTTTCTAAGTTGAACATGTGGTTAACTTAAATTATTTTTTCTATTCAATATTGTTTTTCTTTACATTTTGTCCTCAATTATTTTACACAGATTTGACAGACATGGAGCTGCTTATTGTGACGTAGGACAAACAGGCTCTTCTTGATAACAATAAGCAGCAGATAAAACATTGCAACAATTGACATTCAGTCTTGTCAACAACTTCTTATTCTAAAAAAAAATCTTATTGACATTTATAAAATTATTTTTAAAGAGCTTCAAACTGATTTTGATAATTGTTCAATAACATTAGGTAGGATTATAATAAACACACACACACACACACATATATATATATATATATATATATATATATATATATATAATTGGCTTATTCCTGATTGGTATTTAATTTGTTGGTAGGGATCTAATGTTTTCATTAATTTCTAAATACCAGTGAAAGTCACCCGTGAAATAAAAATAATTGTTTGTACAGAAAGTAAGGAACTTGATGCATCAAATTGTTTTTAAATTAAGTGGTGGCAAAAGAATTATCGTTGAACTTTTAAAAGATAAGCTTAAATATTAATGCAATACTTAAATGCAGTGATAGATTTTGAGTTCTTCTGTAGTTGCCTATCTCATTTACTCCTCCCTGTTTGTGATGAAGGTCCAATCAAGAGCCGTCTGCAGGAGCTAGCTTACATGCTGCCCAATAAGGTGGCTTTTAAGATTGTGTGTATGTATAAATGAATGATTACTTACTGACTCACTCTTTTTAGCTTACATCTCATCAAGGGAATTGTTAGCAACCTAAATTGAATATTAACAAAATTTGTAAAGTGACAAACAGCTGAGGAGGAAATGAGGAACAATGACTAAAATACAATCTATTATTAAAAATGGCAAAAACTAGAATAAATAGTTCCAGTGAGTATAAAAGGAAAAATCAGGACTCACATAGGATTCTGCGGTAGGCCAGCACCTTTCAGCCAATTCAAATAGTGCTGACAAGTATATGGATTTGACGTTTACCATTTTGGGCAAGGCATGGTCAGCAAAACATCTGTATACTTTAGTGGCAGTTAATTACACTGACCACATTTTTGTGTTGGCAGAAAGAGGAATTTGTCTGTTCTCTTTCTCTACTAAGAGGCTTGTGAGTTCTGATTTGTTTCCTTTTTAGACTCGCTGGAATTATTTATTCTGGTTTCTATCATTTTTTTTTTTTTTCTCCAATTTTAATAATAAATTGTATTTTAGTTGTAATTCCTTATTTCCTCCTCAGCTATTTGTCACTTTATGAATTTCATTAATATTCTGTTTAGGTTCTTAACGATTCTTCTAATGAGGTGTTGGCTGAAAAGGTTATCTTAATTGGGGGGGTGCAGTTTTGTCCAAAACATATATAGGTAGAAAATAAAAAAGGAACATTTATATTGTCCATTTACAGATATATTTTTAGTTGTATCTGAAATTTTGTGTTACAAACCTTTGGTTTCATGTAGCATATGAAATAATTAGTTGATTGAAAGAAATTTAAAAGCTTTTTGTAGCCTTTACATGAAGAAGAGAAATACATAAAAAAAAAAAAAAAACACTTTTTTTAAATCCAATAACTAATCATTTCATATTCAACACCAAACAAAAGAAGCTCATAAAAATATTTCAAGATCATGTGCCATTCTGTGACAGATCCAACAAATCAAAATATAATGTTGAGATTCTGACAGAATGGTAAATATATAACAAATTTAAGAACAATTGACCGATCACAGCTTAGAAATTGTGATCTCATCATTAAATTAAAAAAACAAAACCTAAATATCAAAAATAGCAATGCATCAGTCCAGATATTAAATTGCTATATGCTCATATATCAGTTGACAAATGTTTCATTTTGCATAAGGAACTAACTTCAAAGAAATAAAAGAAAGACTAGAAGCCTCTCTTTTTCTTTACAGATCAACCGTGAGAAGAATTTGTCAACTTTATACAAACCAATGTCTTTTCATGTTCTGGATTTTTTTTTTTTTTTTTTTTTTTCTCTGTTTAGTTCCATCTACCACCCATTTTTGTTACTGTTTGGAAGTGTTCATGTGATGTGGGTTTTTTGTGATTCTGTTCCAAGTGTCTGTGATCTGATGAAGCAGGGTGAGCAGCCTGGTTGGGTGCCCCTGGTAGTACTTTGTGACCCTCACTATCTTATCAACATTTACTTTTTTCTAGCTACATTCATTCATATAAGTTAAAAATTAAACTAAACATAACTTTAGTCTTTTTAACCCAAATCCATGAATTTGTTTTGCTCAGGCTAAGTCTCAAAAAAACAAATTTTGTCTTGCTAAAATTGATTTTGGTTTTATGAAATAATTCTCTTTTTTCTGAAGTTGGTCCATTGGCAAAACATGTTGAAGTAGAAATTTTCCAAATTGCCTCTCATGCACAAAGGAAAAAAAAAAAAAAATTCAACCTAATACCAAAATTAAGAGCATCCAAATAATTGCGTAGGGTGGGGGGGTTAATGTCTAATAATCTTGATTTCATGAAATGGTGCTTTCACAAACAGAAAATCTAATTTCCACTTTGTGAATGATCAGTACCTCTTCCCTATGTTATTTTTTTTTTTTTTTTTTTCCTAGATAAAGTTTTAAATCTTCATGATTTGACATTGAAAACAACATATCTCACCTGAAAAAGCAAAAGCCATAGACCAATTTCTTCAGAACAAAGATGAGAACATTTATTAGAAGAATGCAATTAAAGATGAAAAGGTGGTTAAGATAGAGTAGGTTCTTTAGATGTATGTGTGGGAGCACCCCTTCACCCCCCCCCCCCCCCACATTAGATTAATTCAAAAGCCTGGATCAGTTTTTTTTTTTTATTTTTTTTTTTTATTTTTTTTTTATTGGGTCTCGGATTAGGTAAATTAAAGGGAGGAAGTCACTATTGAAGGTAATAAGTTTCTATAAATGTTTTGTGTGTTTATTGAAGAATTCTTAACATTGTTCCCACACATTTGTGTCCTTCCATGTTTTAAAGGCTGGGAAGTTTTTTTAATACTTTCATGTGATTATAAACCCATTAGAGATTTTTTATTTGATAAAAAGAATTTATTGGCACTCGCTGTGAAATTTTAATAAGTATATCGAAAACACTTTTGAGAAGCATGTGTGAAAACAATATTAAAATGTACTAGTTTTTTTTTTTCCTCAGTATTTTATGAAGGATTTCTGGAAAGTTCTTAGCCCAACTAGGAATGGACTAAAAAAAAAGTTAATATTTTTGGGTAGTAAGTCAATGGCAGGGAATGCTGGACAATCTCCTCCCATATAAAGAGACTTGAAGCAAGACAAATATGGTTCTACAGAAGGATGCTGAGAATAATGTGGACTGGTAATGTGAGCAATGACAGTTTTTCAAAATGGAAACAAAGAGAACCTCTACTTAACATCAAGAGACATTTGAAATTTCTAGGGCATATAATGAGGAAAGAGGACTTGGAAAATTAGGTACTCACATGGCAAATTAAAGGCAAGAGACAAGAAGACAGCACATAACCTACATAGAGAGTGTGATGGCAGAACAAGGTTTAGCAAATAAAGAGTTAAGAGCTATGAAGGACAAGAAATTGTGGAGAGGCATGATCACCTATCTCCTGAAGAAATATGGCATATATATATATATATATATATAATCTGTCTGTCAGAACTTTTCAGCACTTGTATAATAAAGAGATCTTAAAACTAATGTTTTTTTTGTTTTTTGATATTTATAGCTTTGTGAGACTCTTTTGTTCTAGAATATCAGACTTGTGGAACTGACTCCCAAGAGGATGCTTCTCGAATCACAATCTTAACCTGTTCAAGTCTAGGGTTAACCGTTATCTTCCATGCTTATCTGCATAAACTGTGCCTCTACCTTGAGTAACCCTCGGGTCTTGTACATGGTGAATATCATTGTTTAAAAAAAAAAAATTACCTTTGGGTATTTAATTTTAATTCTTTATATTTAGGTTTTTATGAAAACTATTGATTGTGAAAATATAAATAAGATTTTTCTTCTCAATAATTTTGTCTATGTAAATAAAGGTCAAATATTTTGTGCTCATTGATGTTAAATTGGTCCTGTATTCGTAAATCTACAATTACTTGCAATTTAAATATTTACTTGTCAATCTTTTTCAATAGCAAGATTGAGTTTACTGGAAACCTGTTGGAATGAGTTAAATTTGACTTTAAAAGGTTTTAGTGAATATAGATTTCAAATTGAGTAGAACAGAAAGTGATGTGTAAATAGCACCTTTAATTTGTCTGATTTTAATTGTAAAGTACTTTTGTCACGTTAAAAATACTTAATGACCTTGTTCCCACAACTTTGTGTTGTAAGCTAAAAGCAAATTTGAAATGTTTTAATATTTATTCTAGAAAAACACTGCTATAATTTTAATTTTGTGAAGTAAATTTTTCATTTTATTCAGGAATGCCTCAGAATTTCCAGTTTCTATGTTTCTAGTTGAGTGACCTGATTAATATCCTAGAATAATTAAGCTTGTATATTCTCTTGTAGGATTGAAATTTTTCTTGTGTTAATAGCAAATTGATAATGAGGCCAATAGAATTAAAGGATTCGCATCCTTATATAGAAATTACTAGACAGGGTTTTTGATCATGACCTGTTTTTCTTATTTAACTGGAGTATTTTTCTCATTTGTCAATATATTTGTAGGGGATTTGCTAACTGTCTTTGCCAGGATAATGTTTTCACTTAATAAAACACTTTTTTTATTTGTTTTATCTAAATTTTTCAGTTGGTAAACATGGGTTTTATTTAGAATGGCTATTAAATCATATTTACAAGTAGTGTAATGGATAATGGCATGGAAAGTGGATTCTGAGAGCCAAGCTCAAATTCCATGCCAGTGTGTTGCATTCATTTTCACACAGATGGCATCAATCTGTCTGTTATCCTTCCAGTTTGAGACCAAATATCAGAGTAGCCTTGGGTGGCAATGTGTAAGAAAGGAAAAACTCTGAATTTCAAACCTATGCAAAAGGCAATGGGAAACCATTTCTATTTGTCTCTACAATTCATGAGAATTCAGACTTACAAAAAAAAAAAAAATCTAGAAAGTCATTATTGCTCATGTCCTGAAGGGACATGGAATTAAAAAAAAAATGTCTTGTTTATCTGATCAGGATGACAATAGGAAGAGGAGGAAGACTTAATTCATTTTGGTCAGTCAGAAGATAACAAACAAAAGTAAAAGAAAAAAAAATTAAAATAATAATGGCTGCATGTTCTTTCCAATTGTTCCAATAATAATTAATCGTTGTACACTATTTACATTATTTGGACTGTTGTCCTCTTGTTTGTTGCCATATTTATTGCGTTTTGGCCATTGTATGCTCCAGCCTTCTTCAGGTGGTTGGAATGTCATACTGAACCCTTTATTTCGCTCACTGGGACGACAACACATGGCACAGTGGATAAAGGCATTGGTTAGATCCAGTGATAAGACCCAAAGAATGTGAATTCAATACCCGGTTAAGGCAGTGGAGAACTTGGAGAGGGAAATTAACAGGAGATAACTGATAACTGACATCCATTAAATATGACACGTGGAACTAGAACAGTCTACTCCAATGAGTGAAAACAAAGGGTTCAGTTTGACATTCCAACAACCTGAAGAATGTCGGCGTGTACAACGGCCGAAACGTTGTAATAACTATGGGAATAAAGATGAGGACAATAGTCTGAATAATGTAAATAGTGTACATTATACGTCATCTTGGAAATATAGACAGATAATTTGTTGTAGTTGAAATAATTTTCTTTGACTTCCAAACTCAAGAATTTGTGCACAGAGAAAATTGGCAAAAATAGGAATCTTACTTATTATAAAATGTAGATTGTGTGTGTGTGTCTCTGTACGTTTATATATTGGATCGGATTTCCTACATTTTTCAACCGATTTCAACAAAACTTCACAGGACTACGTAAGATTACCTTGCGGTGGTTCTGACAGTGCCAAAAATTGTAAAAACACAATTGTTTTTGTACGAAATCAATTTGAAAACACAATTAAGAGGCATCACGAGAATGAAAGGGGGACAACTCATATCGAGTTATACTTATTATAAAACCCAGGTTGGTTGTTTGTGTGTGTTCATTTATATATGGGATCGGATTTCCTACATTTTTCAACCGATTTCAACAAAACATCACTTTTTTTTGGCAGGTAGTGTTTCTTATTGTCTTGCACACTTTTTTCTTTATTTTTACATTCAGAATGCTTTAAAAAATTCCATTTACAAGACAATTGTTTATAATAAAATTCTATTCAATCGGTAGACTCATAACGATTGAAAACAATGTTTTTGTTTGAGTTTGGGTTTGACCAATTCATAAAAAAAAAAAACTAATTAAGACATGCGTGTCCGTCAACCTTAAACAATAATCTTTGTCAATTTTATTTTTCAGTCTTTATGATGGTCGATACTTGATCTATCTCTTACTGTTACATCCCTGGGCAACGCCGGGCTCTACTGCTAGTAATAAATAAATTTAAAAAAAAAAAAGGGGTGAAAGCTTGTCAGACACAAGTAAAATTTGCTTTGAGAAATCTCTTTTGCATCTCTTTCTGAGAGCTCAAAACCAATGATTGTACACGGCAAAGTTTTGTTGGCCAACAGCTTAGTATAGGTTTTATTTTTTGCTTTCAGTGAATTGTCATTCTGGATGTGTTAGAAATGTTTTGAATATCTTTGGCAAACTTATAGGATTTCTATTTTTTTTTCAACTAGTTTTCTCTGAATTTTTGCAATATTTATGATCTGCCATAGAACCTTTCTTTTTTCTTTATCTTCAGAAGAGTATGGTATATAAACTCTATACATCAGGCTAATGGTGGATAATTGAATGACATAATGAAAATATCCCATGTGATATGCTTTGTTCTTTGAAAAGACCTCAGATTAAATAATGTTTTTTATTTATGAGATCTTGTTTGCATTTTTTTCCTCTGCATACATATGATTCAATCAATAAAAACGCTTAATCTGAAGAAGTCATCTCAACTGTTGAAATGCTTCACTGAGGAATTTATTTCAATTTGTTTCATTCAATTTCCCACCAATAAGTTCTATGAAATATTCAAACTAAATTGTTATAAATTCAAAATTGTTTAAATGCACTGACCCTTTTTCTTTTTTTTTTTTCTTTTCATTGATCAAACATTTAATCAGAATTATTTTGATGGATTTGCTTCTGTGAAATTATTTAATTTTTTTTTTTTTTTTTTTTTGTCATTTCAGAAACAAAAGACCACAATTGAAATTTTAGAAGAAATCGAAAAAGTAAGTTTAATTTTTGTCATTTGAGTCAGTATTATTTACCTGTATGTAATTGAATTATAGTTTGAGCAGGATCAGAAGTTTTATTTTTCTTTACAAAAAAACCTGACCATTGCTCATTTGGAACTACCTCATGGAGCTTGCTTGCCATTCGTGGACACTGGCCCTCCACTCCTGTGGTTTCTGATCATCTGCAATTCTTCAATGCTGATCTCTGTATCTTCTTTTAGTAGCTTGACAAAAGTTATTGTTGATTGACCCCTACTATTTTGCCATGGCACAAATGTGTCATAAATGCTGACAAAAATTCTCCATTTTGTTAAAAATGCTCTATAACAATTTTAAGCAATTATTTCTAGCTAAAAGTAATTTTTCCTTGCGGGACCTCTTGGAAATTCCATGGGTATTGACAACTGAAATTATTAGGTTGGTGCAAAAATAATGATGTAATAATGTCGTTTTTTGACGTTAAAATACGTCAAAAAACGACATTATTACGTCATTATTTTTGCACCAACCTAATATCAATTATCTTGTGCCTTTGTTCTCCTATTCTTACCCTGTTTTCTGTCGTTCTCTCGCTTTCTTGTTCCTTCCTAATTACAATGGCTGCCTGTTTTTAGACCAAATTTACAAACATAAAATATGTTCATATGTGAAAATAGAATGAAGAATGCACAATTATTTCCTCCTGTATTTTATATTTTGGATCTTTCAATAAAGTATTTGATTCTAATCCTTTCCATCACTAGCTGCCTTTTCAGTCTTTTGGCTTTGTAACCCTGCCTCCCCTCCTGCAGAGCTTTAGGGTCAATGTCACTCTCAATACTGAGCTGCATAACACAGCCAAGCCCAAAGGATCAAAGGCAGAGGGGAGGGGTCTCTAAATGTTCCTGCAGGACTTCCTCCTCTTCTGTATATCCCAGAAGTGGTTGACTGTGATTTTCATGATCTTATCTCCAAAATGTGGCCTCCTTGCTCGAATGATTTGAGCCACTCCTAACCACTATGTCTGGTGAAGAGGAATATCATTAAGAGGAAGACAAATGAATGGCTCTACAATATCAAGGCCTCCATTGAGAACTGCCATCATATATGTGATGGTCAAGAAAAAGTGGAATGTGAATTGTTCTGTAATTTATGAATTCTGGTCACAAGCTATTGTCCTGAGTTAGTACAGCTGAACATTGTCCCAATCAAAAAAAAAAATTGCCTGTGGAACTTCCCTTTCGTTTCTTTGTTTCCCTGATAACTACAATCTTCAAAAATTTCTGGCAATGTCAATTGTCATCCTCTGCCTTCTTGAATCTCGTTTATCTGTGGTTCTATCCTCAATCGTCTTTGTTTTCAATCTTCTCTCTTGGAAACGGACCCTCCCCCGTGGGCATACTTGTGGCATTCCTGCCCTGCTAGGGGTAAAATGATTTAAAAAAAAAATAAAAGTTTAATCTATCCTTGTTGACCTAGTATGAATGGCAGTATTTTAAAATTGATGTTTTGGTGTGCAAACAAATTTTTTTTTTTTTTTTTTTAGTCAGTACTGTTTTGGCAGTTGGTTTGTTAATGGGACCAATTGACCATTATAAATTCTGGCTGACACGACTTTGTGTATAATCTCTTTTGAGTAAAGTCAAATTTTTCTTTCATTTTACATCAGTTCTTGACTTTGTACTTCAACCATTTTTGATGAGTCAGTGACCAAAAGCTGCGAGGAAATTCCTGTCTTTTGGCCACACTTGGAGGATGATAGTAATCAAATCTCTTGCTTACATAAACAGATCTTTAGATCTGCTCAAAGTGCAGTATAATGCACACTTAGTTGAAAATGCTTGTAAAATCTTCTGATCTAATAGAAGTAGATAGGTTTGCCTATCATTCGATTCACACTCTTCCCCAGTCTTTTGAATGGGTGTATAAGGTTATCCTTTGTTTCCTGTTTAGGATTGGGTTTCCAGTTCCCTCTAAAGTCTTTTCTCTTTCACTTTCGATGGCCCCTTGTGCCTTGGTGAAGGTGCCTCTTACTATGTAACCTAACTTGGGCGGTTCTCGAGCCTTGTACAAAGTGAACATCATTGGGTAAAAAAAAAAACCAAAAAAAAACACAAACAAAATCTGAAGCAGCATTAATTGTGACTAGTTTTAACCTGTGGAAATTTCATGGTTTTTCTATTTGAATTTTCTGATGAATCTCCATTCTTAAGTTAATGATTGAATAACCTCCTGATAATAAAATATCTCTAGAAATTTCCAGATTGCTTTGTTGAGTATTTGAGCTTAACAGCTTCTTTCAGTAACATAAATATTAATACTGGTTGTTATTTTTAGAAGTATAATTCACAACATTTTGCATTTCACTGAAACAGACTTTAAACACTTTTTCTTTCATTCATTTTCTCACTGAAACCAAGTAGCGTCTTTGATATGTCTTTTGTCTTCTCAGCAATCAAAATGGAATAGTCCATTATTTATGAGCTATTAGCAGCATGTGCTTAAACACATATCTTTTTTCACTGAAACCAAGTAGTCTCTCTGATATGGTTTCTCTTTCCATGCAATCAAACTAAAATAGTTCATTATTTATGAAGTATTGGCAGGGTGTAATGGTTGGGCAAACTAATGAAATGAGGAACAAGTTCAATTATTATATGCTTATTAATGTCTTGTTAACTTTCAAATATTAAATGATAACTGTTTGCTTTTTAGCAGCAAAATAATTTTCTTTGCCTTCAGAATGCAAATGGCAGAAAAACTGTTTACACCTTTTTACTTCAGTGAAATTGTCTAAACCTTCATCATATTTCGGTGGTGGTTTTTGGAATTTTGCAGCTGTTATTTTCAGTTGCAATAAGTATTTGGCTGGGAAGCTGAGTGTTGGTGGGTGTATGTCTATTGGTGTTGGCGGGTGGAGCATGCTAGGAAATTTGTTGTTTCTAAATTCAGCACTTCTTTCCTTTTAGATGTCTGTTTTTTTTCATCTTTGAGGTCAGCAGACAGTGAATATTTGTTGAATGTAAATATCTATTTGTGTCAGAATTCTGCTCTCTAGTTGGAATTATTTTTTTGTCTTGTGTGCTAATGGTTTCTTTTTTTTTTTTTTTTTTTTTTTTTTTAACTCGAGTTGAAAATATAATTATGAAGATTCCAGGCTATTTTAATAATATTTGATACTGGTATAGCAATAATTATGTAATGGTTGGTAGCACCATAATGCCTTGATGCAGGCTTATGGCCATATCACATTGAAACATTGGTTCCCATATTATCACTGAAGTTAATTGATGTTCAGCTTGTTCTGTACTTAGAGGGGTGACCACTTAGAAATACCAGGTACTGTAAATGGAGGTGTGGATGGTGTAATGGATAACTGCTCAGAATTGGAAGTCATAGAGCTGAGTTCTAATTCCAGTCAGGTTTGTTATATTCACTTGCAAATGTCGTTGGGGGAGGTAGTATCTGCCACTTATCCCTCCACCTCAGCTATGTATTAATTAGTAGGACTTATCAGCAAATTATTATCTCCAAAAATTTCTTACAATCTAAAAATATTTTTTGGCTTTAAATAATCTGCAAAATGCTTATAAGCCTAAAAAAGTACCCCAAATCAATATACTTTGGTGTTATGGAAATGTCCAGACCTATATTGATTGTTCTCCAATGTCTTTCTGTTGGAAAGATGATGTGAATTATTTGAGTTTGGACAGGGGGCAAAAAAATAATGATGGATGGGACATTCAATTTCTGAAATTGTGTAGACATTTGACAGCCTTTGATCTTTGATGTCCATTGTATCCCAGGAATAACTGATAGAAAGCCTGACTATGTGCTGTGGGGAGTGTTTAATGATCATGACCAGCGGTGCGGGGTTAGAATTACCTGTGGTAACAGTCAAGTGACGTTGTTTGAAATTGCCTCCGCATACAATGCAGAAGGTACCAGATGCATATCCAACCAATCGGTTCAGTGTTTTTAAGTTTCTATATTATAGGGGAGCAGAAGAGCCACCAGGGTGCTCCTGTTGACCCCATAACATCGGATACACAGCACCTCACCTGGGTTTATTATGTTAATTGGACTCTGGAGAACTGAAAATAATGTTATGGTGTTTTCACGTAGCATGGGTTGGGTCTTCTGATTTTGCTTGAAGGCATTATTGATCAGTAACTATCAATTGCACTATTTTGTAATCATTTGCACCTCTTCATGAATTATTCTAGCAGAAAAATGCACCATAACATTGGGCTCTAGGTGCCCAGAATTAGTTTGGGGAGCATGCTTGTCCAACATAAAACCCAATTTAGTATCTATGGAATGTGGTATAGGATTTGCATGCAAGATCTTGCACTGATAAATATTGAGCAATTGTGGACAGCTATTGAGATGCCATGGATCAACATCTCTTGAGAAGTCACACAACCAATTCTGGAATCCATGTAGACTTGCATCCCATGACTAGGCAGCCTTCTCATGACTTTGGGATGTGTGTGTAAATCTATTATTTCTTTAGAAATTGCTTTCTTTGTTTCTGATATGAAACTGGGCAAATATGGTTTTTGAATGTGTATTAAACCAAAGAGAACCTTGGTTAACTGAAGCTCTCTGCAGCCAATTGGTCAAAACTTGCTGGATCAGATGGGGGTTTCTCCTGCAAAGGGTGACACAGGATTGATTCCTGTCGACGACACATTTCCTTGATTGTTTTCTAGAGTGTACAGGCTGGTAGATGAAAAGTGGGGGACATCTCACTAAAATATGAATATCCACTAAAAAAAAAAAATGAAGTAAGAAAAATTTCTTTATGTATGTATGTGTGCATGCGTGTGAGTATGTGTGCATGCGTGTGAGTATGTGTGCATGCGTGTGAGTATGTGTGCATGCGTGTGAGTATGTGTGCATGCGTGTGAGTATGTGTGCATGCGTGTGAGTATGTGTGCATGCGTGTGAGTATGTGCGCGTGTGTGTGAGTATGTGTGCGCGAGTGTGTGTGCGAGTGTGAGTGTGTGTGCGAGTGTGAGTGTGTGTATGTGTATGTGTGCGTGTGAGTGTGTGTATGCATGTGTGTGAGTACGTACGTACGTATGTATGCATGCATGCATGCATGCATGTATGTAAAATTGCTAAAGAAAATCGGCATACCGTGAAGAAAAGTTTTGTCAAAATCTTTTTGTTATTAAGACGAAGGATCAAAGTATTTTTTGAATATTTAATCAAATTTTTTTACTCCTTTTTAGAATATTTGAAATTTCAATTAAAAAAAAAAAAAAAAAAAAAAAAGAAAAACTTGTTTTTCTTGCATCAGCAGTTGTACTAACTTTTAGCATAGCTAGTTTTAGCTTTTCTGTGGTGACACATTAATTTGGAAATTCTTGCAAAAATCAAATAATTTTCAGAACTTATTCACAAATGAATGAAATTATATTTGAAATTTTTTTATTAGAAAATCTTGTTAACAAAATAAAAATAATAAATATATATATATATATATATATATATATATATATATTTAGTTTTTTTACGTGTTTCACTCCCTTACATAATTTTAGGAAAACTTGAGAAATTAAATGTGATAATTTTTAGTGACTTATTAGTTAATAGCAGAATTTTTTTAAGAATTTAAGTGACAGTTTTTTTTTTTGTTTTTTTTAATTGGACCCCGATTTGTGATATATGTGCAAAATTTCTAATTATGGCTGTTGAAACCGATAACATTATCATTAAAAGGTCACATGTCTTAACGGTTGTCCCCTCCCTTATGTAAAAAAAACACTCTCATATAAACTTTATCATCTGCTTTACAATATTTAACTATGAACACATTTGGCGGTTATTTGGGTGTCATTAAATTTATTTAACATATTGGAAAAACACGACCCACGTAGTTAAGAAATATTTGTATACTATGTTTTACACTATAAGTAATCGTTGTTTAAAATCAGATTAATTTAACTTAAAATCTGCTAATTTTCTCCAAATTTTATTTTTGAAAGATTTTTAAAACCAAGAATTAACTTTTATTTACAAAGTTGTCAAAATGGCTGTTTTCATTGATTTTAATGTTAAAAAAAAAATTGATTCCTATCAATATAATTTCTGTTTGAATTACCCCACAACGTATTTGGGTTATTGGAAATAGTAAATTTTAAATCCTTTTAGCTTTCAATTAAAGCTAAAATGAAAGGATTTTCATTTAAAAAAAATTCATTTTAAGCCTTACATATACAGAATTAATGGAGACAACACACACACACACACATGTGCAGTGGCCATAGGGATAACCACTGCATGGTGATATTAGTTTCATGTCTCAAACTATCTTTCCCAATAAATTTATCAAATTTTAAACTATGTATATCATACACATAAGTTGTTGAATATAAAAGTCATTTAGGTGATAGGTTCATTAGTGTGTAAAGTGGAATCTTTTTACTTTTTAAATTATTTTTTTTTAGTTATTTTAAAGGGCATCTTGACTGGTCTGGTTGTGGGGTGGTCTTTTGGCCTCTAAGGAGTAGAAATGACATTCTTTAGATTTGTGTCCTGTAATCAAATTGTTTATGGTGTCTTCTATTAAAGGTGATCACTTTTTTTTTTTTTTTTTTTTTTTTTTTTTTTTTTAGCAGTCAGAATATTTGATTTAGAAAGTTGCAATAAAAATACATAAGGTGAAAAGAGGAAAACTGGTCAAGAATGGTAAACATTCTGTTGCTGTTTTAATATCAGATCACATTGAACCTTGGAAGGTATGAGCAAAATAGACAAATGATGTTAAGCAATTGACCTTTGCCGTGTGAATTTGAAACATCATTTTCTAAATTAACAAATTTATCATCTCTTTTATATACACACTGAAGATAAATTTCCTGAATGAACTTTGTTTTAAATTAATAAGGTTGGCATTAATAATTGTTAATAAGCCCCCACCCCCAATCAACTTCAGAGCCAGGGTAATTCTTGTGCATTCTAGATTCAGATGATGCCTATGAAAATCACTATAAAATGTTTCACACATACTTGCTATGTAGGTGTTAATGTAATCCCCAAGCGAACAAGAGATTTAAACGAGCATTACTTTATATTTATTTATATATATATATATATATATATCGGATAGCCGAGTTCAAATTCCAGTCAAATCCACTACATTCACTTACATGCTAATACTCTTAGGAAAGGTATGAATCCTCTTCTCCCTCCTGCTATAGGTAAATAGCAGGATAGACTGGGTTCTATAGTCTTGGATGGCAACTGGTCTAGGAGAAAGACAACTCTGAATTTAAAACCTGCCGGGGGTAATTTGGGGACCTTGTGGCATGTAGAGTACCAGGTCCCTGTATTCGGTCCTTCAGAAAGTGTGGTTGGTTCTGCACAAAAACCTTCACCACTATAATCAAATCTCATGTGCTGGTGTTGGGCTGTCGGTTTATAGGAACTGATATGTTGAATTCAACGGGAAAGTTGAAAATATATATAGTGAACATTTGAAGTCGGAGGTGACAGGCTGTTTCATGCTAGACACAATATTGCATCTGGCATGAAATAACCTGTTACCTCTGAGTGTTGACTTTAATGATCACCTTTATATTTATATACGCTCTATCTCTGATATTGAGCACTTTATCCCATAAATATAGCACACCTTAAAACTATATTTCTTCATATATATATATATATATAATATTTGTGTGTGTTATTATGAAATGTCACAAAAACTTTTTTCCAATTTGACATACTAATTTTCTAAATACTGTTGATGTTTTCAGATTTAATGCATTTTATATAATCTGCTGTCATTGTTTATGTTATGGTTCAGACCAGAAATGATATATTGAGAAAGATCATTGAAAATGTGTGTTTATAAGCAGTAATTTGAGCTTTGCTTAACTGGAAGTTCTCTGTGGCTGAATGGTTAACAGCATGTCAGGCCAAATGGCAGTTTCTATATGGGATACAGGTTTGATTCCTGTCGAAGAATGCATATTTTCTACAAAATTTCTTGAACATTAAGGCCAGTAAATGTAATTAATACTGTTTGATTAAAAATAGAAGTATTTACTCAAAAAAAGTTATATTTGTAAAAATTATGTATAAACAGAAAATGTATTAAAATATGTCAGATTTAATCTATTTTTTTATAATATATATATATATATATATATATATATATATATATATATATATATATATATATATATATATATATATATAAGAAGTGGTGGATTTTTATTTATTAATCCGACATTTTATTACTTTCGAAAGTTTGAGGAAGATTTGTGTTTATAAAGCACTATTCATTTAAAACCTTGTGTGATCATCACAACATGACGTGGCTGATACAGTTTAAAGCACATCAGATACATCTACCAAGGGGGCTGCAGGTCCCACACTTGCCAGAAAGAGCATATTTTTCTTTTAAAAGTATTTCTTGAATATTTAGATGGAAAATAAATAAATATACTATTTAATAAATAAACAGAGCATCTACCAAAATATGGATATCCAGTAAAAATAACTTCTAATAAAATAAAAGTTTGTGCACACACTTAGTGGTGTTATTGCCTTGCTTGGGATGAATTGATGTAAAAACAAAAAAAGGTAGAAGTCCCTGCTACAAGAATTAAGCTGATCTCCAAATCCTAATCATTGTTGTTTCTTCAATGCAATGGCTTCTAATTGTCAAGTCTGAACACTTAACAATAATAGCGGTCTTGCTCCAACCGACTTCATTAGTATAATTACATGCAACATAGGCGAGTGGTGGTTAAAATTGTAGCCATTGTGTCTGTCTTTCTCGTATTTTTTTGGCTGTCAATGCACTTCTGTTTAAATCTATTATGTTTTGTATTGAACCACATTCTTATTGACTCTACCTGAGTGCCATCCTGCAGCTATATGTTTAGTCATCAACTTGACAAGGCCATAATCAGTGTGTAGTTTATCCTTTTCTCTCCGCCTTCTTTTATTTATTTATTTTTTTTCTTTGTGCAGGAAGATGTCTCCATTGTGATGTGGATAAAGCAGTCTTGCTGCTGTAATTCTGCATTGCCACAAATATTGATTTGCACATGTTTCTCTCCTTACTGAACTGTTAAACATGACTTGCAGTGTTTAACACTTTCACTGCTGCCTGGTTGTGCTGGCCCATTTTTTGGGTTGGGTGGGGGATAGGAATTTCCATTTACTGGACATAAATGACTATAAAAATTCTCATGGCAACTTATGGTTGCCACTATTCAAATTGTGATCAGATACTGTGCTAAACAATTCCCCAACACACAGTATAATAAAAATATGTCACAAAACTTGTTACTGTGTATGCTAGTATATATTTACACTCTTTTGGAAATAGTACTAAGTGCTAGTTAGTTTACCACACAAATATTTGTAAAAAAACATTTCACAGTGTTTTGAAAACATACACATGTCAACAGCAAGCATTGTAAGCTTTGTAAAAACGAATACCAACAGTAGCAGAAGTTTTAATCTATTAATAAAAGGTACAGAGAAAATATTACTAATATTTCTCACACTCATGCACACAAAAAATAAAATAAATAAATCCTTAAGAAGCATTTGTAAATAATTTATCAGTCATGTAGAAGTTTACACATCTCTTCTGCTTGATTATTTTCAACAAAATGGAGTCATTAATACTTTTTTTTTTTTTTTTTTTTTTTTTTTTTTAATGAGCAGGATCAGATTTAACCCTTTCACTGCAGTGGACATACTAAGAGATCATTACAAAACTTGCATTGTACTCTGTTTATTTACACATGCACACATAGTTATAACAAATACAAGGGAACCCTGTGTCTTGAAAGTGTATGTGTATGTCAACAGCAGGCCATGTAAGTTTTGTAAAGATGTATATCAACAGCAGCTGAAGTGTTAATAGTTAAAGAAATATAAATAAATATTAATATATGCTAGCAGCATTGCCTGAGCTTGATTTAAAAATCGTATGACTCGTACAGCAATCACTATCACTTGATTTAAATTTTTTTGCCCTTCCTTGCCTTTAAAGGAGTGCCCTTTGCCGTGCTGATGTTGCTACATGCCTTACTTCTTGCCTTACTTCTTGCCTATCTCATACTGCAAATTTTTTCTAAGCTCTATACTAAACATTAAATCTGTTACGAAAAAAGAACTAAACAAAATGAACACAAAATGATCAGGACTTGTAACTGGAAAAACCGAATGAAAAAAGAATGTTAACAACAAATACTTTTTCACACCTAACCCAGTTCTGTGGAATCAGAATCAACGTTGAGTTTAAGCAAGTGAATGAGCCAATTGGAGTAAAATGCCATGCAGATTAAAATTTTTCCCACTTGTGACGAATGCAGCTATTTTTTTTTTTTTTTTTTTTTTTTTTTTTTGCATGCTAGTTAACATTCGTGTCAGTCAGCTGTTGGCTCTCATGCTGGCCAATAGAATCTTCCTGTCTATTCGTGGCAGCCAGCTATAGGCTCTCACTCTGGCCAGTAGAAATTGACCACAAACTACATAAAAATGCTGTAGAAGTATGAAAAAAATCGATTATTTCCACTATTGACGGGAGTTGGGAAATGTAAGGGTAGTCTTGGCCTTCCCATTAACTTGGAGCATGTGCATGTAAGTTTTGGTGCAAATCCGTTGAAAATTGTGGCTGTGCATTCGTTACACACACATCCTGCCTTTTATAAATAGATTGTCAGCATCTATTTTTTTTTTTTTTTTTTTTTAGACTGGTCTAAGTTTAAAATTTAACCATCTTTTTCTGCACAAAGAATATTAAACAATATTTTCCTTTCTTTCATATTTACTTATTTTGTTTCTCAGCTGTGATCCACCTTGAAATAGCTTTTATATATATATATATATATATATATATGATATTATTATAATAATTTAATACAGTCATTAGTCATAGTGAATGGAAGTTCTTTTGTAGTTAATTGAATTTTGTAGATAATCTATTCACCCTGAGTATAGGAGCAAAGTTCCATGATACAATTAACCCAATTTTTAACTTGTTGAACGGGTATTATTGAAATAACTAGTTTATCCATGGTGTGAAAAATGATGGCATATTTTGTTGAGTCCTTGCTATTATTCAAATGTTTTCACTTGTGAATCTTTTAAAGATATTTTTCCCAATATTGTGCTATCAGAAGGTTTTGAGAAAGTCTTTAAATATTTTCTGGCTATTATATTAATATGTTGTAATCCTCTTAGGGGATCAGTTTTTGGCTTAACAATAGAAAACTGACTCCTCACACAATTTTATATCCAATAGAATCTTGGGATAATTCTAGTTTATCTGTGCTATCAAGAATGACCTTGTACTGTTAATTGTTTTCTAATATTGTTTTTCACATGCGACTCTTTAAATATATTTTTCAATTATTAATATATAGTAATTCTGAGAGGATCAGTCTATTACTTACTAACAATAAAAAAATTATCCCTCACTTTATGTCCAGTAGAATCCTATATTAATGCAAGTTTACCCATACCATAAGAAATGACTGCATGTTTTGCTAAGTCTTTTCTATTACTAGAATTTTTTTGGCAGCACACTGATGTGTGTTGGAAATCTCACAGTATTTAGTATTGTTGAAGTTAACGCAAACATTTTTTGTCAAGATTTGTAAACTTTGTTATGTTCAATTTTGCAAACCAATCAATGAAATTTAAACGAGATGATTTGTTTGGAAAAACACTTTGACAAAAACCCTAATTCACAGTTTAATGTCTTTAATTTTATAGGATTTCATGGTAAACTATTTTTTAAGAAAATTTAATTTCTTCCTTTTTAAAGCAAAGAATAAATTATTAGGATTTCTTACTCTTAAGCATGCAGCATACAACTGACCATGTGTAAATATTTCTTTCTGGAGCCAAATTCCAACTTTTTGAAGTGTTTGACCATGTGATTTGTTTATAGTTGTCACAAATGCAAGGTGAACTGGAAACTGGATTCCTATATATGCAAAAATCAATATTGCATTTTTATTAGATAAGTATTTATTTTAATCATTAAATTATATTTAAAATAGTGGGAGTATTTTTTGTTAAAACTTTTAATTTTTCCAAAAAATGAATGAAAATTTATTGTATTAAGATATACACTCTGCTAAAACCAAAAGTACTTTGTACCCACCTTACTTGTTTGCACTTCTCCCCAAAATTTGGTTTTGATTGGTCAATGTATAGTTATTTTAGAGGGTGTGATGGATGGACTAATGGAGGTCACAGAATTTTATGTATAGGTAGATGTTTTTCACATGCGAGTCTTTAAATATACATTGTACCAATCAAAAATGATGGCTTTGTTTGCATATGGCTTAACACTTCTGCCTGTGATAAGTATAATGTCTGTGCTTTCTGCCTAATTGAGTATTTGCAAATTAATTTAATCTTTTACGGTTGAAGTAGAATATTATTGTCACCTTTGCTGATTACTTTGAGATCAGACATTTGCCTCGGGACGAGATTCACTTATTTTATATCTGTTTAAGGCTTGAGTGTGAATTGAAATAGAGGGTTTGCTCGATATAAGGCTCAAGAGCAACTCTAGATGGTTACTTTTCAAATGAATGAGATTTGATATGTGAAAAAAAGAAAGTGATATGAAGTGAAGATTATGAGGCTAAGGAGGATAGATAATGAATGATTGATCCTTGACTCGAGCAGGTTAAGATTGTAGCGTTCGGGAAAGTAGCCCCATAAAACCCTGTTCCACAAAGTTCTGAAAATAGCAATAGATTTGTGTCTGTGAAGAAGACACTGCAGCAGAGAATGTCTTCTACAAGTGTCCATAATTGATTTTGAATTCTATTAAGTGAGGACGGACTTGTGTTGGTATTATTTCAGCTTTTATTTCTGTTGGTATTATTTTAGCCTGTTGTCGTCTTTAAAGTAAGGACTAGGTTATGATTCTCACTCAGACAGAAATAAAATTGTTTTTCATGTTGTCAATGAAACTTTGGCAATCAACTAGATTGTTTTATAGAATAGAATCTTTTTTTAATTTCAATTAATTCATGAATGAAATAATAAAAAAAAAAACAAGCTATAGCATTAGCCTTTTTCTTTTTACATTCTAAAAAAACATTGTTTAACTATTTCTATTTAAATATCTGTTGTCGTTTATACAATTGGAAGAAATTTAAAGAATTTGTATGAAGCATGACCTCATCCACAGGAATTTTGTGATGAGCATTTTTATTTGTAGCTTTAATGACTGAAACTCAACTGAAATTTAAACAATTTGAAGAGGCTTAGTTTAAAAAAACGAGACTAAATTTTGTGGGTGGTTTGATTTTTAAATATTGAGGCTAATTATGAGAGATTGGGTTGGTTTCTTGAACTGTTTGGAATCTAACTGCTTCTTTCATTCTCTTAACACTGCTGCATTGTTGCCTGGCTGTGCTGCCCTACTTTGGGGGCATAATAGGAAATTTTTATTTACTGGAAATATAGACATATATTCACATACTAAATATATTTTGGCTGATGCATTCTATAGCCTACCTTGGGCATACAATCCGTGTGAAAAAAATATTCTGTAATTGTGATATGAATTATAAACATTCCAAGAGTTGTTCAGTCTTTTGATCCCAGTCATTTGTTGCTTTTGCCACAATATTTTGGTTGAGCCATTCTACAGCTGCCTTCAAGTGCACAATGTCTGTGGAAAGAAAAACAAGGGTCTTTTATTCAAATCTCTGACCCAATACTTTTAACACTTTCACTGCTGTATTGTTATAGCATTGTGGCCTGGCTGTGCTGGTCCTTCTTTTCAGGTCAAAATAGGAAATTGAAATTTACTGGAAATAGATGACTATAAAGATGTTGATGGCAATTTGTTATTGTTACCACTATTTTAATTTGGTTAGATACTCTGTAGTACACACTAAGCATAACAAAACCTCCAACATACAAAATAATAAAAATACATCAGAAAGCAGGTTATATTCTATGCTGCTATGTCTAAAATGGTTTGGGAACGGCACTGAACACATGTTAGGGACTGACATTTCACAATATCTTGAGTACAAGAAAGTGTATGTATGTACATATATAAATGAACAGCATGCAATGCAAGTTTTGTAAAGACCTCTTGGTATGTCCACTGTGGTGAAAGTGTTAAATCTGATCCTTCTCATTAGAAAAAAAGTATTAACAACTCCATTTTGTTGAAAATAATCACACAGAAGAGATGTGTGAACTTGTATATGGCTGATAAATTATTTATGGATGTGGGATCTTAATCCCCACATCCTAATTGTAAATTAAAACAATTATTAAAGTTAGATTACTTTCTGGCAGAAATTTGTAAATTTAAAATTTTTCTTTTTAACATTATTGAGCAGGTTAGCAAGGGTCAATTTTTTTTTTTTTTCTTTTAAGTTTGAAAATAACTGGTAAATACATTGGACCCAGTTTTCATCCTTTATTATGTTATTATTATTAAATGAAGCATTTTCAGTTTATTTATTTTATGTAATTATAAACAGGATGTGTGTGTGTGTGTGTGTGTGTGTGTTGGGGGTGTAATGAAGATCATCTGTGAATGAGAAACTGAGTTTGAAATCCAGTTGATTTTGTTACATTTACTTCTGCACAAATACCCTTGGGAATGGTATGAATCCATCTTTTCTCCTCACCCCTTAGCTAGGGATTAAATAGCAGGACAGACTGGGTCTGATAGCCTTGGTTGGCAACCAGTCTAGCACAAAGGAATGGCAATCTACTATGTGGATATCTTCTGTCTAGTCAGTCATGAATTGAAAGAGACATGATTGCCCTAGTGTGTGTCACGCATGGCACTTGACTGACTGAATTATAATTGTGACATATCAGGAAAATAAAGAAAAAACCTTTCCAGTTAGATTTAAGCTTTTGTTAATGGGTGTTCCTTGTAGTCTAATCAGTAAGGCAGCTGTCAGAAGTGGATTTCTTGAGTCTTTTCCAAAGGTTACTGCTTTGTTGTGCCACTGATTGTGAGATGACTCTGAAATTTGCAATGAAAAGTAAGACAAAGAATTGAAAAAAAAAACAACAACAACAAAAAAACAATCTGCTTTATAAGTTTTCTTCTACATTGAAGGTTTCTCTCCTTAAAACTCAGCAATGCTTTTAATGAATTTCATAAACAAGTCCTGAAGGCTGTATTTCTTTTGGTGTCAGCAATTACAATCTTTTCAAGTTGCTTGTAAGTTAATGAAGGATTATAATTCAGTATAATCAAAAGCTTTGATATCAGATAAGTTATCTTATTCTTGTCCCAATTCTAATCTATTCTCTTTTTACCTTGTAGTAGCATTTTGAGAGGGTGCTCCAAAAGCAATGCCTCTTAGGTATTTCCATAGAAACTATAATGCACATAGTTAAGTGGTTAGAACGTTTGCTTTGTAACTATGAAACCCAGGTTTGAATCTCACCATGGTTGATTTTTCAGGAAGGAGATTTCCTGCTGTTATTGTTTATGATGTGGCAGTCCCAGAGTGTGTGGCACCTTTTGGAAAGTGCCTGAAAACCATACCATGGGTTGACCCAAGCCTTGTGAGTGAAATTTGGTGGATAGTACCCTTGTGGTTTGTTGATAGCTGTGCTAGCACAAACTCACAAGTCATTGTGACCGAGGATTTGAGCATGCTGGCTTTTAGATTGTTGATCATGCTAGATAACATGCTCTTTCCCAGAAACTGTAACTAAGGTCTGCTCAGCATAGTTGCAGTATAAACCACAAGTGGGGTCTGTGGGTGTTGAACAAACACAAGATGTGCCTGGGCAAGCGTCTGGAATAGGGATTAGCTACCCCCCCCCCAGTAGAAGTTTCCTCAAATATGAGTAGCCAGCTATATAATGCATATAAGGAACATAATACTATTAGATAGAAAAGGTTTTCAGCAACAAAACATTCCACCATTGTTGATGAACAAGAGTCTACATGTTGCACAGATGAATATATCTTTTTCACACACATTGTCACTCATTATCCATTGCCTAACTGTGTTCACATCCACTTTTTGGTCTCTATAAATATTTAGCAAGCATTGATGAATGTCAGTGGGTACATTTTTTTTCTCTACCTGGAGGAATTCAATGATATACATTTACTTTGTATGTACTTTCATGTCAGACTCTGCTTTGCCAGACTGTTGCTTAGTTGGTGATGAAGGGGTGTATATTTAAAAATGAATATTCATTAAGTTCTGTCCCCCCCCAAAAAAAAGGAAATATAACGACATTGATTAAATCTGTTCATTTGTCCACATTGTTAGTGTTTCTGGTGTCTCACCAGACATTTCAAACATTTTTGGAAATCATTCCATCAGGAAATAAAAGTTCTGCCCTCCACTTCTTCTTTACACTTGTGTATTTTTCTCATCATGAAAATTGCTAATATTTGGACAAGTCACACACTGTCCAAAAAATAAATCTCTTTTTTTTGCATAGTAGAAAAATAGAATTTAAAAAAAAAATAAGCAATTTAAGACATATCTAGTCATTTTTAATGAAACCTATATTAAAGAGGGCTTGCTGCCCAAATACACAACTAATATTGATATGATTGACATTTTTTATTCTCTATAAATTTTTGGTGTACTAGTTTGCACTAGCACTTCCAGGTGGCAGTGTCTGGTTTTAGGATTATTCAAATTTATTTATGAAGTTGGTAGAGTAAAATCACTGATTCTATGAAATGAGTACAATTGGAAAAAAAATCAGTTTTAAAATCTCATTTTTAAGAGTATAGCTAAACTTTTTATAATCTATAAAAAGATTTAAATTTTCCTTGGGTCTGTGATATTAATTTTAACCTTTCTGATAAGATAAGTTCCTGATTTAAAGAGTAGTTCAAAAGTCTTAATTTATTATTTACATTGTTCATATTGTTGACCTCATCTTTATTGTCATATTTGTGACATTTCAGATGTTATCTACTCTATCCTTCTTCAGGTGATATTAGTTGGAATTTCAAACCAAATCCATTTAGTCTGCGGTGATTATTCTAATTCCACATACCACACCTTTTCTGGATATCTCAGTTTTGGTTACTTCCCCTTGGTAACTTGACTCCCCAAGTTTTTTTTTTTTTTTTTTTTTTTTTAAATACCTCATTTTAGAAATATAGACATTTGGTTTTTCCTTTTGAATTCATCTGTTTCTTCTTCAATGCATATTGATCTTATCTATATATATATATATATATATTATACAGAGTGATTGAAAAGTAACGCCCTATTTTATGTATGAGGGACTTGTAAAAATTATAATTAAATGTGAGAGTTCATCTTACATAAAATAAGGAGTTACTTTTCAGCCACCCTGTATAAGTAAATCTTAATGACTATTAAAGACTTTTTTTTTTTTTTATTATTATGCTATTAAGTGTATTACAGTCATCATGACCAATCATCAAATTGAATAAGAAAATCACATACTACCAAATTGACAAATTTTTGTCTAGATTGTTGTGGAGAGTCGAGTTACCAAGGGGAATTAACTGAAACTGAGATATCCAAAGGCATGGCCTGTGGAATTAAAACAATCTGGAATGTACAACGGCTGAAACATTGTGAATATGGCAATAAAGAGGAGGACAACACTCCAAACAATGTAAATAGTATAAATCATTACAATACCTCATTTCAGAAATATAGGCAGATGTTGAAGAATAAACTGTTTTACATTTGAGCAAAAACTTTTTTTTTTTTTTTTTTTTTTTTTAACTTGTTGAAATAAATTTTATTGATGTTACCTGACATTGGGGGGAAATACAATGATTAAAAAAAAATGTTAGTTTTGAGAAAACTCATTATTATTAAATTAACATTGTATTTATTTATTTTCTACTAACAAAAATATTAGTTCTGAGGAAATATAGTTTGTGTAAAACATTGAAAGTTTTGACCATTCTGTCCCAAATTATGCTTGCATGAATTTTTTACTTTCTTTTTCAGAGCATTGCAATTCACCAACGGTTCAGACGGCAAAACCAGGAGTACCAAAAGAACTTTATTGGAAGCTTGATTTTGTATTCAGTTATCATCTATGTTGTTGCTGCGGTTTTATTCTTCATTTTCTACTTCCCTCAATCCTGGAAAGATTGGCTTTTCGCTTCGATTCCATTACTTTTCTTTCCAATCCTGTAAGTTTGTCTTTCGCTTTCTTATAAATTCAATCAATCCCACCTTTTTTTTTTTTTTTTTTTTTTTTTTTGGTCCAAATTGTTTTTGGATTAACATATTTGTTGTATCAAAAATAATTTAATAATTCTTTGTTAGCTGTTTTATTATTACTGATCATGAATAGAAGTTTCCCCCAGCCATATTTTTTCAGCCATCCCTGGCCATACTTAGGCCTGGTGTTTATACTTTACACTATCATTCTCTTGGGAAGAAAATATTAAGATTAAATGTTGGTGAAATAGTTGGTTTATTTCATAACTTAATAGATCAGTACTTAAGTGCCTTGTCTATATTAAAATGCACAGATGTTGACAGGTGCATGTCCTACAAGTTCCTGGTGTATAAAAATCTTAAAGGATGCAGTAACTTTGCCATCTGTGCAGCCTAGAAATGCAACTGAAGTTTTCCATGAAAAGCAATATGTTGCTCATTCTTTCAAATACAGTGTAACCCGGATATAAGAGATATTTTCTCTGGTCCCAAATTAGAGCCTGTGTTAATGTATATAAATTAGACAAAACCCGGATATAAGAGACTTCTTCTCCGGTCCCAACAACTCTTTTATATCCGGGTTACACTGTACCTTTTTACTAGTTTTTCCTTTCTTTCTTTCACTTATTTTTCCTTGTTTTATTCGGTGATGGAATGTGTGGGTGGCATGAAATAGACATCAACATCGCCTTACCAGAAACTTTCTTGGTTTGTTTATTTTTTTTTATAAATTTGAACTCATTGAAGATTGCTGATCATTGCTTTAAATGCTGTTTTTTGTTTTAAATTGATGGATTCAATTGAAAAAATAACCAAAATATTATTCTGTCACCTATTTACATCGCTTGGACTGTTTGTCCTCTCGTGTTTACTGTCATATTCATGATGTTTCTCCCATTTTACACTGTGACCTTCTTCCATTTTACACTGTGACCTTCTTCCATTTTACACTGTGACCTTCTTCCATTTTACACTGTGACCTTCTTCCATTTTACACTGTGACCTTCTTCCATTTTACACTGTGACCTTCTTCCATTTTACACTGTGACCTTCTTCCATTTTACACTGTGACCTTCTTCCATTTTACACTGTGACCTTCTTCCATTTTACACTGTGACCTTCTTCCATTTTACACTGTGACCTTCTTCCATTTTACACTGTGACCTTCTTCCATTTTACACTGTGACCTTCTTCCATTTTACACTGTGACCTTCTTCCATTTTACACTGTGACCTTCTTCCATTTTACACTGTGACCTTCTTCCATTTTACACTGTGACCTTCTTCCATTTTACACTGTGACCTTCTTCCATTTTACACTGTGACCTTCTTCCATTTTACACTGTGACCTTCTTCCATTTTACACTGTGACCTTCTTCCATTTTACACTGTGACCTTCTTCCATTTTACACTGTGACCTTCTTCCATTTTACACTGTGACCTTCTTCCATTTTACACTGTGACCTTCTCCCATTTTACACTGTGACCTTCTCCCATTTTACACTGTGACCTTCTCCCATTTTACACTGTGACCTTCTCCCATTTTACACTGTGACCTTCTCCCATTTTACACTGTGACCTTCTCCCATTTTACACTGTGACCTTCTTCCATTTTACACTGTGACCTTCTTCCAATGACATATGGCCTAGTGGATAAAAGTGTTGGATGATTGATCCAAATAGTTGTAAGTTCAATCCCTGACCTCAGCAGAGAAAATAAAAACTTGTCGAGTTATCAAGTCGAATTAACTAGAACTGAGATATCCAAAAGGAATAAGATTTGGGATTAGAACAATCTACCCCCTCGTCGACTAAATAAAGGGGGTTTGATTTGAAATTCCAATAAATATCACCTGAAGAAGGCCAGAGCATTATGAATATAACAGTAAAGATGTAAACAACAGTTTGAACAATATAAATACAGTGTAACCTGGATATAAGAGAGTTGTCGAGACCGGAGAAGAAGTCTCTTATACCCGGGTTTCTCTTATATCAGGGTTTGGTCTATTTTGTTTACATTAACACAGGCTCTAATTTGGGACCAGATAACATCTCTCTTATATCCGGGTTTCTTATATCCGGGTTACACTGTACTATCAATTTAAGTGATTTGCCATAATTAAAATTATTTTTTCTGATAATGGCAAAAAAAAAAAAAAAAAAAATCTTAGTCTGTAGACCTGCAGTTTAACACTACAATTTAAGAAACTTTTGTTGGGACCCATTGAATTTCCCAGGGACATACCCAAATGTGGATCCCAGGGAATCACTCCTTTAAAAACTTACCAGGATCACTGAAAGCATGTGAAACTATTAGTTACTCAATTACATGTGTTACACCTGTTGTTTTTTGCTCATTATGTAAACTTATGACAGAACCTATTTAAGGTAGAAAAATGTTTAATTCTCTACATATGCACTTTACTTATTTTACTTATGAGGAAGAATTTTGTAATTATTTACAGGATAGATATTAAAAAGAAGATAAAAATTAGGAGTTTCCCAGTTGCCGCTCCTCATTTTTTAGAACTTTATTGAGGAAAGTAAAATAATTTTTTATGTGCAACAGACTAAAAAGGAACATAAAAAATGCAGAAAAATAAGATGAAGATGTGTTGAGGTTGGGTGGGGACACTTAACAGATTGTTCTCTTAATTGAGGGAGAGAAGAGAGAGACTGGAAGAAATACCACAGCAGGGCAGGTGGTACATAATTTCCAGAACAAAATGAACCACAGGAATACCAGGATACCAAATCTCTGACAATAGCAGAGTGAGTCACACCAAAAGCTGACTGCTGATTATTTGTTTTCCTGTTGCCTTTATTGACATGAGACAGTTGCCAAAAGACTCTGGGATCTGGACAAGTTGCAGAGAGGCCCATATCTGGATCTGCCAAGCTGTTCTGCTGCTAACAGAAAAACCTGGATATGACCAACTGCGTGCAACTCTGTGCCTCTTTTGCATCTGTACTGACATGTGTTTGCCAGACAAAAAAAATGAATTCCCCAAATCTGCTAATTAATACTTCAGTCTGCAATTGCAGACCACCTCATACAAAATTAAGAGTGTGTGGTGTCCTACTGAAAGGACATGTTCTCAAGTTTTGTGCAGGACATATTCAGATTACCATGTGAAGGTTGTAGAAACAATTTTCAATAAATCCTGATAACCCATGTCTACAGAAACAATGATTGCTTGGGACTCAATTTGGTTTGTCTGTAAAATATTCTTTTTTCAGTAGATTACTGACTCTGAGTATTAATTTTTCTAGTTTTCTTTTTAGTTGGATGTGCATGAAAAAATTATTTTACTTTCTTTGACAGTCCTGAACAGTGAGGAGTGATGAGCAGTTAACTGTTATTTTTTTTTTTTTTTTTTCGTATTTTCCCCTATATTTTTGTTTTATTTTTTTAATCATTTTATCTCAAGCATGGTGGGAATGCCACTAGTACACAGGGAGTTACAGAGAGTGAAAGTAAGCGAAAAGACTGTATAAGGGGATTGAAGAAAGGATAAAAGATGAACAGGGTTTAAGATGACAGAAGATGGCAATTGACATTGCATTTAAATTTTTGAAGATTGTAGTTTTTAGGGAAGCAAGTAAACAGAAGGGAGTTCCACTGTCAGGAAGTGCAAGAAAATAAACTATTGGAGAAGAAGTGGTGGTTACAATTAACTGTTTCAACCATAAAAGAGTGGGACATAGATGCTAATCTAGTACCATGCTTAAATTCATGAAGTCAGAGCACTAGTCAGAGCACTTTGTCATGAAAATAATTGTAGAAAAGACAGAAGGAAGCCACATCACATTTGTGAGAAAGTGACTGGAGTCGAGATGCCAAGTCAGGATCCATTACATTGCAGATCTCTTTTTTTTTTTTTTTTTTTTTTTTTTTTTTGATCTTGTCAAGAACCTTGTGAGGAATAGCAGGAGCACCAGACCAGATATGGCAACTGTATTCAATGCATAGATGAATGGTAGATTTGTAAATGTGCAAGATGAACTCTGATGAGAAAAATCTTCTGTCATGACACAATGAACCAACTTTCCTTGCAGTAGATGCAGCTATTGATTGAATATAGTTGTTGCACTTCATATCAGTTGAAAACGTGAGGCCAAGAAGGCACAGTGAGATGCTCTCCAGGAGTCTAGCATCAGCCATGCTAATCCTTATTTAATTTTATTTTTCTCCTCTCCCTCCTGTATGCAATTCATTTTTCTTTTTCAATTGGTATCACCCATGCAAAGCACTAAGCCACAAAATTATTAATTTTTTTTTTTTTTAACCTCTAACAAGATTTTGATTAATTTTGTATCAAAATTAGTTTTACTATTTAGTTTTTAAAGAAAATTTGTCATTCACTTTGTTTAAGCTTGGAATAGCTTTAAATTTAAGTAAATATTTTAAACTGTTTAAATTGTTGAATTCTTTTGTCAGAATCTTTCTGTAATTTCCAGTCAGTTTAAAAGTAAAAATGACAATTATTTATATTAATAAGAGGTACTAAAAAGTTCTTGGCCTGACCCACTTCTCAAAATTTGGTATTTCAATGTCCAAACATCAGAATATTAATTTTGGTAAGTGGGTCAGACTGAGAAGTTTGGGGAGAGGGCTGTATATACATATGCCTACATTTTCCTCTTTGTCAACCTCAGATGTTTTCATATTTTTTCTTTCTGCCGGCTGCTTTTAATCTGTTAGACACACTTTCTCAATGCTCACAATGAAATATAACTATACACCAAGCACTTTTCTGTGCCTGGCCAACTTTTTACAGAACTTACAAAAAATTGATTTAATCATTGATATATAAGACTGTTTACTAAATTGCACTGTAAACATGCGCTCAACATCCAAATAGATGGTACATGATTTTACCTCTAAAAGCTCTATTCAGTTTCTTTTCATCTTGCTATTACGGACTGCGAGTTGTCTGTTCTTGTGTGACACCTTTACATATGAATGCAATTGGACTAATTCTTTAAAATATGGAATTGTTGTCAGCAGGGGCTTTTGCTTACTGTAGTTCCAGTGTTATCTATGTGTGTATATAATGTATTTATTAGTCACCCAAAGCTAATATTAAGAAAAATTTTTGTCTGCTGGGGAATATTTTATTGAATCTAATTCTTATTTATTTTGAGCTTGTTACCATATCATGTTGAAACACTGGTTCCTGTATGATCACCAAAGTTAAGCAACATGAAGCCTGGTCAGTACCAACATGGGTGCCCCTTGGAAATACCAAGTGTTGTAAATGTGAATGTGCAGGTGATGTAATGGTTAATTAATTTTATTCAGAGCAAAGTTCCAATTCCAGTTGGGTTTGTTATATTCACTTTAATGTAAATACACTTGGAGAAGGTATGAATCCACCTTTTCTCCCCCCAGCTTTGGGTTAATTAAGTAGGACTTGTATCGCTAAAACATTATCTTAAAAAAAATCTTACAGTCTAAAAATATTTTCTGGCTTTAAATAACTTGCAAAAATTTAAGGCATAGAAAATGAATGAATGAATCTTATTTCTTATTTCTTTTATCTTCATTTTAATTGCTAATATTAGCTGTTTCCTTGTAAGGAAACATTTGGCATTCATTAACCGAAATTTATAAACTCTTTCTATTAAAACGATTTTTTTTTTTTTTTTTTTTTCCCAGGAAAATAGGTTTCTCAAATCTTGTAACTGTTATTGCTCTTTCCAGTATTGATGGGCTGTTTCCTTCCTAACCTTTTGTTTGCAGTAGTGTGGAATGTCAACATCTTGATTATATCATTATTTTCTCTTAGAGTTGTATGTGATATCCATTTTAGTTGCTGCTATTAGCAGTCCTTAAGTGATGTGGTTTCTGTTATTGGGTACAGTTCTTTGTTTGCAATTCTGTAGCATCAATCCATGAGGCCTGAAAAGGATGTTCTTCATTATTTTTAATCATTTATTTGAGAAAGCAGTTGTATATAGTGAATAGTTTAGGTGTTTCGGAAGAGGACTGGTACCATGCACGCTTTCCACATGAAAATCTCCATCTGACGATACTAGTTAAGAACATTGCTTGAGTTTTTAGGTCAATGTTTAGTTTTGTCCCGACTTACTGTGGTGAATAAAACTCAAATTAGCACAGCCTATCCTATATTCAATTTTCTTATCTCCTATACTAAATTTGTTATAACTGATCCATACATTGAGGTATTTGAAGTGTTTGGGATTTACTAATTCCACATACTGAGTTTTTAAGGTGGATTCAGGGTACATGCCATTACCAGATTCATTCCAAGAAGAGCATATATTGAATTCAGGGTATGTGCCGTCACGTGATTCATTCCAAGATGGGATGAACGGCGGATTTGGGAGGTGTGCCGTCACGGGATTCATTCCAAGATGGGATGCACGGCGGATTTGGGAGGTGTGCCGTCACGGGATTCATTCCAAGATGGGATGCACGGCGGATTTGGGAGGTGTGCCGTCACGGGATTCATTCCAAGATGGGATGCACGGCGGATTTGGGAGGTGTGCCGTCACGGGATTCATTCCAAGATGGGATGCACGGCGGATTTGGGAGGTGTGCCGTCACGGGATTCATTCCAAGATGGGATGCACGGCGGATTTGGGAGGTGTGCCGTCACGGGATTCATTCCAAGATGGGATGCACGGCGGATTTGGGAGGTGTGCCGTCACGGGATTCATTCCAAGATGGGATGCACGGCGGATTTGGGAGGTGTGCCGTCACGGGATTCATTCCAAGATGGGATGCACGGCGGATTTGGGAGGTGTGCCGTCACGGGATTCATTCCAAGATGGGATGCACGGCGGATTTGGGAGGTGTGCCGTCACGGGATTCATTCCAAGATGGGATGCACGGCGGATTTGGGAGGTGTGCCGTCACGGGATTCATTCCAAGATGGGATGCACGGCGGATTTGGGAGGTGTGCCGTCACGGGATTCATTCCAAGATGGGATGCACGGCGGATTTGGGAGGTGTGCCGTCACGGGATTCATTCCAAGATGGGATGCACGGCGGATTTGGGAGGTGTGCCGTCACGGGATTCATTCCAAGATGGGATGCACGGCGGATTTGGGAGGTGTGCCGTCACGGGATTCATTCCAAGATGGGATGCACGGCGGATTCGGGAGGTGTGCCATCCACAAATTCACTCCAAGAGGGGCATATCGTAAATTCAAGGTTTGTGCCATCACCGGATTTATTCCAAGAGGGGTACATGGCCAAGTGATTCAAATTTTCTGTCCAAAACACCTGGATTCAAATCTCACAACGCCCTTTTTTTTTTTTTTTTTTTTTTTTTTTTTTTTTTTTTCTCAAGCAAGTTGACTACATGATTTTTTTGATTTTTTTAAATTATAATTAAAATAATTTGATTAAAAACTATTTGGAGTTACTTGATGAAGATTTGTTGCTACAAATGTTTTTCTCATTTCCAGGCTCATGAGAATTGTTGGCTTTTTGTCTTTTCTTCAAAATATACAAAAAGTGATTCTGATTCAAACAAAACGGAAGAAGAATCCATTTTTGTTTAGAGTTTATCTCTAAGTAAACAATTGATGATGGAGGAATGAATGGAAACTCATTTTGTGGTCATAATTGTTTTCATTATTTTTGTCTCACAAATTCACATTTGAAGCTTTTTTTGTAAACTAAAATGATAATGAGGATAAAAATAAGAAATTAAATCTGATAACTAATATCCCTATCCCATTCCTCCTTCTTTTAAGCTGCTGAGTCAGAGGATAAATGAATAACAAATAAATTGGCTTCTTTTTGTTTAATAATCTTTTCAGCTTTTTGGGATAATATTTCTGTATAATTTATACAGTGTGTGGTAGAAATACCTCCCACATAATGGTAAGACATTAGTGGCAAGGATGTCTTCATCTAGCTAATGGCTTACCATTATGTGGGGGGCATATTTTCTGTCGCAATCTGTATTTGATTAGTGTTCTGTTGAAACCTTTTGCACTTTATTTTTCTTTTTTCATATTTGAATTTCAAAATCAAATCTTAGGATGTAAACTAGCAAAGGTATTTGATATTGGTTGGGACCAAATTTATTTTAGTCTCTTGAACACAATTTATAGTTATAAAGAAAACTCTATTTTTAATTAATTTCCTCAATGCTGACACAGGTGTTTTGTATGTGATATATATATATATACTGTTAGTATATATTACTTTTTAATTACTTATCAAGTTCTTCTGTGAATAATAGTGAAAATGATATGCAATAAGATAGTAAAAAAAAAAAAAGAAAAAAAGTAAACAAACTAGGCTTTGGTTAAATGTTTCATTAATCTCTTTTTGAATTTAATAAAAGATGCTGAATGAGGACAAAATTTTATTTTAAAGTTTTTCTCCTTTCTCTTTATATGAAGATATAAATTAAAAAAAAATTTTTTGAGAGATATATATAACTTAAGATTTCTTGAATATTCAGGCTGATATACGAAAATAAATAAATATACTGTTTAATAAATAAACGGGGTGTCTACTCAAATTTGGGTAACCACTAAAATAACATTTAAAGTGATAAACTTTGTTGAATAAGAAAAAAAATCAATTACTTATATATTCAGTTGTATGGGTATGAGTTTGTGATCCTGGGTTTCACACTTTTGCGATCATCAGACAAAGTTTGATGATCATAAAAGTAAAACCCAGGGTTAGAAACTCATATCAATACAACTAAATATGTTGGCTCTATCACTGATATTGAGCACTTTCCACTAAGTACTCCACACACACACACGCACACATATATACATATACATATACATATATATATATATATATATATATATATATATAGAGAGAGAGAGAGAGTTCAGTCAATAATGTTTAGCTCTTTAAATTTTTACTGTATTTTTAAAAAATTTAAGTAAATCTGGATCAAAATTGTGGATAAATTGTTTAAATGTTTATACTTTTATGAAAGTTTATCTGCAATTTTCATGTGGGTGTGAAACAACTTATTGGAAAATACAATAAAAATTTAAACTAAACTTACTGCTTGAATATATATATATATATATGATTAATACAGATCAAAGATTTGTCACTTAGCTGATTGATGTTATATTCAACACTCCAATTCCTGAGTTTTGTAAACAAACCTTTGTGTAATTGTTCATTCATCAGGAGAGATCAGCAAATGTCTAGCAATTTTCTTGTTTTCATTATTTTTATATTAAAAAAAAATTATTTTAGCACTTTTTAATGGTGTTAGATTGATTTTTCTTTGTGTACGTGTGTAGAGGATGTTGTGGTTATTTTCTTTTCATAATTTTCTTGTCTCTTTATATTCTGTCATTATTCCTTTCCTTTCTTTTGTCTATCTTTTTGAACAGTGTATCAAAAGATAATGTAACAATGTTATTTCTGGGATCAGAAATGACTTGTGTAGAGGCTAATTAATATTCCTGAATATTCTGGGGTTTTCTAAAGTTTTTGAAAATATAGGTCTATTTTTTTTTTTTTTTTTTTTTTTATCCATTTCTTGTTTAAATAATAATTTTTTTTTTTTTTTTTTTTTTTTTTTAATTAATGCTTAAAAAATAAAAATTTTAGTTACCATTTACAGTGTCTTTCAAGACTTGTAATTTTTCAAAATGGGTATTTGTTTATTTTTGGCTCTCCTAAGATTAAGCATTTCTTTTCCTGTTTGTTGAAAGTAATAAAGCTAGTGAATGAAATTTTGAACTATTGACCTTCTTATGCATGCCTTTTTGAAAAAACATAACAAGTACAATGATAGATCTTGGGAGTGTCCAACATAAAGAAATGTCCATTTTGAAAACTTGTTTTTTGCTATAAATAGGTAATTATATAAAAAATGTTATTTTTGTGTATTAAAAAGCAATTGAGTACTTTTTCTATAATATAAATAAAGGAATAAATGAATAGTGTGGGTGTGGAAAAACACTTTTTCATTTTCTAGATTTGCCTGTTCTTTAGCTATCCGTCTGCCTCTTTTGTTTTTGTGGCTTATGGCCATATCATGTTGAAACACCAGTTCCTGTATGATCACTGAAGTTAAGCAATTTCAAGCTTGGTCAGTACCTAGATGGGTGACCATTTGGGAATATCAGCTGTGTGGATGTGCAGGTGGTATAATTGATAATGGCTCTGCATCATTAATTGGAGAGCAGAGTTCCAATTCAAATAGAGTCCATTATATTCACTTACATGCAAATGCCCTTGGGAAAGGCATGAATCCACCTTTCCCCTCACCAGCTATGCATTAATTAAGATTTATATCACTAAATCATTGTCCCCCCCCCCAAAAAAAATTGTTATAATCTAAAAACATTTTCTGGCTTGAAATAACCAAAAAAGGGTTGATAAACCATTGAAAATAATGAATGAATCAATTTTTTCTTTCTGCTTTCTCACATTTTTACTTTTTTGGGAAACTTTTGAGCCTAAACCATATTTTATTGTATTGAGGAAAAAGACAATAGGGAAACTGTAGTTTTAGCTGCAACGCATTTTGTCCAATGTAGACTTTGTCAAGGCATGTGTGTGTTTTTGTTTTCAGTGTTGACAAATATGTAAAAATTTCTCAGAATTAACCTGTAGATAAAGACAATATGTATTAAGGAAAAAGACAATAGAAAAACTGTAGTTTTTTTATGACATGTTTTGCCCAATTTCCGAGAAATTTTTACATATTTGTCAACATGGAAAACAAACACACACACACACACACACACACACACACACACACACACACACACACACACACACACCTTGAAAAAGTCCACATTGGAAGAAATGCGTCAGCGAAAACTACAGTTTTCCTATTGTCCTTTTCCTTAATACATATTGTCTTTTTCTACAGGTTAATTCTGAGAAATTTTTACATATCTATCTGTATATATATATATATATATATATATAATCATGATATCCACAAATCCCCCCAAAACAACTCGACACTACCAATAGCATTTCTAACAGTACCACTGCCACAAAATTCATAGTCCTACTCTCTAACTCCCTTTCCACAAAACTTGTGAATAAATTAGTTATCCCTAATAATAGGGTCTATATCACCACATCCATGACAATCTGAGAGATAATTAGGAAGAAAAATAAATCTGACACCACTTCATATGCCAGTACTTATCAAATAAATTTCTTCCAATTTGAGAGAATTTCTGTCTGAGAGCCTGTATCTACAAATATAAAAAATTTACATTTAAACAACCATTTAAACTCTATCCATAATACATAGGCACAAGACTAGCCAAAACTTTGATTTTACAAATGCCAACCTAATTTAAAAAAAAAAAAAGTACTCTAAGAGTCTACTAATACATAATAATAATAATATTACAAATTATAAACACGCGTCAAAAGCATTATATTGCATCATCAACCTTTACTGAATCCATTCTTAAAGAATCTAATGTATATTTATCTAAAATGAACAGTATATATGTAAAAAAATGTTCCCAAATCAACATGCAAAAAGCCAACAAATATAATTTTACACTAATATATATATATATATATATATATATATATATATAATCATCTGAATTCCACATAGACAAACTACAATTTTTATACACTTACATAAACCAATATTTACAGTTGTTCAGCTTGGTTTGGAATCTATTAATGAATTTCTTGGAACTTTGAAGGGACGCGTCAAATCTCCTTGAATTCGGAATGCAAACAAATTATGCTAATGTTAATTTTAAAAAGGTGAATGCACATAAAACATGATTAACCAATGAAAATCAAACAACACCAAAGTAAAAATGCCAGAATTTCTTTCTTTTTTTCCATATCTCATTCTCTGATGAAGCTTTAATAAAAGTGAAACATGTTAGATCGATAAACGTTTCCTATTTGTTTTTTGTCAGATTCCAATCTATATTTGATCCCAACTCATAACATCATATAGAAATTTATATCTTGAAATTTAGTTGTCACTCGGATAAATCATCTTTCACATAAAGAATTAAAGAAGAGTTTGCTGTCAGGTTGTAATTATTTAATTAGAATAAAAGAAAAGGAGAAAGTACTATGCCACTCATTAATTTAATTGATATTGATTTTTAATTACTGATTAATTTTCTTTCTAATTAAAACCAAATTGTGACTAAAAATGAATAGTCATTACATTAATATGAAAAGTCTTTTTTTTTTTTTTTTTTTTTTTTTTTTTTTTCTTCTTTCTTCTTGAGAGGTGGGTTTTAAAAGTACTGATTAAAGAAAGAAAAAAAAAACAAAACTGTTGCCTATGCTTTCCTGTTTTGCTCTGACCTGTGACCATCCCCCTACACACCCTGAACGTAGCTCTTTGACATATTCAGTGTCATCTAGTCAAATTCCCTGCTCTTGAAACTGCTCCACTTTTCTTCCTGCTGTTGGGTAATAAAGTAGTAGCAATATTTAAGCTAACTGCCTTTGCCCTTTCAAGCTGCTCCTCAGAATCAACAAAGGCTTAAGTTTTGTGTGTAATTATTTGGCTGTACACCAATTTATATTTGCCCATACAATTTCTCTTGAGCCAGATGAAAGTTGCTTTTTGATAATGCCTTGATGTTTACGTAAGGTATTAATAATGAATTGGAATTCTGATGTTAGCTAAAATAAAAATGAATACCTTTCACTTGTTTCAATCATTTTTTTTATCTGCATGCAATGAGTAGGCTGGGGAGGAAATCCCTTGTCCCCTAATTTTCACCTAAAAAAAAAAAAAATTCCCTTTTTATTTTTTTTATTATTCTTTTTTTTTATTATTCTTTTTTTTTAATTTTTTTTATTATTCTTTTTTTTATTTTTTTTATTATTCTTTTTTTTAATTTTTTTTATTATTCTTTTTTTTTAATTTTTTTTTATTATTCTTTTTTTTTATTTTTTTATTATTCTTCTTTTTTTATTTTTTTATTATTCTTTTTTTTTTATTCTTTTTTTTATTTTTTGATTCTTTTTTTTATTTTTTTTCTTATTCTTTTTTTTTATTTATTTTTTTATTCTTTTTTTTTATTTTTATTATTCTTTTTATTTTATTTTTTTATTATTCTCTTTTTTATTCTCTTTTTTTTTTTTTTTTTTTTTTTTTTTTTTTTTTTACCCCTGCAGTCTGTAGTATAGATGAGTAGCATTCATTAATGCATTATTGTCAGCTATATATTTTTTTTTTTTTTTTTTTTTTTTTTGTGTGTGTATGCCACCAATGAATTAAAGGTAAGAAACTCTATTTCATTTTAAAAATTTTTTTTAATGCTGAATGTTGTCATTCATCAGCCAAAGATTCATTGTGGTAGTCACAAAAATTGTTGCTCTTATTAATCCTCTTTTTCATAGCTTCCATCTTGTCACATTTTCTCCCATCATTTTCTTGCAATTGTGGCGACATTTCTCTTAGAACTTCACAGGTAGGAACTGCAGCCAGAACACCACCTTATTAATCATTGTGTCAGCATATCCTAGAAGTTCCCGCCTTTCATATATAACTTTATGGAATTGAAGAATATTAAGGCTTATGAATAATTCTGTAGCCACAGGAATTGTTTACTTGTGTATTGTCCTGCCAGATGTAGTCACCTTTGCTGAACAGTTCATGTCTATGGAATTTTAAGATTTCCTGTAATTATGACAATAATGAAGCATAATTACCTGTTGTAGAATCTTGGTCCAGGAAATCCATTAGAACCATGTCGTTTTGGTTCCAGAAAACTGTGAGCATCACCTTGACAGCAGAGGATTAGTCATGGGGCATATGACCACATTATGTGGAAACGCTGGTTCAGGCTCTGTAAGTTTGGATGTGTGGTTGGTGCAATGGTTAACAGCTTGGAATTGGAAATCAGAGAGCTAACTTCTAATTTCAGTTTGAGTTGTTATATTCACTTGCATGAAAATATCTCTGGTAAAGGCATGAATCCACCTCTTCTCCCTCCAGTTATGGGTTAATTAGTAAGACTTGTATCACTAAAACCATATCTCAACAAAAAAAAAAAAAGAAAAAATTCTTGCAATCTAAAAATATTTTCTGGTTTTAAATAACCTGTAAAGGGTTGATAAGCCATAGAAAATGAATCTATCATAAATAGACAAAATGAAGTAAGACCCATGAGGGAGTTGCTGTGTGTTTCTACATAGGCAAATGGGGAATATAGCCCATGTGGATGGGGAATTCATGTATCTACCTATTTGTTATAATGAAACATTTATGCTGACATGATATATAGAATCTCCAAAAAAACAATGCATGCAAGTCTCCATTTACTAGCCAAAAAAATGTTAATTCTACAGAGAAGAATGTCAGTCAATGAAAAGACAATAAATAAGACGATACATGCATTGCCATGTGCTTCAATTTGCCATGTGGAAATTTGTCCTGATGGAATGCAAAATCCAGATTCTATATGCCGGAATAAATAAATGTATTGGTATAATAGACATTTTGAAGGCTTCTTCTCTGATCTTGGTACATGATTTTAAAAAAATAATTTCACCCCAAGCAAGGTGATAATACCACTAGGATGCAAGGGGTTAGCAGGAGGAAAAGTGAATAAGAAAACTTATTAGAATAGAAGTGGTGGTTGTATCTATCTAGTTCAACAATGAGACCTAATTGCCAATCTGGTAGTATGTTTAAATTCATGCAATCAAGGTACCAAGGCAAAAAGTTCATCAGAACAATTGTCATGAAAATAGTCTTTTCATTGTTACAGTAATACACACATGCTTTTAAAATGGAATGGCTTCAGATTTTTGTTTAGTACATTTTGTAAATAATTTTGAAATTTAACTTTTGTTGCTGATTATTTCAGTTGTAACATTTAGTTTTTAAATTTAATTTTTATGCAAAATTATAAAAAAAATTATAAAAGTATTTATTTATCAACAATTTTTGAGTGAAATCGTCAGAATGCATTATCTAATACTTTTATAATTTTAAATCTTTATTGAATGTGAAAATTCTTTTATAGAAGAACTGAATTATAATTTTTTTTATATTGATGGAAAGTTTAAAATGATTTTCTTATTAGTTTCCTGCTATTTTTCTTTTCAGAATTTGGTTAGTGAAAAAAGTAGTGCACTGGTATTTGGTGAAAAGAATTTCAAGTAATGGTTTGTATCTTGTCTTTCATATCTATCTATATATAAAATTCTGTGATTTCTGTTCATCCATCCATCCCTCACATCCTCTAAAATAGCCATACATTGATTGAGTCTAAATTTTTGGGAGTAGTGCATACAGATAAGGGGGTACAAAGTACAATTGGTTTTACGAGGATGTGTACCTTAGTACAATGAACCTTCATTCATTCATTTTTTTTTTTTTTTTTTTTTTTTTTTTTTGATAAAATTAAGTTTTATTATTTAACATACAAAATACTCTATTTTGAAAACAATGATTAAAATAACAATTATTTAATAAAAATTCAGTATTGTTTTTTGCATATCTTTAAGTTTTTATATATACAAGAATTCAGTCTGCTCTGTGTTTGTGAAAACTGTAAACAAATCACAAGGCTAAATGATTCAAAATATTGGAATTTGGCTCTAGAAACAAATATTTACACATATCCTATTGTATACTCAAGAGTAAGAAAGCCTACAAATTTATTTTTCACCATTTAAAAAGGTAAAAAAGAAATTTTCTTAAATTATTGCTTACCATGAAGTACTATAAAATCAGCTTATTTGAACTGTAGAGTTTATAAATCTCAGCAAAAAATGTTAGCGATAACTCTAACAATATTAAATACTGTGAGAATTTCAATACATGGCAACGTGTTGCAAAAATTTCTAGTATGCAAAATGACATCCTTTGTCTGAGTCAGCAAATGTTCATAACCTTGCAACAGTATTATAATTATACAATCTAACGTTTATCAAGGTGAACAGGATTTCTGCCAATAAAGTGCGCAATTGTTGTCTTGAATTATAAATTATTGAATTGGAAATAATAAAGTTCAATACTTATTGAGATCTGGTCTTTGAGCAGGCCCATCCATAACAATAACCTTTTCAACCTTGAGGAAGTTCATGACCACCTTAGCCTTCTGACATGGGCCATTGTCCTGCATGAATCTGGGTGGTCACTTAGTTGAATTTCTCAGCACAGTCAAGACATGATCTTTTACAAGGTGCTTATAAACTCCTGCATTTACCTTTCCATGTAATCGCACCAAAGGGCCAACACCATCTCCAGATATCATCCCCCAAACTATGACATTTCCTCCACTGCATTTAACACTAGTCTTAAGGCATTTAGGCGACATTTTTTCACCTACTTTTCGATGAACGTACCTTTTCCCATCTGAGCCAAATAACATAAACTTAGATTCATCACTGAAATGCACCATTTGCCATTTTTCTTGAGACCACAACACATGTTCAGTTGCAAAGGTAAGATGACACTTTCTATTCTTGGAGCTGATCAGTGGCTTCACTGCAGGTGCTCTTGCTTGTAGGTCATGTTCAACTAAACGAGACAGTTTTTCAAGATAAAGTTTTTTTCAGTACAATGCTCATTTCCCGAGAAACAGTAGCAGCAGTTTTAAATCTGTCCTTTTTAACCAACTTTACCATAGCACGATCTTCTCTCTTGGTCATTTTTCTTGGCCTCCCTGTAGACTTTCTTGCTTCACACGAACCACAATCATCGTAGACCTTAAGAATACCGTGAGCAACACTTTTTGACTTGTTAACAATCTTTGCAATAGACCCAATACTTAAATTATCCTTCTTTTGAAGCTTAATAATCTGCTGACGAATTGGTAACGGAGTAAGTGGCATTATATTAACAAAGTACACTGCAGATATTCTTACTAATGTAATGAACAGTCACGTAAACAAATTAAAAATTTAGAGTTCGCTGGTTAAATATACTAAAACATGGAGTAAAAGCAACCGTTCCGATCATTTTCGCCGCCATGGGTTTTGCAGTAAATCACTAAATCATCCATAACTTTTGTATTATCCTCTCAAATTACACCAAGATCTCAAACAATAACAATTAATATCGTATTTATTTTCATGTGTCCAAGTGTTTTTTTTAATCAGACCCCCCAATAAAGGATTCACTTTCAGAGTGGATACTTACAGACTTGGGTATAAACTTGACCAATGTCTACCGTTTTTGACTCTAGTGCAAGCCTGACTTTTGTCTACTGATCTATTAATTTATTGTTGTTTTTCTCATATAAGAATTCTGTTCAACATTTAATAACCCTAAATGATCAGAGAAGTCATCAAATTAACCAGATTACGTTTTTATAATTTTTTCTTTCTGGATTTACTTATTTATTTATTTAATTTCATTTAATAAAATTATTTTTTCTTTTTTTTTTTTTTTTCTCTTTTTTCTTTCTTCTCATATTTTAGAGGTTGCTCTTCAAGAACTGCAAGATAAGAAGAAAGACATTGTGAGTATTTTGTGTTTGTTTTTGTCTCGTAACAATTGTTTCAAATGCATTCTGTGTGAAGAATATATATTTATAATATGCTTACAAGGGTGGGCTTAAAGGTTCATAGGCTAACTAGGAAGGAGTGATGCTAGAGCTGTGAAATCTTGGATGCATTCATTTTAACTATTTTTTTTAATAACTGCAATTTCTTTCGAGATAAATTGACATCTGAATGTTCAAAGACTCTTCAAATTGTTGGTTCAAAAAGTCATCAACAGCACATATGATGTCATCATCACTGTGATACTGGTTCAAAACCAAGTGTATTTTCATGTTAGGGAACAGATGATAGTTAAATCAGGAGAATAGGGATTGTAGTCAACCAGTTCTAAGCTACAGTCATGCCCAGGAGGCATTGAAACCAAGGACTTGTGTTCTGCAACATTGTCCTGATGGAATCAGACCCTTTCACCAGTTTTCTTGGGTGTTTAGTCATGATAGTCTTTCATAACTGTCTCAGCAATTTGACATAGTACTCTGATGGTATGGCCCTTTTGAAGATATCAATAAACATAATGCCTTTTGCATCCCCAAACAACTGAGGTCATCACTTTCTTTGCAAGGGATTGTCTCTGGCTCAAAGTGATGAACCCAGCACTCAACATAGGAAATATTCCAGCAAACAGCTGGATCTGCCTTGAACAATGTCAGATTTTCTGATGATGTGATCAGCCTGGTGCACTCTTGATCAGGTGTCAAAAGACATGGCACCCACCAAGCAGAAACCTTCATCATTCATGGTGGTAGATGCAGAACATTCATACCTTGGGTCATATTCAAGACACTCCCTTCATAATTTCACATACCCACTTTTGTACTGTTGATAAAGCTGGAGAATCATCTCTTAATGTTGTGACCATGTCAACATGAATGAGGGCTAAACTCTTTTTCTGTAGGTACTTGATAGTACCACAATGCCAAATTTTGTCTATTTTCAATAGAAGTCATTACTAATTGCTTTTGAAGTTTGCTTTGAACAGTCAGATGTCAGTTTATCTGGAAAGAAACAATGCAGTTGTTAAAAGAGTTGAAATTAATACACGAATGTTTTCGCAGCTCCACCATCACTTCTTCATAGTCAGACTATGATTGCCAAATGTTTCCTTATAAGGAAATTGCTACTATTATCATTACCATTATTTATTTATTTTATATATATATATATATATATATATATATATGACTCTAAATGGAATGAGCTAGAATCATAATTAGTAATTACTCCATATGTTCCAGCATCACTTACCCCGACCCCACATAAAAACTTGAATTATGAACTATAATTTTTGAAAATTGATATTTCGGTGAACTTTTGGAAGATTTCACAGTATTGATGTGAAATCAAAAAAATACAAACTCTAAGCAAAATGGATATAATATATGTAAAAGAAAAGGCGTCAGTTTAAACAGGCATCAGTCAGGTATGGGGTAAAATAAATAGACTTGGATTTCTCATTGCCAAAAGATGCTGCAGGTTTATATCATCAGCATGATGTCCAGAATGTAAAATCTAACATCAATATTTAGAAAGGACTATATGCAAAATGGATATAAAAAGAAAGTATTCAAGGAAAAATGCAAAATTTAATTTATTTAATTAATTCTTTTCAAAATGTCTTTATTTTTCCTATATCTAAATTGTAATTATAAATTATAATTTCTGAAAGTGACAATTACATTGAAATGTGTTGGAAATTTTCTGTTTTCATCTGAAATTAAGGTAGTATAAACTCTAAGCAAAATGGTCATGATATAAAGGAAAAAACAGAAAGCCATAGTTTAAACTGATGCGAAGCAGACATAATTTAAAAAGCCATTTTACAGGCTCTTATTTTATCGAGTCTTTCTGAGGTTGGCGTTGATAGATTTTTGTTGGCTCTCTTTCTACAATGATAACATTGACTGGTGAAACCTTTAATTTGTTGGTCTCAAAAAGCTCTATTATCTCAGATAGTGTAAGGTTCTCTTGATGCCCTTCAAAGTTATTCTTTCAAATAAAGTCAGACAAGATTGAAGTGATTTCATTATCAATGCTTGTAGCTTATAAAATTGCCTTTTGTATATTTTCATGGCTCGAGAATTTGTCTGGAAGGAAATTAGAAATAATGAGGAAAACACTTCTGTTTCATATCTTTCTATCATTTTTCTCTCTCTCTGTTTTTTTGTGCGCGTGTCTCTCTCTCCCTCCCTCCCTCCCTGTCTCTCTCTCTCCCTCCCTCCCTCCCTCCCTGTCTCTCTCTCTCCCTCTCTCCCTCCCTCCCTGTCTGTCTGTCTCTCTCTCCCTCCCTCCCTGTCTCTCTCTATCTCCCTCCCTCCCTCCCTCCCTGTCTCTCTCTCTCTCCCTCCCTCCCTCCCTCCCTGTCTGTCTGTCTCTCCCTCCCTCCCTGTCTGTCTGTCTCTCTCTCCCTCCCTGTCTGTCTGTCTGTCTCTCTCTCCCTCCCTGTCTGTCTGTCTGTCTCTCTCTCCCTCCCTGTCTGTCTGTCTGTCTCTCTCTCCCTCCCTGTCTGTCTGTCTGTCTCTCTCTCCCTCCCTGTCTGTCTGTCTGTCTCTCTCTCCCTCCCTGTCTGTCTGTCTGTCTCTCTCTCCCTCCCTGTCTGTCTGTCTGTCTCTCTCTCCCTCCCTGTCTGTCTGTCTGTCTCTCTCTCCCTCCCTGTCTCTCTCTCCCTCCCTGTCTCTCTCTCCCTCCCTGTCTCTCTCTCCCTCCCTGTCTCTCTCTCCCTCCCTGTCTCTCTCTCCCTCCCTGTCTCTCTCTCCCTCCCTGTCTCTCTCTCCCTCCCTGTCTCTCTCTCCCTCCCTGTCTCTCTCTCCCTCCCTGTCTCTCTCTCCCTCCCTGTCTGTCTGTCTGTCTCTCCCTCCCTCCCTCTCCCTCCCTCCCTCTCCCTCCCCCTCTCTCTCCCCATCCCTCCCCCTCTCTCTCCCCATCCCTCCCCCTCTCTCTCCCTCCCTCCCTGTGTGTCTCCCTCCCTCCCTGTGTGTCTCCCTCCCTCCCTCCCTATCTCTCTGTCCCTCCCTATCTCACAGAGGAGTTGCTGGAAAGTTTTGGGGCCAACCCACTTTTTAAAATTTGACCAAATAGAACTTTTAAAAAATCTTTTACACTACACTTCCTACGTCATATATATGGAAGATTGTTTAAAATAATACTTATAGACAAGCTGGACAATTCTTGACTAGTCTCTCTTAAAATATGATGACCTTAGGAATTTTTAAAATGCAACAAATTACGCAGCACTTTTTTGATTAATGAGTTACTTACTTGGAATGATTACTTTACTAATTTACTAATGTAAAAAAAAAAAAAACCTGTTTCAGTTGGCAATAATGTAAGCTATAAGTTATAAAAAGACACTGTTGATCATTTACAGCTCATTTGATTAAATAATGCCAAGACTATTTGCATCACATGGCAATAATTCTAAGTAAAATGATGCACTAAAATAAGTAACAAAGTAATCGTTTTAAGTTCTCTGAATATTGGTGCCCAAATAAAATTCCTTCTTGGTGGAAGCTGTGACTTTTTTCAGCACCCCCTTTATTATAAGTAAATCTGTATAAAGAGATGGTGATACAATAAAACTGTGAAAATAATACTGAGTTGTGGATAATATTATTGTACATTGTTTAACTTTAGGCATTGAAATTTCTTAGTTGACTGGTTATATCATAATTTTGGGAAGTTAGTGTCTAATTGAGAGAATCACATTTCTGGTACATCTTTTTGCATACAAGTTAGCTTTATTCTTTTGCCCTCTTTGTCCTTAAAATATAAATAATTGGTCATTTTATCCATCAAGAAAACTTTTGTGTTTTTTTTCTGGATTAACTTTAAAAGTATATATTGACAACATTAAATTGAAAAGTCAACATAAAACATTTCAAGAAAATACTTAAGACAGAATATAAAGTATAGCATGAAAAAAAGTGGAGATGAGTCGATATTAACTGTTAAAAAAACTCCAGCATTGTGATCATCTGTTATCAAAGAATAAATGATTAAATTAAAGATTGATGAATAAATGAAAGATTAAATAATAAAACAAATTGCCAATAAAAAGGAAGTAAAATGATTTGAAAGTAGACATAAAAAAAAAACTGCTTCTTTTTTAAAGCTTACAACCACATCACATTGGTTCCCGTATAATCACTGAAGTTAAGCAATGTTGAGATAGGTGACCTCTTGGGAGAACCAGGTGCTGTAAACTTGGATGTGTGGGTGGTGTAATGGATATCGGACAGCAGAGTTCCAATTCCAGTTGGGTTTGTTGTATTCACTTATACAAATTTCACCTCTTCTTCCCCCAGGTTTGGGTTAATTACTTATATCACTAAACCATTACTATCTCCTCCTACCCCCCCCAAAAAAAAATTCTTACAATCTAAAATTATTTTCTAGGTTTAAATTTCCTGCAAAGGGTCAGGTTGTAGAAAATGAATTCATCAATCAATGAAATACTGCTTAGCTACAAAGGCGTGTTAGATTTATTTACATTCTCTGGTATATAAATGTATACAAATTACCATAGCCGCAAAGTAAGGGATCAGTTTATATATTGATTGTAATATAGAATTGATCCAAAAAAAAAAAAAAAAATTTCTTACTGTAAAAATATTTTCTGGCTGTAAATAGTCTGCAAAGAAAACGTATCTTTCAGAATACAACACTATAAGTAATTTATTTTTCTTTTATGAAATTTAAACTATACTTCTTTTTTTTTTTCCTGTAATATTTGCTAAATTTCATAAATGAAATGTGAGAAAGTGGGTCTAGAGCAAAATCAAATTTATACATAGCCAGACTTTTCAGGTTCCTTGGAATCACACTTATAATTGCCAACAAGAATGAATGAAGTAATCACAAAAAGATTCATATTTTAGAACAATCTAAGCAAAAAAAATCAACAGTGAATTGATCATAAAATAGATTGACTAAAAAAAACTTAAAATTTTTATTAATTTTATTTTTGATTCAGTTTTTGATAATGGTGGCACAGAATTAAGATACACTTTTACAAGTCTATTTGTATACATGAGCATAAAATCGGAGCCCAATTGTAAATTCAAACATTTGAACATTGGAGGTTAACTTAATTTTCATCAAAATTGAAAAATAGGGGTGTGAAATTAATGTTATATTCAAGCAAAACAAATAACCCAAGAAAAATGTTTTTTCATGTCAAGAAGTTAACCAAAATTAATATTAAGGGAACTTGATAAGTGAAAATAATCTTTAAATGCCATAATTTTCTACTTGTAAAATCTTTAAGGAATATTTTATCAAACTCTGGTTTAAAATTATCACTATCAAATATCACTGATTTTGTTTTTTAATTAATATATCACTTGTTTTTATACTTAAATTATCTCTTAAAATAAATTATGCTTAAGAAATCTTAAAGACAAGGTCTAATATTAGCCGTTTCCCTTCAAGGAAACATTTAGCATTCATTGCCTGAACAGCCAGTACTGCTTTTGGTTATAATTGATAAAATCTTTATCTTCAAACAATTTTTCAGGAAAATAGGTTCCTCAATCCCAGTAGCTGTTATCACTCTTTCCAGTATTGATGGGGGTTTCCTTCCTAACCTTTTATTTGAAGTAGTGTGGAATGTCAACATCTTGATTATTATTCTTTATTGGTGTTAAATGTGCCATTCATTTTAGTTGGTAGTCCTCAAGTGACATGTTTTTCTGACAGTTCTATGTTTGCAATTCTGTGGTACCAGTGTAACACACACACACACACAGCCCCCCGCCCAACCAGGTGGGTTGATCAATCAATGGTTCTAAGGGATTGGGAAGAAGGTACTAATTAGTTGGGTAGAAGGGATTCCGGAGTAATTCCAGAAAAGTTTTTCTTTTTACTTAGTTGTTTCTGGGATTGAATTATTAATTAACTAGGTGAATTAATTCCAGAGTAATTAATGGACTGTTTTGTTAGGTAAAGATTGTGGTGAATTGGATTTTGGGTGGTCTGCCGGGCGAAATCCTGCCAGAGCCCTCAGACGAGATAAGTGCTTTTCGCTGGGCTTAAGTGGATGTTGTCTGCGGAAAACCCAGCAGGGAGTTTGAATCCGATTTTAGTACCTCTTGAAAACTGGGTTCCCGTGGAGCTTCGGGGATCCGGCGGAAAACACATGGTGGTCCAGGCAATTTGCATATTAAAATTCATGGGCGTGCCTAAAAACTGTTTAGCTCCGCCTCTCTCTATAAGCGAGCTGCACGCTTGGGTTGAGCAGATGAGATCGGAGATCAGATCGGATAGGATTGGAGAATGCATCAGAATGCGAGAGAAGTGGCAGAGTGAGAGAGAGAGAGAGAGATCGCAGATCAGGGAATTCGAAGGAAAACGTGGCGGAAACGGCTTAGTGGGTCTTTGCTGATCTGGTCAGTTAGTTGCATGTGTCAAAAAGTCTGAATCGTACCCAGAGATAGAGATCGAACCCGTGCGAATCTTGATAACTTCATCAACAAAGCTGAGAAAAGCCGACTGCTATATTGGAGAGAGGCGGACGAAGAACCACGACTTATCTCCCTTAGTCCAGCCGAATTTCGACCGGCATAATTGTGTCTTTCTTTCTCTGACGTTCTGACCCAAACGAGTGAATCTCATTAAGACCGTTTGTATTTGTGCAATTTTGTTGGTAGTGATATATTAGGTTGGTGCAAAAATAATGACGTAATGTCGTTTTTTGACGTGAAAAAATACGTCAAAAAACGACATTATTACGTCATTATTTTTGCACCAACCTAATAAAAACAGTAGCCTTAAAGGGCTCTTTGTACAGGAACCGAAAGTGTTGCTTATATTTTTTCTTTCTTTGTGCCCTTGCGGTTACAACAAGAACCTTTCTGCACAAATAGCGATTTCTTTCAGCTTTGAGCCCAGCCATTTAATTCATCCTACCTCCAGATCATTCTGAGGGATCAAAATACTGCCGTTTGGATCAAAAATTCACAACGTGGCAGATAGTGGTGGTTCCTTCAGTTCATTGGAGGAGGACCGGGTGGTTTACTTTTCAGCCAGAACCACTGGAGAGACAGGACAGAGCTGTAGCCGGCAGGGCTTCTATGTCAGACCAGTCTACAAGGCTTGAAGAAGTATGATCCTTGCCAAGACCCTCAGGCTTCACTTATTCAAAGCCTTTTTTAACCATTGATCTTAGAAAGATGGTGTATACAGGTGTATGGATAATTTAAGCATACTATTTGATTTTTAAATTTATTTCTTTTAAGTGACAAAATTCTTACATTTAAGAAGTTGGCGAGTCTTACCTTTTGAGGGTCAGAGAGTTGGAACTAATGAATGGAACAGAACGTGGCTTTAATGATAGTGAGAGGCTTGTGATGTCTGTTGGGAAAGGGGTTGTCAGGTAAAATATAATTCATCATCCACAAGGCTGCTTTTGAACTGGAGACTAGAAAGTGAGGACTGTGTAGCTCCAGCCCAGATATGGCAACAGTACACTATTTTTGGCCCGATCTGGCTCTTGTAAAGCTAGAGTATAACAGGAGTCATCGAGTACTTAACTGGAATGGTACAGGGAACTGACCATTTAACTGTATGTGTGTGTATGCATATATCCTCAGGTGAATTTCTTCTATATAATAAATGCGAATTTCAGTGTGTCACACTTTCCCAACTTTATTGCTAGAGGCTGTAGCTCAACATATACCATTTTCAAGCAGGCCGACTCTGTAAGCAAATTAAAAACATTCCAGGCTGGATCAGGACCCACAATCCTGAAATTTTGAATTCCCAAGTTTTCATTACTGCAATTGTTTCCAGCAATTTTTGTATGTGATTTTTTTGCAACAAATTTTTTGTAAGATAACAAGTTTTATAACTTGGAAATAAATTTAGGAATAATCAAAATTATTTGCAAAATCCAGCAAAAGTCACCCATAAAATAAAAATTGTATGGAAAGTAAGGACCTACACACATCAAATTGTCTTTAAATTAAGTTACAACAGAAGAATTATTGTTGAATGTTTAAAAGGTAAGCTTAAATATTAATGCAATACTCTAATGCAGCAATTAATTTTGATTTCTTCTGTAATATATTGTTGTCTGCGTCATCTCCTCCTTCCCTCCCCACCTATTGTGATGAAAACCCAATCAAGAGCTGTCCACAGGAGCTAGCATAAATGCCATCAGATAGAGCGGCTTTTAAGCTAGTTATTATTTTCTTGTGTTGATCTCTTGATTTTCCCTGCATCCTTTGTTGCTCATTGATTTTAGTTTTGATTTCTATTTCAGCTTGAAGATGTTATGGAAAATGAAACTTACAAAAAAGCTAAGGAAATCCTGAAAAGATTTGATCCGTCTCAGTTCAAGAAATTAGAAGTGAGTTAACTATTTTTTTTTTTTCTTTTTTTTCATATTTGGTTTTTACTAAAATAGTGAATTTATATGGTGACCGTGTGTCAATAGAGATGCAAAAGTGACCTTGGATTGCATGTCAACACTAGTTACATCCAGGTTTTGCATGACGATTTGACATGTCTAGATATGAGCCCCTCTGCAAATGGTCAAGATCCAGGTCTTTACAAGATTCCTCGTGCCAATAAGAGCCAAAAGAGAAATATCATCAGGTTGGCAAGACATGGTGTCTTCTAAAGTTGGTCCTCTGAGTGTTTTTGTTCCTCAAGCTGCTATAGTTTCTGAGCTAGTTTTATTTTTGTTACGTCCTGCCTCTTTCCCCTCTCTGCATATTACACCCCCTCCTCCCCATAATTGGTGGGAGAACAAATCGGTTAGGGGGTGTCCACCACCACCACCACCACCACCATCTCAAGACTCTTTGTTTACATTGCAATTTATTTAACTTAAAAATTATTTTTTCTTTTTATCTCTCTTTGATTTGTTTAATTATCTGTTTCAGGTCGAGAAACCTGCTGAAAGCAAATCTGGTACAGGTTAGTCATGGTTTTCTTTTTAATATCTGTGGGTCTTGAACCATTTGTGTGTTTGTATACACGCATCATATATATATATATATATATATATATATATATATATATATATATGAACACATATTGTTAAATGTCTTATGTCAGTTTAACAAAGATATTCACCATTGAAGATAATATTTTGTTATAGAAGATTGCATCTTGAACTTAAGACTTCATGAACGTTATCACATAGCAATCTTCTATGTCAACATAACAAAATATTATCTTTGATGGTGAATATCTTTGTTAAAATGTCCATATAACCACTCTGAAGATGACTCATATGAGATGAAAGCCGAGATCAAGGACCAACTTAATACAAAAAATATCCAAATGTTGGACAATTTTTGTCTTTATTTTCACCCAAAATTAAAGCAAACATTCGAACATTAGAATGGCTCATGATCAGACATTCATTGTCTGTTATATTTAACAATATATGTTTAAATAATGATCTGCTGCCCCAATGCACTATATATATATATATTTCATTAAATATAGCCTTCTGTCCTTTTATTTTTAGAATAATCAGTTCAAGTTCTTTAATTATTTTCTTGATAAGATGAAATACATCAAGGAAGGCACCATATTTTTTTTTTTTTTTTTTTTTTTTGTAAAATCACAACTTATCGCACTGTTATAATTATTTTAAAATTAATCGTGGTTACATGCAAATGATTCAGGAAAGGATTAATATAAAAATAAATAGGCAAAATATATTTACATTATTTAATGAAATATGCTGTGTGTGTGTGTATATATATATATATATATATATATACACACACTCACACACACATTTTGTTGAATAATATAGGCATTGTGTTTATTTTTATATTGAACGTTTTTAGTTTTTTAATTAGTTTCTTGAAATTGAGATGAAATCCATCAAGAAAGGTTTTTTTTTATTTTTTTTATTTTTTTTATTTTTTTATTTTTTTTTTAGCCTAAGTATATTAAAATGCTTTCTTTGTAGTAAAAACAAAAGAGAATCCATGACTACAATGGATAAAAATTTAAAAATTCTAAAATAACTAATAACATGTTTGTCTTTGAAATTCACCCCTGTCGATGATCTTGGAAAAGATTGAAAGTACTTGCGTTAAAAAAACAAAACAAACCATGGCAGCTTCTTTGTTGGATTTCATCTTTTTACATCAAGAAACTGAACTGGAAAGGATCAGTATAAAAATAAGTAGACATAATATGTTTATATTATTCAACAAAAATCACACATACACATATTATTTTAGGATATTAAAACCTATTAAAAATCACTACATAACAGCAATTATGTTTCAACACCATAAATATGTCTCCTCAGGCGAGTGAAAGATTAATTTCAGAAGCAGAATACTTTAAAAAAAGAAAAAAGAAGACTTGTAGGCTTTGCTGTGATTAACCAATCAAATGTGACCTATGCTAAATTCAAATTCACCGGAAAAAAATGTTTTAATATAGGTCATGACATGAAGTTGTCTGTATATAAATCCTAGACAATTTCCTTATGGGCAGATACAGATTGTTACATTATTTTGGAAGTTGTATTGAAGTCTGTCATTCAATATATATATATATATATATATATATATTGTCCCTCAAAAGGACTTTTTCTCACTAATAATGGTTTCATTAATGGAAACTTTTATATATAATGAGGCAAATGAATAACAAAGTGGGAAAAATTTGGTGTAACAAGTTTTGTTCTTTTGGACATCATTTGACTAAAGTAATGTCTCTCTTTTGATGGGGAAAAAACCCACAAGCCTAGTTTTTTTTAATTTTTTAATTTTTTTATAAGCATTTTGCTTTTGAAATTAAATTGAGGGAGAAAAAAAAACAATGTAAGTTATTTATTCACCAATAAGAAACACTAATGATGTTGTAGTAAAAGAAAAAGTAAAAATTTTTTTTTTTTTTTTTTTTTTTTTTTTTGATGTAACTGGATTTGTAGTCGAATGAATTTCATTCTGTTTCCTTCTGCTGTTGTTTTATTTATTCACTCTCCTCCCCCCGCCAAAAAACCACAATTTGAACCTTATTTTTTAAATTTAAAAGAATTTTTTTTTTTAAATTCAATTCATTTTTTTATTTATTTTTTGTTTTTTATTTCAAATCTTATAGCGTTACATAGTCTCCCAGAAAAAGCTGTTTTTTAATTTTTTTTATTAACATTTTTGTGTGGGCTTATTATTGTTCATGATTTCTTTTTTTATCAAAGTAACTTCAAAATTCTATTTACAATTTATGCTGTCTGCAGTAGAGCCCCCCACGCCCCAAAAAGTAGGTTTCCATCTGTGTCTTTTTTTTTTCTTCTTCAGGCAGACTCTTACTATGAAGAAGATATGAATGACTAGTTATAGAAATTGTTGCCATTTTGGTGTGGGGGGGGAGTCTTATAAATTATTGTTTTGGACTATTTCTGCCTCTTGAAGATTTTGACCCCTAATCAGAATCAATTTTGTGCAAGTTTTGGTAAATAATTTAGAACTTGCAAATGGTTGTCATTTTTCAATATTTTTTTTGCCTGTTTCTAGAATTTAATACTTGAGCATCTATCAAGACTCAGATATTTGTGATTGTTTGGTTTAGTATCAGGGGAAGTAGAATTGCTGGCTGATCACTTTGTCTAACAATAGACACACACACACACACACACAAGCCAGAATAAACGCTACATAGTATTTGTATTTGTTTGGATTCCTTCTCACAAGTGATTATCATCAAATGTATTTCTGAAATAACATTGCTTCAATCATTTTCAAGTTCTGATTATTGCCCCCTTTGACCTCTCTTTTTCATACAGTGGTTTATTAAGGGGAAAAAGAAAAACGAGGCTTGCAACTATCCTGTGATACTGTAATCACAGATTTGGATGGTATGCATGACTGTCATTCAAATTTTCTTCTCTTTTCAAACAAAAGAAAAATATATAATCAACAAAAGTCAGATTGAAAGAACACTGGGCTGTTGTGATGTGTCTCAGGAAAATTAGGTTTTGGTCATTAATGTGCCTTTTTCTTGTCTTTTTTATTGGTGATAGAATACCTGACTGGACCTATACTGAAATGAATAGGTCAGCAGAAGTAGAAAGCAGATAATGAGTAAATTCACTTTTATACAAGCTTGGTCATTCATGTCTACAAAAAGGCACAGTTTTTCTCTTGATGCTGCTATTAGGTCGGTGCAAAAATAATACCTTCATTCACTCCTTGGCAATGTTTTAAAAAGTAAGGATTAGAATTTTAATAAAGTCTAAACACTTTTATATATAAAAGTGAATTTATACATTTTCTTTGTTCTTGAGAATTTACAACAAAAGTAATAAACACTATTTATTTCTTCTTATTATTTATTGGAATGCTTGGCAAAAAAAAAAGGCTGATTGTCAATTGTTTAAAACTTTATAAATTAGTAAATAAGAATTTCCTTAGAGTTGGTTTACATATTTTAATAATTTAGTAAATGTTTATAAATTTATGAATAAAAAAATTGTTTTCATATTTATTTCTTTATAAATTAGTAAATGATAAATATTGCATTGCATTAGTTCTAATTGTATTAGTTTTTAGAATGTTTTTAGTTTAATAGTATTTATTGTTAATTCTCAAGAACAAAAAAAAAGTATGAATTCACTTTCATATGCTTAGGTTTTATTCAAATTCTGATCATTGTTTTTTAAAATGAACATTGCTGAGAAGTGAAGGTAATTAAAAAATTTTTTATTTTTTTTTTATTATTATTTCTGGTTTGAAGTAATGAATTCTTAAAAGACGACATAATCAATTTCATAAAAAATTTAGGATTCAGACTTACCTAAATTTTCTTTATACAGACTAGCGTTTCTCAACCAATGCACCCAGGTGAAATAATGTTCCCTGAAAGGTAGCCCAGTGCATCCCAAGTTAACAGAAGATTTATGGATTACTTTTATTTTTAAAATTCTAGAGAAACCAAGCACATGGCTTCCATGTTTAAGTCAAATCTTTGTCATTTGATATTTTAAACTGGATGTGAAATTCCTTAATCTTTAAGGAGTGGATAATCCTTTCCCTTTTTTCCTTTCTCAATGGATTTAAATCAATCATTATTGGCCTTTCTAAAAAAAAAAATAGATTTTTTTATAAATCCTTTTAAATGCAAATTGTACTGCTTAAATATACAAATGTAATGTCTTAAAATTAAATGCTTATATAAGTCTACCATTCTTCCATGCATTGAATCTTGCTGCCACATCTGGTCTGGTGCTTCTGCTAGGTATATAGGGATTCTTGTTAAAATACAAAGAATGTGCAATGTTGTTGGCTTCAGTCACTTTCCCACTATCATAATGTAGCTTTCTCATGCCTTTTCTATAAATATTTTCATGATAATTGTTTTGATGAGCTTTCTCTTATGATATCTAGACTTTACAAATTTGAGCTCAGTACTGGATTGGCAGTTAGGTTTCATCATTTTATACTTGAAATGGCTAGATGGAACCATAAGTTGTATGCTAACAGTTCCTTTTCTCATCTGTCCTGGGTATGACAATAAACTACATCCGTGCCCTGGGTAATGTCCAATAGCAAGGCCTCTGATCAGGTTTTGAGGAGCATGGAACCACCTCTTAATTGCTGGTGTTCCCAGGTCCACCCTGGTCTGGGATGATAGCACCTGTTAGGGTCTCAGCCAAACTGGGGTCAAAACACTATGAAAGTGTAAAAATAGGTTTTAATACCAGAAATACTTTGTTAAAAAGCAATTACCAGCAATACATTTTTGAAAAAAAAAAAAAAAAAAATTACCAGCAATAAAAAATTTTGTCGACATTAAATAACCCATTGAGGTTGATATGCTGTAAAACAAACCAAACCTTTTCTTGTGGAACTCTCTTCTGGCTTCTTGCTTCCCAGTCAACATTGATCTTCAAAAATTTAATTGCAATGTTAATCATTATCTACTGTTTTCTTAATTCCTGTTCTTTAATTGTTCTCTTTTATTAATAATTTTTTTTCTCATACTCAGTAAGCCCCTTGCTTCTTGTGGCTTTATTGCCTTGCATGGGGTTAAATGATTAAAAAAATTTGTTTTTTGTCTTTTTTCCTCTGTGAAGCTTTAGACTGAATCAAATATTTAATCAATTTAGCATTTCTTATTTTCATGGGATCTGATGATAAATTTTTCTTTTTTTTTCTAAATTTTTTTTTACCTGTTGACCAGATTTCATTTCTTAATACATTCTTTTCCCTGTAATTGTTGCATGACTGATTTTGTTAAACTTGTCACATTTTTTATTAAAAAGGTCACCTTGGACATTCTTGTAAAATAATGTGACTGCTCTGTACCAGAAACAAAAGCTAGACACGGGACTGTAATGACCAACTAAAATCGGACTTTAATCTTGTTTGGTTGATTTGAGTTTTTGTACTCATCAATACATGTGGAAGAAAACTTATGACATTAAACATAAAAGAAAAAATTGTCTAATATTGGAAACCATGGGCCCACAATGTGCTTTTTATCCACTGAGCCATGTGTCCTTGGGGACAAAAGTAAATAAAAGCATTGGTTGAAGTAATCCAAAAGTAACTTGACCCAAAGAGTCGCAAGGTTCAATACCTGGCCACAGCAGAAGTGAACAAAAACTTGGAAAGTTGAAGGAATTAACTGAAACTGAGATATTCAGAAAAGGCATGGCACGTGGAACTAGAACAATCTACATCCATGGACTAAATGGAGGGTTTGGTTCAAAATTCTAACGTATATTACATGAAGAAGGCTGGAGCGTACAATGACTGAAAGATTGAATATGACAAAAAAGATGCAGACAACAGTCTAAACAATGTAAATAGTTACAATACCACATCTCAGAAATACAGACAGATGGGAATAAGCAATTATTACTAAATATTGGTCATTTTTTCTTTTCTGTAATTGGAAGTTTTAGCAGTATTTCAGTTTATTTTCGCTAGTACATTAATCTTTTAATTTTATGTTTTCATTTTGGATAGAATTAAAATTTTAATAAATCCAAGTTTTTGATGTCGGCTATTGTACCTGATTTTACTGGTTTGTCACTGGCTCAGTTAGAAATTTCATCCTGATGCATCGGATTTCAGACTTTTGTACTTCATTTCCTCTGTTTTTTGTTATGCAATATGTTTATTTAAACGTGTCCTCTTATCTTGATTATTATATCACAACATTTTGGCTGTTGTACCATTCAAACTTCTTCAGACGTTAGTCTAAGTAAAATCATTGAAATACTGAAAAGTTCTTAGCCTGACCAAGAATGGGACTCCAATACAAAATCTGATGTCAAGGACAAGAATGTTTTGACACTCCTTTATAATAATTCCTCATATCAATTTCACATGAAAAAATAAAAAATTTCTTTCATCTGAAACAATTTTATTTATTTAATAAATTTATGTCATCAATATATTCCAAAGTGGGTTTACATGAAAATCAAAATAGATTTCCATTCAAAATTGGTTGCATAGTACAGACTCAGATGAAACAGGATTGGCAAATAACTGAGAAGTAATTAAAAATATATATGTCATTTTTAGTGTCTAGTCATATTTGAATAGACACTACAACTATTCCCTAAAAATGACATTTAAGTAATAAAAAAATCTGTCAGATTAATAAATAAATAGAAATCCATCCCCGCCACTTTTTTTTTTTTTTTTTAATAATGTGTTTACTTGTTCTTTTATATTTGATCCTTCAAGTTGTCTAAGTAGTTTCTTGAGATTTTTAAAAGATTTTAGCATAATTACACAAACATGTGTTTAAGTGTGTCTTTCAGTTTATTGCAGTTACAATAACATGTTTGTCTTTGTAATTTACTCCTGAAGATGATCATAGAAAAGGTCGAAAGTACTTGGGTTGAAAAAACAAAACAAACTACGGTGCCTTCCTTGATGGATTTCATCTCAATATCAAGAAACTAATTAAACAACTTGAATTGATCAAATATAAAAATAAGTAGATACATTATGCCTACATTATTCAACAAAACCTGTTGAAATGAAAATATGCTGCTTAAAAATAAATCTATAAAATCCCTAGACATGAACAGCAGAATAAGAATTATCTATCCCCTGTAGATTAAATAAAGTGTAAATTTACTGATGGTTTTTCAAATCAACAGAAACCAAGATTAGAGAGCACAAAATTCAAATATATGAAAATATGATACTCGTTAGGGAAGTTAATGTCTCCCCACTTTCCCTTCCGACCTTCAATATGTCGACCCCCAAAAGGGGCTTATATTAAAGAGTCATTCACTTCTTTGATCAAATAAAGATATTTCTAACAATTCTGAAAAAGTTATTTGTAATTCACCTTATGTTTGACTGATTTCAGTATTGAAAGCACATTTTTTTATCATCCACCCAGAAAAGAACCAATTAGAACCCCCCCGACACACACACAAACATCTTTACCTGTTGAAATTTTACACAAGCAAAAAGGTAACAGCTGGGTTGTTAGCAGCAGCAGCAGGTGCCAGAAGCTGGATTAATATTTGCCTTAAACTTGAAGGCCATTTTGGGCCTTCAAAGTGGGATTGCTATATTCTTATTTTAATTATTTACAGTCAGACTATTATCCACATTGTTGTTGTTGTTATCACAATGTTTCGGACAACTTCCCTAATGAGTTTTAAGGGACAGGAAGTTGTGGAGAGCCATGATCGCCCATGTATGGCTGAGAAAATAAACCTTATCTTATTCTTATTGTATTTTCATATAATACATTTAAATTTATCAGAAATAATGAGTGTTGATGTCAACTGAGGAGTCCTAAGGTGCAAACGCCTCATTCTTCTCCGCTTGAGTAGTTGAATTGGCTCATCTGTTATTACTGTGGTTACCTGACCCTAGCAAAGAGGGTCGCAAAAGCATTTTCTTTAGTTACCCAGTCATTCACCAACTGTCTCCACACTGCTCTTTTCAGTTGAAGTCATTTTCAACAAATTTTGTGCTCTATTCATATAGTCCACAAGGTATATGACGATGCTGATATAACTGACTATTGATTATGCCAGATTGTGTGCTCACTTTCGCTCCCCCTCCCAGAAATTGTAACCAAAGTCTACTAAAATACAGCCTTGCTTACTGTGACTTTCTTTGGCTGAGTGATAAAAAATGGTGGTTTTCCTTACTAAGGAGGACACAGGTTTCTTAAGATTTCTTGAATGTGAAGGTTGATCGATGCAATGCACACTTAAAAAAAAAAATGGTGGTGGGGGGGGGTCTATTTCAAATATGAGTCTCCATTGTAATAAGGTTTGAAGTAATACAAATGTTGGAGTTAAATAGGACTATAAATTCTTTAGAAATTGAATAGCTGCAGTATAAAACACAAGTAAGCTCTATGGGTGTTGAAGAAATATAAATCTGCCTGAGCAGGCATCTGCAACAGGGATTAGCTAGCCAGCTTAGCAGATGAGTATACTTGGAAACAAGCACCCAACCAGTTAAATAAATTTTTGCCTATCACTATTTGGCAATGTTTAACTTTTTGTACCTACAAAAAAAAATTCTGTCAAAAAGGCTGGTTTTTCCCTTGACACTGCTATTATTTTGTACTATCCTTAATCCTTTGGCAAATGTGTATTTAGAAGATCATAAAAATATATGAACCAAATGCAATAATATTTATTCTTTAGCATTTTATAAAGAAATAAATGTGAAAAGAAATCTTTTTATTAAAAAAAATTATCAAAATATGTAAACCGTCTACAATACAATATTTATTATTTACCATTTTATAAATAACTATGAAAACAAGTTTTTTTTTTTTTGTTTTTGTATTTGTTTTAATTCATAATTTTATGTAAAATATCAATGAACTCTGAAACAAGAAAATTTGAATAAACATACATCACCGAGGGAGTCATAAGTATATAAAGTAGTGGTATCAAGGAAATAACCGTTCTTTTGACAAACCATTTCTTTCTTTCTTTCTTTTTTTTTTTTTTTTTTTTTTTTGCAGGCACAAAGGTTAAACATTGCTCACTGTTTTTATATTACAAGGATAATTACATTTGAAATTTGACATTATTATTATTATTTCTTAGGTAACTGATAATATTCATTTTGTTTCTTAGACTTTTGTATTAATAGCGATATTGAACAAAAAACCTTACAAAAAAATTACAAGTTTTTATCGATAGTCTGAGTGATTTAGTGATTGGGGTCACCTATTTGTTTTAATGCAGTTGCAAATTTTTTTAGTTTCTTTCCTTTTATTTTTTTATTTTTATTTTTTTTTTTTTTTGTTCCTCTGACAGTTTTCATGACTTTGACATTTTGTTGTTGTTATTGTTGTTTTCTTGTTTGGCTGAATGTGTTGTCAACCAAAAATGCTCAGCAGTTGGACTGAAATAAGTTAATGTTTTTTTTATGAGAGGTTTTGTTTATCTCTACAGAGACAGACCAAGTATCACCAGGTACGTAAAGGGACACATTTTCAAATTTTCTTTTTCTATAGCCTTTCTTTTTTAAACTTTTCTTTCATGTACATAATTTTGCATGTCTTCTTCTGCTTCTGAACGTTTAACTTAGCAACTAAAACAAAACAATAAAAAAATACAATAATTACCAATGCAAATCTAATATAAAATGCCTTGGTTCCATACATATATATACACTCCCCCTACTCTTACACACACTTATTTAAATTCTGTAATGAATACCTGCTTAACAACGACAATACTGAATATTTGAAGCTTTTCTGTTTTGACAACCAAATCTGAAACTTGAGAATTTATTTTTAATTTCAAAACAACCAGAAGGTGTTAAGTAAAACTTTTGCAATTTTTACAGAAATTTTATTTAAATTTGACAGCAAGAAATTCAGTGATTTAGATAAATTTTTTTTTTTTTTTTAGTCATTTCATCCCAGGTAAGACAATAAAGCCACTAAGATGCAAGGGTTTACTGAATGTGAAAGAAACTGAGGTGGGAGAGGGCAATGAAAAAATGGGAGTCAAAAAGGTTGATGAGGATTGACATTGCATTTAAATTTTTGAAGATTGCAGTTTACAGCAAATATGTTGGGCAAAAGAGTTTAATGCTGGATAACAATCTCTATGCCTGGTCTGTAAATAGTCAAGCACCATCTTGTTCATTTAATAAAATTTATGATGATGATATCAATGATGTCTGGACAGTGTAGTGGTTAGCAACTTGGAAAGGGAAATCAGCAAGCAGTGTTCAAATTCCAGCCAAATCATGTTTACTTTCATATAAATGCCCTTGAGAAATGCATAAATCCATCTTTTCCCTCCTCTCCCTGCACTTAGGATTAAATAGCAGATGGCTGATTGGGCTCTTCTTGGTTTAAGGTGGCAACCAGTAAGGAAAAGGAAAATTTTGAATTCAAAACCAACCAGAAGAAGGATGGGGTCTGTTAGGCAATCTTGCTTTAGACACATCACTACTGTTATGGCTGTAGTACATGTGGTACCCCTACGACCCTTACAGCACTTGTGACATTGCCTGACTGTGAATGCAACTCATTAGTAATGAGGCCTTATATTTTTCAGATATATTGATCTCTGTTCACACTCTGAGTCTTACAAGACATTGCTTGGATTACTATCAAGATTTCATATAAAACTCTGGCATTAAAAGGTGGTGACCATACTGCTCAGTTTGGAATTAAAAAAAGTGATTCTCAAGGCAAATTGCAATTTGGCACATTGACTGCTCAGTCTGTTAATCATTAACATCTCGTTAGCTTCAAATGATGATGATAAGCTCTTTTTTTCTCTTCCTTAGTCTTGGATCATTGCAATTATCCAATGAAAGCAGAAATAGTGAAGTGCTAGATCTTTAAATTTTTCTTTCTTTCTGCAGAGATAACTGATACTTATGAATTGGAACAACAATACGACGAGTATATGGGATGCTTAAACATTAACTTATGAGGTTTAGTCCTGCATATGATAATAAACTACATCTGACAGCAAGGCCTCCGATCAGGTGGTTTTGAGGAGCATGGAAGCACGTATTAGGGTCATGGCTATGGGCAAATAGTTACCCTCCCCAAACAAAAACAGAACACTATGAAAGTATAAAAAATACCTATTTATAGTAGAATGACCAACAATGCATTTTATCTGTAGTGGAAGCCATGCAATTGCATTCAAAGTATTTTAGATTTCAGTATTAAATGACCCATAGAGATGTTGATATGTCACTAAACAAGATCAAACATCCAACATGAAAGAACTCTTTCATGACATTAATCCATATAATATCCAACAATTTCTTAAAGAAATTGTATTCCAAAATATAACTTCAACAAAACTACAATATAAAACACATCATTGCCTCTAGTAATTATGTTTATGCAAACATGTATATGTAAAAAGCTGAGTATAATTTACCATGTGTGCAAATATGAAAGCAGAATAAACATATTATTTCAAAGCTCACAAGAAAATTAAATTTTGGTATGAAATGACCCATGAAGGAGTCAATATGCCATTAAACAAATACAAACTTATGGTTTTACTATGAAAGAATTAACTTTTTTGCTTATAGTGGGCATTTTTTCCTCTTTCTTTCTCTTTCTAAATACTTTGACTTTCTTTATTTTACCTTTTTATCCATTAATAATTCAATTTCAATGGAAAAGCTCAACTGGTGTTCATTGACTATAAAAGCTTGTTGCCAAAACTTTACAAAAGGTTAAAATATATTTTACCTTAACCAATATTGTTGCTCCTTCTCATCAGATCCAGAAACCAGGTTGTATGGGAGCTTTGTGTGTGTGTGTGTGGGGGGGGGGGATCAGGACGAAAAGTTCCTGGCTGAACCAAGATGCGATTTCAAAATCAATTTGAAATTTTGTCAGATTTTGGGAAGAAGGTTGATTCAAGAACTTTTCAGTGTCCCTGGGTAAAGTAATTTTTTTAGTTTTCCATGATAGTAAACACTGTAAATTGTTAGCGATGTTGATTGTGTGTGTGTGCACATATGGATGTAATTATGTCAGGATATATATTATGTTGTAACTTAGTCTTTGATGGATATTACTTGCATTTTTTTTGGGGGGGGGGGATATTGTGTCCGTCATATTTTTCTGGAGATTATTTAATTTTTCTTAACAGTTTTATTTTTATTTTTTTCCACCTGATGTTTAGAAAGCCTTTCTGAGGATTTTATGAATAGTGTATAATGGCTTTGAATTTATTATTGTAAAAATTCTCAGCATGTAAAGGGAAGCTTTGATAGGTGGCCAAAACAAGATTTTCATTTCTAGCTTTGTATAATAGGTTGACAAGGATGTCCAGGCAAAAGGAAGGACGAAGAAGAAAAGATATTAGGAGAGTTTAGCAGGAGCTAATTCTTGATGGTTTTTTTTATCTTCATTCTACTGGTGTTTACAAAATTGTTATTTTGTTTTCTTCCATTTATGGATGTGGGGGTTAAAAAAAAAAATATCAGGTTTTATTTTTATATAAACCTCATCTCTTTTCAGTGTTACTCTCTATTTGACTTTTTTACTAGAGTAAATATTGTCAAACATGTGATTAGATTAACAAATTCTATTCTCTTTGGTAAGCATTACTTGCTTGAGATTGTTATGAGGTTGTGCATTTTAAAATCTTTTTGAATGAAGGTGAAAGACCAAGAATCAAGAGGTTTCTCCTCGGGCCCTTGGGTTAGCTGCTTTCAATGTCGAAGGGCAGACAACTCTTCTCCATTGAGCATGTCCGCTGTACTCATTTCAGACAAAAATACTTTTATTTTCTTGATTAGAATAAATTGTCAATTTAGTTGTATTCTTTTCTCTTCTGATTTTTTTTTCTGTAGAATTACAATGAGAACTAAAAAGAAAAAGTAGATTTTTTATTAAAGTTAAGAAATTAAAATATGAAAGACAATATAAACAAGTATTAAGAGGTCAAATGTCAAGTATAAAAGTTTAGAAAAATGCAAATTATAAAATCTTTTTTTTTTAAAGACCAAGTAAATTAGATTTTCCTTAATGTAAAATGAATCTGCCAGGCAATAAATGTTAATCTGAATGAGTGTTTGACACGATAAAAACACATCTGATAGTCTAGAGAATTAGAATATATCAGTAAGAGATGGCATAAATGACAGCAGAGACGATAAAAGCAGACGTAGGATCGATAAAATAGATAAACAAAGAAAAAGAGGAAATTTCTCAAAGTGGAAAAGGAAAAAAAAACAAAAAACAAAAAGTAGAACTAACTGGGTTTTGTTTCTTGCTCTTCAGACGTCTAATCAAGGAATAGGAGTGGGACACAGCAATTAAAATACAGCCCCCCCCCAAAAAAAAATAAGCAGTAATAACAAAGGGAAATTGCAGGGAGGAAACCATGTTGTGAAAGTGACAAAGGAGAATCCGGTGGTGAGATGAGTGTAACTATATACAAACTATTTACTATCCTTGAAATATGAAAAATTTATAAAAAACAAATAACACCATGTCAAAATATAGGAATTAAAGATGAAAAGTGGGATATGATTAGTAGAATCGGACATAATAAATAAAAAAAATAGCTGAAGAGACTCAGACACAGAAATTGCAATATATATATATATATATATATATATATATATATATATGGAAGATGAGATGAAGATCATAGAATTCAAGAATATGAATGGATTAATAAACAAAAGGAATGGAATTATTTGGGGCTGTTGTCAACACTGGCATTTTTCCTTTTGAAAAACATGTAAAAACAAAAAAAAAAAAAAAATTATTCACTACTTTCTACTGCATTGTTTTTCAAGGCTCCTCTATTGCATGACTTAATTTCAGTCATGGTCATTTTCTGTTGCCATAGCAGGATATAACAACACAACTGCGAAATTCAAACACTCTATCATTTATTCATCTGAATCACTTGCAGTGGCAGGATAACATTTTTGTTTTGCAAAGAGAATTAAATGTTGAGCAAAAAAAACAAAACAAAAAAAAACATACATTGTGGAGATAGACATGGTTGAAAAGTTTATACAGACAACGCATTTTGCCTCCTCAAAATTTTTGAGTAAGGCTTAAGAAATAACTTTATCAGTTGCTACAGTCAAAAAGCTTTTTGCTTTGAAGTCATTCTTTGAATTTGAGATTAGTTGATTCCAAGTAGATTGTCCCCCCCCTCCTTCATCAGTTCATAGACTGCATTGTGCTCCTATTGCTTTTGCAATGATCACTGATATTGTGTATGAGTCTGGTCTGAGGTTTATCATAGAGAATTATGAAATCTGCACTTTCAATGTATTATCTTAGTGAAATATTTTTGCTAATAATCAAAGTGTCTTTTATTTGGTCGAAATTGTGGTCAGATGTTTTAAGCACAAAAAGTGGTATATAAACTAATAAGGAAAAAAGAAACAACATTAAAAACATTTTATTACAGAGGTAGGGGGGGGACTCTGTACAAGCTTTTTCACTATATATATATATATATATATATATATATATGTGTGTGTGTGTTATATATCTCCAATGTTGATAACACGACTGAGTTTCATGAAACTCAGTTGTGCTATTAGCATTGTATATTATGTATATTCACTAATATATACTTAATAGCTCTGTTATATAACATTGAGCACTTTATTTATAACAAGAAATTTATAAAAGAAATATGTATATGTGCATATATGTATATTTTATCGTACTCATAATATATACACTCATACAAATAAAATGCACATATTTACAAGAGTATGTTAGGGATACACATACACACAAAAAATTCTGCTAAAAATAAACAGAATCCCCTCCCACAGCATAAGTGTCCCTCACAGAAATAAAAGCAATCCAAGTTCCAAGTAGTAAATTTCATTGATACTTCTAAAATCTAAATTTGAATGTTATAAATCCTATCATCTGAATGAAGCAAAGAATGTATCTTCATCTTGCCAGGTGGTGGTGGTGGGAGGAGAAACAAGTAAGCATTTTGCAGTGTTTTATATTTTTAAATGTCAATGCAGTTTTTTCCTGAAAGAAATCTTTGAAATTTTCTGTGTAAGTTTAGATTTTCATAGGAAGTAAACTGAATTCTTGTATGTTACGCAAATTTTTGAGACTTATTTCAGGAATAACATAGTGCATTCTTGATGCCAGCAAACATAGTAAATCTCTTGAAGCAAGTTTGGCTGTATATGGTGGGTTGGGTAGAACAGACCAAGTGAGTTGCCAAATTCCTCCCCCCTGTTATTCTTAATGTATGCTACCTTACATTAATCACAGAGGAGAATGAAAGTTTTCCATTGATCTACTCTCTATGCTGCTATTGGTGTGCAAAAACTCAAGTTAATGTACTCTAATTGCGTTCTGAAATGTCACCTATGATTAATTGTTAGGACATTACATACATTATTACAATTGGTTTCCCCCAAAAGGAAATTACTTAACCAAATAGATTCAAATTTGTATCACCTGTATAACACAAATTTCAGAGATTGTTATGGCCATTTCTTTAGATCTGATTAGAAATGCATTTTAATCTTGAAATTGTCATAGAAATGATGATTGTCTGATTCTTGAAAATGTATTTTTGATTTTTAACATGTCAGCATTATAACTAAAACCTATTAGTTTTTCATCTTTTTTAGGACTGCTAACAGGTTATGTATTTTCTCTGAAGAGGAAAAAAAACCTTAAAAAATGCCCTTTTTGTTTTAAAAAGTAGGATATTGACCTGATCTCATAGTATTTGATGTTGTCATTTGTCATCAAATATCATTGATTAGCTTCAGAATGACATCCTTGAAGAGAGAGAAAAAACATCTTTTGATCCAAATATGTCCGCTTTTCATTGTAATCTACTTCCTGCTTTTGCTATTTTTCATGCTTTTTGGAGTCGTATCTTTCTTTCTCATTATTTCTTCTTGCCTTTTGTTATTTCTCTTCTTCAGACATTAAAATTATTTGCACTTCTTTTCGCTTCAGCCATTTCCTTTTTTTCTTATACTTTTCTTTCTTCTAATTCCAAGAAAATCATTTCACATCTTAAATTCTTCTTTTTGCTTATTTCATAAAAAGCTTGTAACCTAAAATCTCTTTAACTTATGATATATATTTTTTTCCTTTGATATTCTATTCTAGACATTTTGCATGACTGACAAATCCTTACAAAGAGTTGCACGTCGTAATGTTGATTTCCTCTCCTACTTCAACTATTTTGTGCCTGTGGGTCAAGCAGTTTCTGTCTGGGTCTCTTAATGATAATATAGGAACAATCTTGTAAATAAGTAATGTTGCTCTACAAAATAAATCCTATTTAATCTCCAATAGACTGAAACCCTATGAACCCTGTTGGTGTGTTCAAAATCCCAAGTCCTCATAAAATAGGGGCCTTGTACAAGTTTTGTTCTTGTACAACACTGAATTTTTTTTTATTTTTTTTTAAAGTTCTGAAATTATTTATTTATCTCCCAATCAACACAATACTCTTGCCCCCCCCCAAAAAACTTTTTTAATTGGTTTAAACATTGCCCTTTACAAATTTTTACTTTTAACCAAGGTTGTAAACATTATTTTATGGATTGCTTTTAAGCTAAAAGCACGTATGTTTTGATTTTCCAAATATTATCAATTTTGAAAAGTCATCACAGAAATAAAAGCAAATTTAGAAATCCTACTGTGTACATAAATTCTTTTGCTTGTTTGTAATTTGTTAATATTGAAGATAATAGATGCAATTATTGTAAATTCTCATTGTTAGATTTTAATGAGTATTTCAATGTTCATGTCATTGTCTTAAACAGTGTCTTGTCAGATCTTGACTCTCAATTAGGTGTCATCCAAATTGTTCAGAAATGTTTAAACTCTCATCTATATCCAACCATTTTCTCAGGCCAACGATTAAAAATGGCTTCAATTGAATGAATCTTTTTGGTCTTAAAGAAGACAATCTTTCATCAGACTCTATAGACTGGCAATAAAAAATTACAAAGAGTTTTATGAAATAACAAAAAATTGCATTACTTGAAGACTTCCAACACTTAAAATGGATAGCGCATGTATTTCAAAAGGGAAATATGGTAAAGTTGTTAACTTTCCACATGACCTTAGACAAAAAGTTAGGAAGGAAACTCCCATCAAAACTAGAGAGTGACAACAGTACACTTGAAGCCTATTTTCCTGAAAATCTATTTTAAGAAAAAGATATAATGCTGAACCTTTCCTTATAAGGAAACTGTTAATCTTACTGTTATCTTTTCAGATTTTATTCTAAATAAAAGAAGTTAAACTAATGGAATTGCAATTTGACTTTTTGTGTAATGACCAAATTCTGAAAGCTGTTTTTGATTTTTTTAGACTAATAGTTATTTTCTTAAATTGTTTAGGAGATCCGAGTTCCAATTCTGGTTGGGTTTGTTATATTCACTTATGTGCAAACACCCTTGGGTATAAATTCACCTCTTCTTGCCCAAGCTATGAGTTAATTAGTAAAACTTGTATCAGTAAAACATTATTTTCTCTATAGAAAAAGAGAATTCTTTGAATCTAAAAATATTTTCTGGCTTTAAATAACCTGCAAATGGTTGAAAAGTTGTAAAAAATGACTGAATCAAAATCATTTAGTAACATTCTAATTTTGGCTATAATTAGAAATGATAAAATGTTTATTAAATAAAACTAGAAAGAGATGAATGAAAGCATTTTCAAAGATGTCACTTTTTCTCAATGTTTTTCTCAGCTTAAGAGGAAAATAACAAAGTTCAACGTCTATCAACTCCCCCACCCCAAGAACAGATAATAGCCATTATATTTTTTTTTCTTTCTTCCTTTGGTGGTTTTGTGGTTTTGTCAAGTGAAATTTTCTATAGATCAGCCTCTTTTGTGTGTGAACTCTTCTAATTTAAGCGTTTGTTTAAATCAAAATATGATAAATATTGTTATTTCTTTATGAGTATTTTTATACAAATTTTTCTAATGTAACTCTGATCTATATTCTATCTCGACTCTCTTCTTGATTTTGATAACAAAATGTCTGTGTTGTATAATGTCAACATTGTGGAAAGGTTGTTGAAGCAAATTCTTACCAGAATTTTGGAGATTGACAATTCTTGTTTTCAATGATTTACTTAGTGTCGAAACACAGTGTGACTACAACAACCGAGATGAGGATATTAGTCTGTGATTCATGTATAATTATGATTTAACTCAACTTTACAAATTCTGTTATTACTCTTTACTTGAAATGAAGCCACAAAAACTTAGGAACATATGTGTCGAGTGAAAGAAGTTTAGAACCCAAACAATAAATTACTGGCTTCAGATTTGTTTTCTTAAACTGTCTAAATTTTTAAAAAAAGAATCTTATCTTTATTATCTACAGATAAGAGTGCTAAGCAAGAGAAAAAAGGTATGTGGCTTTGTTTATCTTCAGATAAAATATTAATCCATTAGATTATTGTTTGAAGTATCTACTAATAAAACTCAATTGTTTTAAATTGTTCATCTAATAATAAATTTCTTCCTTTTATGCTTTAATATTCTCTTTGTCTTTTAGAAGATATAAAATTGTTTCAGTCAACACTTCACAAAAAAGGAGTTGTAAAAAAGTTATTTATAATTTTGTTCGTTCTTTATTTATTTGCATTAACAAATGTGAGATTAGCCTGGGAGTTAATAGCACTGGAAATTTAATTGGTGAAACACCTGTTCTCGTTCGATCACCAAAGTTAAGCAACACTGAGCGTTAAGATGAGTGATGGCTTGGGAATACCAAGTGCTGTAAGCTATTAGCGAGACTGGCCTAGCAAGTCAGTGATGGATACAATCTTGCTATTTATACTAACAGAAGACCTTGATATGTAGACATGCTTTTGGACTGACCAGTTGCAAGATCTACCTAGAGTTGGTTGAGTGGTGAGGGAGCGAGCCAAGTTCAAATCCTGCTTAGACAGTATTCATTTCATGCTAATGTTCTTGGGGAAAACATCTCTAGGTATGAGTAAAATAATAAGGCAGACTGGGCTCTCTAGCCTTGATTAGAAATCAGACATAGCTTCTCTATAGCCATGTGAAGATATCAAAAATATGGATGTATCTTGCAATCCCACCCTGTCAGCCCTACTTGCGAAAATATGGTTAGTGTGTAAGATGAATGATTGATCGAATCCAAAATTAAGTGATACCCTGCCTTGTACGCTCTCAAATATCGAAAAATAGTTGTAAGTTATGAAGTAATTACTAAAGGATTTTTATTTATTTTTTTTATTTTTATTTTTATTTTTTTTATTTTTATTTTTTTTATTTTTATTTTTTTTATTTTTATTTTTTTTATTTTTATTTTTTTTATTTTTTTTATTTTTATTTTTTTTATTTTTATTTTTTTTATTTTTTTTATTTTTATTTTTTATTTTTTTTTTTTTTTTTTTATTTTTATTTTTTTTTATTTTTATTTTTTTTTTATTTTTATTTTTTTTTTATTTTTATTTTTTTTTTATTTTTATTTTTTTTTTATTTTTATTTTTTTTTATTTTTATTTTTTTTTTATTTTTATTTTTTTTTTATTTTTATTTTTTTTTTATTTTTATTTTTTTTTTATTTTTATTTTTATTTTTTTATTTTTTTTTTATTTTTTTTTTTTATTTTTTATTTTTTTTATTTTTTTTTTATTTTTTTATTTTTTTGTGTGTTCATGCATGCTAAGAAACATGTATTAATACAAGCAAATTGTATTTTGGTATATGATGTTTGAAATATAAATTTATATCCATTTCCATGGAAAATTTTATCTGATTCTGTTCTCCTGCTGCAAGACCAATCTTGCTTGCTGCGTATTTACCAATACAAAGGAAATGTGCTACAAGAATGTTATTGCCACAATATATCCCTCCCCAATTCTCACTTAATGACTGGGGTTCAATTTTGGAAATCCATTTAAAGAAGGTTTAATCTTGGTAGATAAAATGTCTGTAGCAGAAGGTAAGATTAAAACAATGATTTTTTTATTTTTTTTTTATTTAAAAAAAAACAGTAGTAATGTTGGGGATCAAGTTCAATTCTTCCACTTCTCATTACATTTTTCATTTTTACCATTTGAAAAATATATATATATATTTATTTTTAATTGGTTTATACAGTGTCTGGCAGAAATACCTCCTACATAATAAGCCATTATCTAGATGAAGACTCCATCGCCACTAATGTCTTACCATTATGTAGGAGATATTTCTTTTGCATCATGTTTTGTTTTTGTTGTGTGGAAAGGGTGTGAGGATGGCAGATATATCAATGTCAACAAAATCTATCATTATTTTAACACATTTGAATTGGACCAGTTGACCTCTAAACCTTAATCAAATTTTTAAATGCCAGAAAGAAGAATCCTATTATCATTAGATATTGATAATTATCTGATATAAACATGTAGAATTGATAGTAATTATCCTCAAAAATTATAATTTCAAACTTTACCAATTATGTGCAGCACATGTGTTTGTATTAGAAATTTTGTAATTAACAAGAATTTTATTTTCAGTACAAATTTTTAAAATGGTTGAATGATCACCTGTAGAAAAAAAAAGTTTCTTTACATTGGTATGATTAAAGAGGACTAATGAATTTTGTGATGACAAGCCCATCACCAATTTTAAATGTTGAGGGAAATTCTGAAGTTAACATGATTAATTTTATTGACCAAATCTGAAAGTCCAAAAAACATAACAAAAAATTCTGAGATTTGAGTGCAGTAGAATGATTTTTTTTTTTTTTTTTAATTGTTCTCTGAATTACATATTGTCAGATTTTATGAGAATATTATCAATGTTTACATAATAAAATATTGGTAAATCTTTCAGGACATGCTTTCCTTGATAATTCATATCTTTCCCAAGGGTATTAGCATGTAAGTGAATGTAATGGATTTGACTGGCTCTCCGATTTCTCAATCCAGTCCCGCTGTCCATTACTCCACTGTGCCTTAAATTTAATATTGATGTATAACTACATCTTAAAATAAAATTCTTTTATGTGCGCCATCCCTTCAGGTTGTGAGCAATCATGGCTCTCCGCGACTTCCTATTCTTTGTAAGCACTAAGTCATATTTGTCTCTTATTATACATCCCAATCTCTGTTTTGCCTTCCTGTAGTTATCACAATTTTCTCCTGTTGTACTGGCGGTGTCCCTTTTAAGTATACTCCCAATGTTAACAAATGCTGGCTTTTTTGTTGTCTAGCGAGGTGACTACACAGATTTTTGGTCACGTGAGACATCACCCAGTTCACGCAGATTAAGTCTCCTGTGCACAGTACAGGCGATCTTATGTTGCTTAGGTCGGGAAGACAGACTGTGTCCAATACACATCCATTTACACGATATCATTTTATGATAGATTTTACTCCTTGGTTCTCTTTGTCCCTCTTACCTGCCAACATATTTCTTCTTCTCTCCATGTCTCGAATGTTTCTCTCCATTTTTCACTTTCTTTTAATCAGCAGTTGGTAACTGGCTACCACAGAACATTAGCTACTGTAAGTAAGCCTTCTACAATCCAAAATAAATTTTGGCTTTAAATAAACCACAAGCGGTTGTTAAGCCGTGAAAAAACAAATCGATCAATCACTCTGCTACCATATGATAGAGCCCCCCACCTCCCTTTCTCTTGTTGATGATTATCACATCCAGTCTTCTTTCTTGGGGGTGGGAGTCAGTCTGGTTCTGAAAACTCTATACATTTTATTTTCAAGTACAGTTTCTATGCATGATCAAACCCAGCTGGTTTGCACACTTTTATAATATTGATATTCCCACCCTGCCATGTGTGTTTCTATATTCCTTTGCAGATAGCTTGTTGCATTTATTTATATTTTTCACTCTACCAAGAATAGATTCCCAACAACAAAACAAAAAAATTGGTTTGTTTTGTGCATATGACTTGCACTATGAACTAATCAGCTCGTAAAGAGCATTAGTCAAATTTTTCAAGGTGCCCCCCCTCCAACACCACCAAATGTGCCTATTGCTGTAAAATTTAGGGAAATTTATCACAGATACCTTGTACTGTATGACATTGGTGAATTTTTTTTTTTAATGTCCTCTTTGATAGGAAATGTGTTAGTCTCATAACCCATCGGACTGAGTCTCAAGCTCTTTTACTACAGATGACAGGCATTCCCATCTTTGTAGATCTATGACCCAAGTGCAAATGTGGATAATAAATTGCCTGCTTCAATTAAATTTCTTTTGGAGACAACAACATCATAATAATAATAATAATTTTCTTCTCAAAACTAAAAAAAACAAAAAACAAAAAAAAAACATATTTCCAGTATCCCCTAGATCAGAAATGTAATATATCCCAGGAACCCCTTGCATCTTAGTGGCATTATCAACTTGTTTGGCATGAAATAGGTCCCTCAAAAACGTGATACTTGATGTTTAAAATGAGTTTTTAGAATGAAAACCTTTTCTTGAAGCTTTTATTTTAGTTTTAATTTCAAGCTAATAGATTAAATTTAATATTTTCAAATAGCAAAATATTTTGCTGTATTTCGGAACTAAATTGATTGGAATGAGTTTTTTCTTAATTAGAAATGACTGATTTTAGCCATATTTACAATTCCCTCAGCACAATGTAATGTTTTATTGGATTTTAGGCACTACCACTTACAGTTTCTGATAATGTTGTGAATGAAAGTCTGTAATTATGATAATCAGCACATTCATACACCAAAAAAAATTCAAAATTATTTTAAAAATAGGAGTAGCTTCTCCATTTATGATTAGTAAATACAGTTTTTATATAATAGCAATATCACCTAAACATTACAAATTAATACAGAATTTTAAGATTTAAAACTATAAGTTATTTTAATTAAAATTAAAAAAAGAAATGAGAACAATTTTTGTAAAAATTCATTAATTGAAAAAATCTTTTCCATTGGACAATAGTATTCATAATAAATTCCTATAAAAGTTTTCCAATTAAATGATGTCTTAGTTTTATTGCATTTTTTTTATTTTACAATCACAAGTAGATTTTTCGTAGCTGAGGGTCTGGTTTTACAAAAAAAAAAAAAAAAAAAACTTTAAATTCTCTGAGGACTTCTGCTTATAACTAATATGAACATTATGCCATATGAAAATGAATTTCTTGAAATTTCATAAAATTAAATAAGTGGATGATGGGGTAACAGATATATATATATATATATATATATATATGTGTGAAACATTTCTAAAATAATTTTATTCACTTGTGAATAAGTCCTGAAAGTTTCATTTAAAATCTGACAATTATTTGATTTTTGCAAGAATTTCCAAATGTGTTTTTATTGCAAAAAGATGCTAAAATGTCTTGTACTAATTTATGGTCACTTCCACTGATGCAAGAAAAACAATTTTTGACCAAAGTTTTGAAGGTTCTAAAAAGGATTAAAAAAAAAAAAATAATTTAAGAATTAAAAAATCATTTGGTCTTTCCTCTTTAATAATAACCAATATTTTGATGAAACTTTTTTTTTTTTTTTTTTTTTTTTTTTTTTTGTGTGAATCATTGGAGATTTTATATATATATATTTATTTTATTTGTAAAAATTTTTTTACCATTCCACAGTGAGATTTTTGTTATTTGAAAATTTTATAAATTATAGACAAATCTATTTTCTACTTCCTGTGACCATTCATAGAAATATATATATATATATATATATATATTTTTTTTTTTTATTTTTATTTATTTATTTTATATTTTTTTTTTATTATTGTTAAAATGTTTTCTTGTTTTTTTACTTAGTCATTTTTCAAAATTCTCATCATCCCTCTTCTGATTTTGTAATCTGTAACTGACTCTCCTCCTCTCATCTTTGACTAGAATGTACTGGGGCCCTCCCGCCATACAATTGACTTAGAACATCCAGAAAGTGGACTGTGAAGGATTTTATTTGGTTTTTATGACAACATAGAGAATAAAATCTCCAAAGTAAGACCTCGAAAGCAGTTACCCATGACTGAATGGAAATTAAATGGAAACTTTTGGGATCAAATAGCATTTGGTTAGAAGTTCCAATAGAAATAGAAGTTGTCCTAAGTATATATCACCTCTCTACCCTTTCACCTCAGCCATACCAAATGAATCTGTAAATAAGAACTAACAAACAAATAGGATTTATATTTATTTTTCACTTTCAGTTCTCTTGTGATTGTGCAATGACCCCTTTTCCAGATTTTGTACACACTGCTACTTACAAGAATCAAGACACAACGTGTGGGCTGATTTGTCTGCTCAGTGAAAGACTAGGCATATCTTTACAATTGTAGACTTACACATTAATATAAAATCTCTTCTTGGTTATTTTCAGGGCACCACAACATGGTGTAATTGGTTAGCAAGTTTGGTTATCTTGTTTATCTGAAGGGGGGCAAAGAAGGGAGTAAATGGATTACCCCCTCCCACCTCGTGATTTTGGTCAGCCTCCCAAATAGCAGTCGTTTGATTTAACGTGTGACCTTTTCTGTTTTTCTTTTCCCTTTGTCCAGTTGTACGTCAACGAATCGTCACCACGAGAACGATGTCACCAGTGATGCGAATGCCGAACCCAGTGCAGCCCATGTCAGCCCCACATCCTCACCAAAGAAGTAATCCCTCTGTTGGATCTATGCAAATGATTTCTCAAATGAATGGTCGACAGATGTCCATGGTACCACCAGGTTATGGTAAGTAAGACTCGGAAATATTAATGCTGTATAAACAATGTATATTTTGGTCAAATTTGATAGACAGTCGCCCTAAAATTTGACTTCTGTAATTTAATTAACATTTCCCTTTTGTAATCAAAGTTTTTATTGATTATTTACTTTTATGTATTTCTAAAAATTTTCTTGTTTTATTTTTTTATTATTCCTGACTATAAATGGAAAGAGATTTGTATTTGGAAACGATTTGTCCAATTTTAGTGTTCAGTTCAAATTTTTTGGGGCAAAATTTCAGTCTTTTTTTTTTTTTTTTTTTTTTTTCTGTACAAGGCCCAATAGACACTCAAGGTAGAGGGTTACACAGTAAAAGGCACCAACTGAAGCAAAGAGATAATGCTATCACGACACAATGGGGCAACTGGAAGTGAAAGAAGAAAAAGATTTTAGAAGGAACTGGAAAACTAATACTAAACAAAGATAAACCTCTACACCTGTTCAAAAGACTGGGGAGGAGTGTGAACTGGACAACAGGTGAACCTATAATTAATATCCTGCTGTCAAATTACAAACAAAAAGTTTTCTGGATTTGGCAATTTTTTTTTACTGTAATGGTGATTTTTCAAGCATAGCTTAGATGTGGCACAAGGCCAAAAGTATGAGGCACCCAGTGAGGATCGAACTCACTACTTGGTTTGTAATTGTTTTAGTGAGACAAACTTGCTAACTAATTACACCATGTTGTGGTGCTCTGTTCCACTTGTATTGTTGGTCACTCCTTTTAAAGGGAGGTGAAAACATAACACAATGGCCATTGTCACTGTCCTTTGTTATATCATTGATAAATTATCAGAATATTTCTTTTGGAAGTGTCACCTTTGACATTGCCCCTACGGACCAATTGATTTGCAAAAATATTATTATAATAATATTATATTAATAATAGTAATAATGATATAATAAATATTATTAATAATAGAAGGCAAACTTTATGAGCAGAGACAGGAAGGTATTTTTCTGTCTTGAAATGTTGAGAAACACTATCATAGTGTTAATACAGAAATAAAGAAGTTGTCTAAGGGAGGTAACTCTGCTAGAACTATCGTTAATTTAAATAACAAAATTTCTAAACAACGATGAATTCTATTTCTTTGATCCAACATTTTTATTAATTTAAACGTTATTTTTAGTGGATACCCATATTTGAGTATAAACTCTGTTTATTTTAAACAGGGTTTATTTCGTCTAACGGCCTGTGTACTCGAAAACTTAAAGAAAATATGCCCTTTGGCAAGATTTGAACCTGTGTCCTCTTTCCAGAAGGAACCATTATTTAATCTGATATACTTTTACCACTTGGCCACAAAGAGCTTCACCATAAAGCAATGTTCTATTTTGCTTTTAACATGTTGGCTCCCACACGACCCACAGGTGGGTCATTTTCCAATTTTTTTTCTGTAAGAATTATTGGGAGTGTAATACTATGATTCCACCCCCCCCATTGCCAAAAAAAAAAAAAATTTTAATTTTTGTGTCTTATCTTGTTTTCTTTTTGGAATTTCTACTGTTTTTGGGGTCATTTATTTTATTTTAACATGCGTAAGAGCTGTACCATGCAGTTGTGTAAGACTCTGGGTCGCAAAATGGACTCGGGTACTGAACGCCACATGAGTGGGTCATGGGTAATATGTACTACTTATGATATCCTTGAAACAATGTTAAAACAAAGTCGTGTATACCAAAATTAAGACATAGTGTTGGGATTCCAGGACAACACGGGGGGGGGGGAATAAGGCTCGAGAGCCAATGCATTAAAACACTCACTTGTTCAAATTTTTCTCAAAACACATATCTGCTTAATTTTGTATTTAATCATAAACAAATTAATGGATTTTATTATGCAAGCAGGTAAACAAAATAAATACATTTTTTTTTTTTTTTTTTTTTTTTTTAAATAAATGGAGTGTCTCTTTAAATATGGGTATCCATAAAAAAATAACATTTAAAGTAATAAAAATAACTGTGTAAAGAAATTCTTTATTAAAGGAAAATATATAAAGGAAATATTAAGTCGTTCAGCCTTGAATATTGACGAAGAGAAAATAAAAAAATGTGTGCATCTCGAATTATTTTTACAATTTGAGGAAGATCTATTATGGATCATAGCTTTGAGGTTTTATCTTTTCTGGATATTTTGACCAGAATAAATCACTTAATGTAAAATTTACTGAAAGTTCAAATGTTTTTGTTACAATTAAAATCTCTTGCATTAATTTTTTTTTTTATTTGTAGGCCTTTCCCCTGGTCCACCAATGCCAAGACCAGTCCCTCCACGTGAAAGGAAGACTTTAGACAAATTTGTTGATTATTTGGTTGGTGAAGGACCTCAAAACAGATACGCATTAATTTGCAGGTATTGTCATTCACACAATGGCATGGCAATGAAAGAAGAATTTGAATATATTAGTAAGTAAAACAAATTTTATATTTTTATGCCTGTTCATTTTTGTTTCTTTCCCAAAGTTTGTAAAAAAAAAAAAAAAAATCCCAAATGTCTCCCCCACCAATGTCTTAAGTGATGAGTTTCACACATAAAAGCTAAACATGTTGACCAATAAGATGACCCGATGTTTAGGAAAAATCTTTGAAAAAAAAAAAAAAAATATTTGAGTTAAGAAAGGAAGCAAAGTTAGGCAAGCACTGGGTAGATTCGGGATGGAAAAAAAGATTAGGCAAATGTGCAAAATATCGACACTTTATGGGTGGGGGTTAAAATTTGAAAGAAAGAAAAAGGGTCTTGTGTGATTTGAAAAAGCCTACCTATAAGGAGAATTGTATATCTGCCAAAGAATTTGAGATAATAAAGGACATGGGTTAGGAGGTACAGTGGAGTAATGGATAATGGTTTGGATTGAGGAATTGGAGAGCTGCGTTCAAATTCCAGTCGAGTTTGTTACCTTTCCCAAGGATATTTGCACATAAATAAATGTATGAATCTATCTCTTCTCTCCAAGTTATGGATAAGTAACAGGAGAGACTGGGTCCTACAGCCTTGGGTGGTTACCAATTTAGGAGAAAGACAATTTTGAATTCAAAACCTGAGTGGTTGGCAACTAAACTGGCTCCCCTACCAGACTCTGGTGAGGAGGTTAAGTAGAACCCCAGTAACACAAAAAAGGAGCTGCTAAAGTGTGGATGATCTCCTCCGAGTCAACAGGCATCCACCCCAACTATGAGTTAAATAGCCTCACCAACCTGCAATTGATCAAGTGTGTGGAGTATGGCTACATCCCCTGAAGACCTGGTCAATCTTTATCCTCCAACAGGAGAGAGAAGGCAGCTCTGGATTTGGTTAGACGATGGAAATTGAAAATCAGCCAATATTTCTTTTAACACCATTTGGTGGTGTTGGTTGAAATTAGTGGCTCTTCAAAGAAAAAGGTAATATTAACAGTGCACAAGAAAGAGGCAACAATACTTTTTCATGTTGAAAGAAAGAAAAACAGATGCTATTTCCGTCTCATATGGTGGAATATTACAAAAAGATTGGCTTCACTGATGTCTTTCATGCCTTACCTAAGTTTTAATTATTCAAGGATGAAAGTTTGTATCGATAAAATAAATGTGTACCCCCCCCCCCAAACACCAAATTCAAGTTAACTCTCTTTTCTATTGGAATTGCATATCAGTCATAATGTGTTGTCAATGAATGACAAAAGCCAATCACAAGACTTCACATGTCATCTTTTCTTCTCCTGTTGAACTCTTGAGGAACCAGAAAACAAAACCACACACATGGGTGTTTGGCCATCAAGAAATCTAATATGCCTTTATGAGCTGAATTTTTATCTAAAACTTTCACTGTATAATGTTTGATCTCCTGTGATTTATAGAGAAGCATTGACACGGAAGGGATTATTGGAAAACGTTTTTCCTCATTAGGCTATGAACTTACTGATGTCCTTAAGTAGACTGAAAGTACAGAAGTACAAAACTTAGCAGTAATGAAAAACAGAATTGGGAAATAGTTAAAATTTTGATTGAAGTAGCTTCTTCACTGGTAGGCTATGATTTTTCACAGAATAATGATAATATATAGTAGATTACTAATAACCTTTTTAGTATCACTTAATATATATTGAGCACTTTCTAAGTACACCTCAATGATTTAACTAAGATAAATTTTCCTTTCTGTATAAGTGAGTCATTTTAGTAAAATTGAAAGATTGTCTTTTTGAAATTTGTTTTATTTTCTGTTAAGATTTTGCTTAAATTTGATAGAAATTTTGACAATTTTATCAGTGTGTTGTAGTGTATCAGATTTTGTTTATAAATTTTGAGATGTCAAAATGCCAAAGATGTGGAAAAATTTTTTTATTGCTAAATTTAAGAAGTGACACCAATTTGTGTTTTACCAACATATATTCAACTAGGGTTAGAAATCTGAACATTAAAATTTGTAGCTATTTTTTTTTTTTTTTTTTTTTTTTTTTTTGTAGTATCCCATAATACATGTTTTAATTATGCACACTTGTTTCAAGTGAAATTCTAGCCCCCTATAAAATTCAGAATTACTCAGAGCCTGTAAATGATCACAGCATCAAATCTGAATTATCAATTTGATTGGAATTTAAAAAACATTTTTTCCAGGTTTCCGGTGTTGCTATTGTTACCATTTAAATCCTGCTAAGAAACAACGCCCTCATGCTCCTCGGTTGGATTTCCCCACCCCACAGTCATCACCAGTCAGAAGGGCAATTACTGCTCCAGATTCAAAATCAAATGGAGGTAAAAAAAAAAAATCTTTTTTTTTTTTCTTTCTTAATTTTTTTTTTTTTTCTAAGAGAGTCCATGTTAAAAAGCAGTAAGGAAAGTTTTAAAAAAAAAGAAAAGGAAATAAAAGCAAATGAAATCTTATTTGGAATCTTACCTATGGAGTCAGTGAACACATTCCTCCCCCAACTCTGGTAAACTGATAAATGCTTCAGACTCTATACTTGATGTCAAATTCAATGTACATGAAGTTTATTTGTTCCTAATTTGTAGGTTTTAAAATTATCAAGTCTTTTAAATTTTAATAAGAATTAATCTTTTTTTCTTGTAGAAACAATTTTATATAAAGTTGTAAGTTAATTTGCACAAATTTTATGAAATTCTTTAAAACAAACTTAAATGTTGAACATTGTTTTGACAACAAATTTTCTGGGTGATCTTTGAGGATTTACAAATATTTATTTGTTTCTATTCAGTAATTTATTGGAAAATAATTTTAGTAGAATGTATCTGAAGTTGATTTTAAGGGTGTGTGAGTGTATATATATATATATATATATATATATATATATATATATATATACACACACACACACTTTAAGAAGGAAAAAAACTTAACATATCAAAGAACTTGGTAATAAATTTATTTCAACAGATAAATTATTTATATCTGCATCATCAGAGATCAAAATTACAAAATGGTTCAAATTTATCCAGACAATTTGTTAAAAATTATTTTAAAATGAAATCACAAGAGGAAGTAAATGTCTAAATTACTTGGCCTAGAAAATGTTTTCCAGGGGATTTGCATTATTTCCAAGTAAATCCCCAGGAAAATTTTAAAAATGCAGCAAAAGTTTGCATCCAGATTCTTACATGTCACTTTCTTAGCATATCTTTTATTATCATAATGTGGGACATTTAATAACAAAAGTGATGGAAACATGAACAAAATGAATAAAAAGCTTAATGAAATCACCTAGACTAAATGCCAAAAGCATATATTTAAAAAAAAAAAAAATTTAATTTAAAATTCTCAGCGTCCATTTTTCCTTCATGCCCATGTGTAGTCGCATCAATGTAAACATCACTTTAGTCTGATGAAGTCCTAAAGAATGAAGTATCACATAAAAAACCTTTTCCGCTTCTTTCCCTCATTTTATATATATATATATATATATAGATGTGTGTTAAATTTATTTTTAAGATGTCGTTCATATGAGAGTATATTGTGTGTGCAAATCCATTTTAGACCTTCCCTCCCCCACCTCCCCCCAAAATCCTTGTATTTTGGTCTGCATAGTTTTGATAATTTCTCTTCAATACTTTCAGAAGTGATCAATCAAATTCCTCAAATCTCTGCCAGGGTTCCTGATGTTACATAAGCGTTTCCTCAATTTACAAGGCAGTACCTTTTTTTTTTTTTTTTCTCTATAATTCCTTAATTTTTTTTTTTTTTTTTTTTTTTACTTGTACAAGAACTATATAAGTGTCATATTTTGATTTTGAAGTTAGCATTTAAATAAGTCTGATGCATTTATTTGCCTACTAGTGATATCCTAGGTAGGATTGATTTAAATATATCAATTTCTCATCTTTTAATGGAAATTCTGTTGAGAGTCAACAGTGGGGAATGAAATAATCACTTGAATTTTAGGACTAACTGCACTTGAACTGGGTTTACATGGACAAGATTTTGGCTTTTCTAATTGCTACCCACCGACATTACCGCTACACCTGCTTTGCTTTCAATATTTTTCTGCATTAACAAAGTAAAAATATTTGGGACAATAATTTGATTAAATACTGAATTTCACAATTTTATTTAAAATGTTTTATAAAAAGGATTGTCAGAGGTCGGGAATTAATACAAGTGTTATTGACAAAATTAGAGCTCTTGTATATCTAACTTCCATACATATTGGCCTTCCAAAATGTTTTTACTTTTCATTAAAACCAAAACACATTTTCCTCCCTCCACCACCATTAGCTTTGTTGACCATGGAAACAAGGGGGTGCTGAAAAGTCATTGGCCCTTCCCCACTATCTAAAATCTGACCAAGCATCAGAATTTGTTTTGTAATGCTTTCTTTGTCAGCACACCCTCCTCCTGTTTTGTTATCATCATCATCATCAGGCAGTTTTACCATTCCTTTCTCTTAGAACATTTCCACTTAGCAGAAAACTGCTTGAAGTGCCTTTTTGCAGTTTTTCAGGGAATTTACCTCCACTTTCCAGAATTTTCTAAAGACCTGAAATATTTGTTGAAAATGGCACATAAGTAAAAACTTCAATGAGTCACTGATGATTTTTGCCTGAAACTTGTTTGGAATTAAACCTGATGAATATGACGCCCCCCCCCACCATTTTTTATGATTAATTCTGTAAACATTTCATCAATTGCTGTTCAGTTGAGAGTGGTACAGGCATGAATGAAATATTTGCTTCTCCAGAAACTGTTTAGAAGAGAGGACCCCCGCCCCCCACTTCCTGCCCCAATCCAATGACACCCCATCTTTGGATGAAGAATGCGCTTTTTGGGTCATTTATTTCACTTCCTCTGTGATATCTCGTGTTTTACTTTTTATTTTAATTTGTTTAAAAAGTAGAACATTTTTAATGTTTTAATTGCAAAACACACCAGAAAATCTCATTTAGGATTTGTTTTTATGTGGAAGTCACACATCAAAGTGACTAACATAACAAAGATGATGCAAATTATTTTCAATGCTTAATTTAGTTGTTGTATTAAAGAAGTGAATTGTACATGGAAATATTATAGCCATATTTTAACTGAAGTGAAAGCCACATATGAAAGCAGCTAACATAACCAAGGTGGTACAAATATTAAATTTTCTGTGTTTATAATCTTCTATATTGGTTACTAGTCAATTTCGAGCATTGTTTGACCAGACATGTGGCAGGGTGCTCCCAATTCCTTCTCCATAAACCGCACAAATCTTAAGTTACATCAAGGAAATAAGTTTTTTTCTTTACCAATTAGGCTACAAGGAACTGTCCTGATAAAGAAAAGCTCAATTATCTATTTAAGAAATGCACACATCTCTCTTTGGGATTATTTTGAAGTCCGTGCCTGCTAACTTTATTTTCATACATGAAAACTGAAATACAGGTTTGATTACTTTTGGGGCAGCACATTTTTCTTTAGTATGACTTCTCGATCTGTTGGCCAGTTGATGTTTAATTTTAATGTTTGAGATAACTGGGATGTCAACAAACACGTGTACCCAATAATGTTTTTACTTTAAGAAATTTTTACTTTTCTTAAAATAAGAAATCCTGAAATAGTAAAAATGTTGCTGATTTTCTTGCCTTTTTCAATGTTAGAATCAAACAAAAAGACAGCAATTTTGACAACTTAAAGAAATGATGCCTGTTGCTCTGATAGTCATCATCACATCTGATGAAAAGTGATCTTCTTCAGTGAAAATCTTTGGAAACTAAACACTCCTAAAGCTATTGGCAAAAACAAAACAAGCATTTTTGTCAGCCCAATTATGTGAAGATAAATGCTTGTATATTTTGAACGAGAGATGAATGAAGAGGAGCCAAAGGAGGAAATTTGTGTTAAGAAGAAAAATCTTTGAATTTCTAATCTACTAAACTTGTGATTTAGCTTTTCTAAAAGTGAAATGTTGAAGTAACTTTTGTTGGAAGAATTTTTCTGTTAAATTTCATGTAATGTTGTGAATATCACACACACATATATATATATATATATATATATATATATATATATATATATATATATATATATATATATACACACAAAAAAAATTGTGTATTTGGACAGCAATCCCTCTTTAATACAAATTTCCTTAAAGACTACTGTCAAGGTACTGTGGTTAAGTTTTTTTTAATTTTTCTTGTGTTTGTACAAGTGTTTTCTTTTCTGGATACAAAGTGTGTAAAAAAAAAAAAAAAAAAAAAAAAAAAATGTCCAAAAGTTTTGCATATCCAGTCACTTTCGGCTATTCATTTAGCCATTATCAAGGGACGATTTTTATTTTTAACTGAATGTGTTGTTTTTGTGTGTCTGTCTGAAGTTATAGGAATGTTTTATTTTCCAAACATGGTCAGTACATTGTGGCCATGTTCATAGTTAATGTTATTGGGTGTTGGCTTTTCCTTTTTTTTTATTAGTGCTTCCATTTTGGACGGTTTTTACACACTTTGTGTCCAGAAAAGAAAACAATTGTAAGAACAAAAAAGAAAAATCATATCTAATTCCTCTCAAATTAGGCATTCGGAATCAGGCAGATGATGTTGGATTTCGTTTTGATTAAATTTAAAATATTAAAGTAGTAAATGTATCCTTGTCATGTGGAGTTGGTTTCTTTCATTTAATCTTTTTAAATAATGGATTTCATTTTAAAGAAAAGTGAATTTTTATGTTAGTTCATAAATATTGAAACAATTTAAATATTTTTTTTTTTTTTTTTTTTGTACTTAAAAAAAAAATAAAAGAAATTCTCAGATATTTTGTAATCATTTGATTAAATATTTTTCTGGGATTTTGCTGTAGATTTTGCCTACAATGGAGATTAATTTAGCATTTATTACAACACCAGAAGAAGTAATTCTGAGAAAAATCTGATAGCAAAATTTAATTTTTGACACACACCTCCCTGCCAACTCTCACAGTTGTTAAAACGTTTTAATTTATCTTCTTTCAAATGGCTAGCTACCCCCCTTGCCCCCCCCCCCCCAATATATACACCAACCAGCTCTTTCCCCACATTGCATATCATACACTCATTCTGAGTATCTCATTTAATACAAATGATTTCATATTTACGTGCAATAATTTTCCCCAGTTTTTGTGTGAATGACACTTTTCCTTATCCTTATGGATTGTAGATCAGAGGAAGGCTATAGAACAGATCATATTGCTATAGCAATGAAAACCTTGAAAACAATAAGCTTGGTTATTTCTAAAACTCTTGCAATGACGAGAAATCTCTGGAAAATGATAAGCAATTCCACCCCGGAATTTTTTTCACCAACTTCATTTCGAAAGAAAAAAAAAATTTCTCAGATATTTGGTTTTTATGAAGCAAAAATTATTCCTATTTTTACCTTTTTTTTGTTTTTTTAAATTTTTTTTCCTGAATTGTGGGTTTCATATAATTTGTAGATTTTGTTGTCAAAATTTCTGTCAGCAGAAAGATTTTTGCTGTTTGATAGTTTCATTGGTTTTAATGAACAAAACAAAATTACTTTTGTTCTGGATTGTTGAAGAATTTTACAATTTTTTTTTTTTTTAGTTTGTGTAGAATATTCTTCTGATAGCTTTTATATTTTTTTTAATATTTGGCAATATTGTTTTGGTTCTGACAAGTTCCTCCCTATTTTTTTTTTTTTTTTAATATTCCCATTCCAAACATTCACTGCATTCTTAATCAGATTTTGGGAATGCTTGTGGGGCTCACATTTATTTTAAGATTATCTGCACAAGAAGCACTCCATATAGACATGGCATGAAATATTTGTCAAAAGATTTATTCTTGGCTTCAAAGGGCTAATTGAAATTTGTGCTTCATGATTTTGATTTCAGTGCTTTGGAAAATTGTTATGCAGTTGGTAAATGGAAATTTTTATTTTAAAGCTTCTCTTAAAATGAAGGTTAGGGTATAACTGGCGATAAGTTTGTCAAAATATTAAACTCCACATTTCTACTTGCATTTAATCTGACTTTCACAAACTGCTTTTGGTAATATTGAAGCTTCCAATGTCATTAATCTCTACTGATGTAAGATTATCCAATAATCATTCATTATTTCAAATGACTTTAAATCTATTCTCTTCTTCAGTCATCTTTTGTAGATGACCTTATGTAACAAATGACTTAATATTGAATATTTTCTAATCCTTATATTCTTTTGTTTATGTTCCTTCAGGAAAATGTTAGGTTAAATCCTCTAATAATGAACTTTTGTACTTTAAATAACGGCTTTTTATATTTATGAAACAAAACTTCCAAATTTCTTAAATTTGGACATTAACACATTCTGCACCAAAATTCTTTTAACTACTTTGGTATTAATGATTTGGTTTTGGTTTTCTTGGACAAGGATCTTATTATAGTAACAGTGTTTCAGTTGTTGTACAATTTGGCCTTCTTCAGGTGTCTGTGATAGTTGGTAACCTTTTGGGAAACTTCAAACTGAACTCTTTATTCAAGCTATGCGAGTAGTCTTCTTCTGTTGACTATTCTAATGGAGATAACTCCTATCAATTCCAGCTCGTCTCTTCCACAGAAGTTAAAATAAATTACTTTTTTAAAAATTTTTTTATCCCTTACCCAAACCAGCGATTCAACTCACCACTGCCAGGTAACATGATTTGCTTAACTAATGCTTTTTATCTATTTAGCCATGTGTTCCGAGGAATAAAATTTGGTGATGGAAAAAATTCAAAATATTTTACTTTGTACTACAACAATAGAATTTTTAAATGTTTTCTATATAAGATTTAAAAATAATTTGTTATCCTTGGGAATTTAACATTCTCTTAAATTTAAATTCTTAGCCGACTGGATTTATAAGAATTTTTAATAATTTCAAGTCTTTATGAAATTCTTTTGTGTTTAGTGAAGATGATAACTGAATTATGAATTTAAATTATAATTTAAGTGAAACTAAGGAAAGAAAAAAAAAAAAAATGAAAACTAATGAACTGAGTTTAATTCTGCATCAAATTTTGTCAAATTTTCAGATAAAGAAAGTTCAGGAGAAGAAGATAATCTTTCTGCAAACAGTGAGAAAAGTGATGATGAAACTAAAGATGAAACTAAAGATGAAACGATAGAAACTGAAACGAAAGAGGAAGGTGGAAGGGAAGAAGAGGTTTCAGAATCTGTTGAAAATGCTGACGATCTACCGATGGCAGATGAGATTGGTAAGGAAGAAAATGCCGATGAAGGTGTTGGAAAGCAAGTTGAAGATGAAATGCAATCGGAAATTAAACAAGATGAATCCGCACTTACTCAAGATATTACTGAAGGTCTCGAAGCAGGTAACCAGCCTGAAGCAGAAACAACAATTGGATTGCAAGAACACCATAAGGATGATTAAAGAAGGAAAAAAAAAAAAAAAAAAAAGGTTGAGTTAAAGCCAAATCTTTTGTGCTAATTTTGGCTGCATTTGGTGCTTGTCTGTAAGATGCAGTGGTCACATGTATAATACACTTCCCCCCTCCTTTTTTTTTTTTTTGACACACCCACACTGGATGATTTGGTCACTGCCTTTAAAAAAAAAAAAAAAAAAAAAGCAGCTATTTATTTATTTTCTCCCTCTCCCAACTACTGCTGCTTGGCTTCTCCAGACTTTTAAAGATATTGCAATAAATATTTGAATATCTAACATTTTCTCTTACTACTGCAATTAACTATGAATGTGAGGTTGTTTTGACTGGCTTATCTCCCTTTACCTCAATTCGACCGGAAAAGACCGGACTCGGCAATGTTGATGTTTTTTTTTTGTTTTCGTTTTTTGCTCCCAAGTGCAGTGTCAGTGATCGTTTTATGTACCCTGCACATTAATTTGTTTTTTTCACTTAAAAAAAAAATTTTTTTTTTTTTTTTTTTTTTTTTTTCCCAGAAAACCCACCTCCTCAGCTCATGTGTCTGTATTGTAAGTATAAGTGAAAGCTATATTTAAACAAAAACTGATTTTTATTCTTGTAGTCATTTTTGTTTAATATTTTTCTTTGTTAATAAAAACTGTTTGAAAGAAATTTGATTTTAAAAGGAAAGAAATTGCTGAATGGATAAAAATTAAAATATTTGAAAAAAAAAAAAAAAAAAAAAATTTCCCTTTTTTTTACTCAATGTTAAAAAGAAATGGAGGGAATTTTACTGGTTGGTCTTACCAAATATGCTTTAATTTAAGGGGGGGATTTTATCGTAATATTTGCCAGCATTGTTTAGATTATTTGGAATGAATTTTAGTACCTCACCCTACTTCAAAAAAAAAAAAAAATATAAAAGGAAAGTTCATGCAAAAAAGTTTTTTTGTTTTACTCAAATTGATTTCAAATAAATGAATCATTCTTTAGCAATACTATCTTCAATGCTGATGAATAAAAAAAAAAATGTTGGGATTTATTGTGGAGCAAATGAGGTAAAAAGTTGACACTTGTAAAATTTTGCTGATATCTTATCTGTGGATGGGGAGGGAGTAGATAAAAAAAAAAATGTTTTGTGAAAATTTTAAATTCAGTAGGGGTTAGGGATTTTTTTTAACTTTATTTTGGAATCAGTTTTGATTTGTGGGTATAATTGATGAATTTTAATAGACATTAATTGTAGTAGAAAGTAAATGAATTTTAATAGACATTAATTGTAGTAGAAAGTAAATGAATTTTAATAGACATTAATTGTAGTAGAAAGTAAATTTTAGTTGAAATATTTTTGTGAAATATATAAATGGTACAGAGGACAGAAGCTAGAATAGAAATTATACCCCCCCCCCCCAACCAAATCTAGGTGGTCCAGATTTCTCCACAAAATATGTCCTGTAGTCACACATTGTTCACTGTTCTATAAAACCATTTTTGAAATTGTACAGAATGAGGGAGCTATTCTTCTGCTCTCTTAGCATATTTGTATTCAATGAATGTTTAAAAAGTGCCTAATTGTTGTTTGTAGTGGTTCATTCACCCGCCCCTCAATATTTGAACCATCAAAGCAAAATACAGCCCCCCTCCCTCTCCCCAACACTCTTGCAGGGAAACTAAATCTGAAATTCATATATATAAATACTTGAAAAATGCTTGTTTTGAGTCAAACACTCATTGGTATTTTCTTTACTAATTCTTTGTATTACTGATAAGTTATTTGGTTGTTGTACATGAATTTGCATGTTAGACATGTTTCGGGTAACCTTTGACCATCTTCAGATGTCCATTTTTGGTTGATAGATATCAGAGTTGATTATCAATGGCATCACGGGGGGAACATATTAACTCGTAAGTTGGCCAAACTGGGTATCTGATATGCAACCGAAACTTCTGTAAGAAGCAAGATCCAAATAGAGAAATCAATGTTTAATTGGTTTGTTGATGTTTGCTTGTCTAATAAATATTTTATATTACAAATAAAAAAAGAAAAGAAAAAGACGACAACTTTTAAAAGATTTCTATCACATAATAATGTTTTGATGTAAAAGCACAAAGATGAAAAGGAAACCAAATTTTAATAAGTAGCAGCAGCACTTCCTGCATCAAATGATATTACATAACCCCGCCTTTTTGAAATGAACACTGTGTCTTCATTTTGTTCTCCCTACACTGCTATGAATTATACCTGCTTTTCAGCAATGCTGTTTAGTCTGGGGGTGGGGTATTGTTCTGCCTTGATCTAATCATCCACCCACCTTGTTGAAATTCTGTATGTTGGCACGGAAGGTGTTAAAACCATTTCAAATAATTTTGTATCAAAATGATTACATTTCACACATGTTGCATCAAAAGGTTTAATTTTCTAAAGCCTTTATAACACACCTGGCATCTGTCATTTTTTTTTTTTTTTTTTAAAGCTAGAATCTCATTTAGTTTTATTTTACTGTTTGTCATAAAATAATTGTTCAATTTGGATTTGGTCTATTTGAAATGTGAAGTTTAAAGATTTGAATGTGTTCAAATCTTGCCACAGCAAATTTCATAGATTATTTATTTATTTTTTTTTTTTTTTTAATAAATAAAAAAAATAAATTTTGAATTAGACTTTATCTGTGAATAGCCATTTTTATTCTAAGTTGTTTTTTTTGTTTGGTTTTCATGTAAGTGACTGAAAAGATTAACAATTTCTACTTTTGACATTATTTAGTTTATATTAACCAAAGACTAAAAATAGTTGAATTGGAAATCTATATTTTTCCCATAAACAATCACAAGCTTTACAAAATCTACCAATTTTTTTTTGCTTTTGGCATGAAATTTTGAATTTCTGATTACCAAATTGCTTTTACACTATGCTTGTTTTATTAGATAAAAGAAATGTATATCTATATATATATATATATATATATATAGTAATTTTCCAGTGTAAGATATTTGACTTGCTGTGTTTCAATTTTTTGTCTTGAAATTAAGACAATGTTACTTGTGTAATTCATGGATTCTTCTAGATTTCTATTGCAATTTTCCCTGCTCCTCTATGCAGAAACTTCCTCTACAAGAAAATTCCAAGAAGCATGAAAACTAACCTCAAGGAATGCATGTCTAATAATCTTCTGCAATGTTCACCTATTCATGGTTTGTTGATGGCAGAAGTCATTGATTTACATTTGATAACATCCTGTTTAAAGGCCGTTAGAGAAACGAACAATAGAATTGCTTCTTTAAAAGGTAAACAACAGTTAGTTTTGGTTAGTTTAGCTGTAGTAATGGTGTGTAGAACCATTATGTATATGATGTTAACAGTCAATATACAATCCATTTTTCCAAAATTAACATTACTTTTTGTGTCTCCGTCCGCGTGTTTATAGAATTTGTCAAAAGCTAAATTTATATTCTCTGAGAATTGTTAATCCTACCCCCAAATTATTTTCATAGATTGGAATTAAAAATTGAAAAAGAAAAGTTTAAATTTGTTAAATATAAAACAGTATCTATCTACTAGGGAGGCTAGCCAATCCCTATTACAGACGCTTGCTCAGGCACATTTGTGTTTGCTCAACACCCAGAGTCCACCTGTGGTTTATATTGCAACTGTGCTGAGCAGACCTTAGTTACAATTTCTGGGAGAGAGCGTGTCATATAGCATGATCAACAATTTGAATAAGGTCAGCATGCTCAAGCCCTCAGCCATGATAACTTGTGGTATCGTGCTAGCATAGCTATCAGAAAAGTCCCGTCTACCCAATTTCACTTACAGGGCTTGGATTAACCCATGGTATGGTTTTCAGGCACTTTCCAAAGGTACTGCACACTGGGATCAACCTCAATCCAGTCTGATAACACCAGAAACTTGCCTTCCTGACAAATTGACCATGGTGAGATTCAAACCTGGGTTTCATGGTTAGAAATTGAAACCACTCCGCCCCAATATATATATATTATATATACACGTGTGTGCAAGTGAAAACTTTTTTTTCAACAAATACACCTACCTTTTACAACTGTACCTGATGGTTGGATTCTTAATGTTACCTGTTTATGTCTCAATTTTACTTGATAATTGTGATGACTAGTCCTTCTTTCAAAATTATCAACTTCATTCAACTGAATAAAGAAAACTGATTAAAAAAAAAAAAAAAAAAAAAAAAAAATTTTAATTTTTTAAGATTGATCTTTTTTTTTTTTTTTAAATCAAGAAAAAAAAAAAAAAAATTTGTCAGGTGATTATTGAAAAATGTTAAAGTTCACAATTTTTTTTCAAAGTGATTTTCGAGTTTTTTTTTTTTTTTTTTTTTTTAAATGAAAAGAAAAAAATCAATTGTCCCTCTTGTCATTTCTTTAATTCAAACTAAAGATTTGTTATTGAGTGAATACTTTGGGAAGGGAGGTGATTATTATTGTTTTGGGGGAGGGGGGGGGGGAAACGTTTCATGTTAGTTTTGGAATCTCTTTGAAATTAAAGATATTTTTTTTTTTTTAAAGGGAATTATTTCAATGAAGAAAAAAAATCAAAATTTAAGTCTTAATTTAATGACTATCTAAATTTCATCTGAGATTAAACAAATTGAACTTCTATATAGAATCATTGAAGCCCATGTAAAAATGTCTCGGAAATTGAAACCAATTCATTTTCAGACAGGAATAATTTTAAATTGTCTAAAACCTTTTAACAAACTCTTTCATAAATGATTTCTTTTTTTTTTTTCTTTTTTTAAACTTCTAGAACTTGGATAGAAAAACTAGTTTGAAATAATTTTCGACTTTTTCGTTCATTTTCAGAAACTAACACTTTTTCAATAAGTCAACCTCTAAAAATGTTCTTCCCAAAATAACTTTAAAGTTGCAAAGAAATCCAGGAAAATTTTTTTTTTTTTTTTCTTCCTGTTAAGTTCTATTCTTGAAGTCTTCATACAGGCTGCCTTGAATTGCTACAATGTTATGCCGAAGGGATTGAAGGCTTTTGGTCAATGTGGACAATGCACACTTTGCTTGCATGTTAAGAAAAAAAAAAAAAAATATTGTTTGTTTGTCTCCCTGCCTATTCTTTCATTATGACAAAACAATTTCTTGTTCACAAACTGTGAATAAAATTTGAAGAAAATAGTTGTCTTTTTGCATGGCTTCTACACAATTTTTTTTTTTTTTTTTTTCTTTTATTTAAAGAAATTAATTTCTAGCTGTTGTGTGGTCTTCTATGGTTAAAATGAAGACATAATTCAGATTTGAAGGGAGGGAGTTTGTGACATGTCTGGACCAACATTCTGACGACATTTGTACCCTCTGGCCCATTTCGGGTTTCCATGCTTAGGGGAGATAAAGTGGAAGCCAGACAGACTGACATGAGTTGTATTGCTTATTTGTTCATTTTACTGAACCAGAATAGTTAACTTTTCAACCCTATCAGACTCGGGGATTGAACTCACAACTGACAGGGAATCAGATATGTTTTAACTAACAGTTTAATCCACTCAGCCATTCTTTGTTAATCTACTGGTGAAATTTTGGTATTTAAATGTAATGTCTTTACCTGGGTAGAATGTTCTGGTTCAGGAGATGGAAACTATTTGAGAGGGGAGCCAAGACAGGTGTTTATCAGGTGATGAATTATATTCCATCCTCATAACATGAAAAATGCTCTGATGGGTTACATTCCCTAATTCCAGCAGTTCAGACCTTTACAGCTAAGACCTGCCATACCACAAACAACATAGGCAAACTGGCCTCATTCACTTTCTATTCCATTTTGACAGCTTCTTCCCAAGGCCAACTGCTTTGTAGAACAGACTTCCAAGAGGATGCTTCCAAGTTGTTATCTATCCTACACCATGATTTTTTGTTATAAAAAGAAAAAAAGAATCTATGCTCGGTCTACTGAGGTGGTTATCAGTGCCAACTACATGGCAGTTGTATTTGGGTCTGGTCGTGTTGAAATGTTGCATACACTGGCTTGGTGGGAGAAACTGACAAGTGGTACAAACAAACAAACACGATAGTTAATAAAACTGACTTAGTATTAACTGATAAGAGTTATCTCTCCTTAGCATGTAATGAGAACAATCTCGCCATGTTGATTGAATAAAGTACTTGGTTTGACATTCCAACAAAGAGTACGAAGGCAGTTACCTGAAGAAGGCCAGAGGGGAGAAGGGTTGAAATGTGAGTAACAATCAAGATGATCATGTTGGTCTGAATGAAAAGGCATTTAATAATAATTCCTCATCTATAAATATTTGTTTTTAGTTTCTATTTAGATGAGGTGCACTACAATACTGAACTAACAAGATTGCAGTTTCTCTCTGCATGTATTAACAAATCTTTCTGGCAATATTTAACTTTCATGCTCACAAAAAGACAGTTATTCCCTTGACATCGCTATTATTGTATATGCTTTTAACTCCCTTGGCACTGTTTATGGTTTTAAAAAGGTTTAGAATTTTAATAAAACAAACGTGAATGGATGTAAACTTTTTGAGAAGTGACACAAATGATAAACACTATTTATTTATTTATTAAATTGCTTGTTTACAAGATTATAAAAATATGTCAACCAACTATAATAAAATATTTACAATTTTCTATAGAAATAAATATGAAAATGTGTTTTCGCACCAGTCTGGGAATTGCAGGTGTGCTGTGCGGGAGAAATGACAATGATTGAGGACTTTGTTTACTGAGTCAGAAAACGACAATTCCCAATTTTCATTGTCTCCATTTACCTTGTAGATTACCTGGCTACACCTGAGGAAGAGCAGAAGGCACAATGGCCGAAACGTGATAACAACAACAAAAATGAGGAGCATAGACAGAGTGTAAATAATAAAATTAAACAAAATTTTATTAAAAATGTATTAGCCTATTTATCTCGTGGAACCCTAGTGGCCTCTATGCAGAACTGTAAGGTTCTGGGGAACACCAGTTGAACATGGCAGTTGGGCAAAGCATGCAGGGTCAGTAATAAAGGATAATTTATGGTTCATGTCTCCTTTGGCACCGAGAATGCAACGTCTGTGTTAATACTTGATGACATTGTAAAAGATTGAACCTATCATTTTATTAATGCCAGCAGAAAATCAAAATAAATACAAGTGTTTAACAACAAAAAATAAATTAATACCAATTATCGACTTATCCAGCTGCCAATGAAAATATTTTATTTTTAAGAACATCATTCACTTTTATTGGTTAAACATTTTCACTTCTGCATTGGTGCCTGGCTGTGCTGGCCCAGTTGATTTGATTTTTTTTTTTTTTTAGTGGGGGTAGTAAATTGCCATTTACTGGAAATAAACGACTAATGATGGTGATAATTATTTTTTATGGGTGCAGCTATTTCAGTTTCAGTACAGATGTACCTAAATGACCCCCGCTCTCCCTTTGACATAATAAAAATAAGTCACAATGCAGATTGTATTAAATACTACTATATATCAACTTGTTTAGAAATAGCACTAAACAGTTAGAAACTGATATTTCATAGTGTCTTGAAAATGTATATCTATACAAAACTTACATCTTTGTCAACAGCAGGCAAGGTATGTCGACAGCAGCAGAAGTTTTAAACAAGATTTCTTTTTTCTTTTAGCCTTTATAAGTTGTTATAAAAGTTAACGTTAAAAAAATTAAATCTAAAGTAATTTCATTCATTTGTGAATAAGTCCATGAAATTTTATTAAGTTCAACAATTATTTGATTTTTTTACAAGAATTTCCAAAACAAAGTATTTTTTTTACTGAAAAGAAATATTTTCCATATTAATCTTTGCCATCACCACTGATGCAAGAAAAAACAAGATTTTTAATCAAAATTTTGAATGTGCTAGAAAAGAAAAAAAAAATTTATAGTAATCGAAAAATACTTTTGTCTTTCCTCTTAATAATGACAAAGATTTTAACGATAAAACTTTGTTTTTATCAAGTTTGGGGCCTTTTTCTTATCATGCTATGCTCTTTATTCAGCAAATTAGTGGAGGTACGTAGATATATCCTAATTGGATATATAATCCCATTCAGATTGAAAGAGTTAAAGAAACAAAATGTTTTACTCAAAAAAATGTTTAACATTTTCAGAAACAGAGAAAACTTATTTCTAAATTTGTTGCCTTGGCAAAGAATCATCCTCCAAGTTCTGAAGAATTAAATATTGAGCAAAAATAAATCCCAAGGAATTTTGCAGAACCAGAAGAATTTGACAAAGTTCCAAAATCTGTGGAAAATATAGCTTCAGGCTTTATCAAAGTCACCTCTGCAATGACTGAAGAGATCGCAAAGTATGTGGAATGTGCCTCTCCAGAAATTCTTCATAAATGTCAGCAGAATTGGAAATTTTAAAAATTGCTCATCAACTGCTGAAGAGGCCGCTATAAGTGAGGAGGAGGCTTTGGTGCCTATGGATACAGCAGGTCATGAGGATTCTAAAAAGGACACAATAACTGTAGAAACTGAGGATGTCCTGATGGCTGCAGAAGTTTTGGCCAATAAAGCATTTCTAGCTACAAATGCAACGGCAGCAGAGGAGATTTTAATGTTCGATTCCCAACAGATTGCTGAAGAGGCTCTGATAACTGCAAACGCAGCAGCTAAGGAAGTCTCAAAAATTTTGGACATTGCAACTAATGAGGTCTTAATGATGTTGGAAACTGATGTCCTGCAGATTGCTGAGGAGGTTTTGGTGGACGCAGATGTTGCCATTGAAAAGACTGCAATGAAATCATTAAAGAAACAATTACTGCAGAAATTGATTCATTTTTTATGACTTAACCCTTTGAAGGTTATTTAAAGTCAGAAAATATTTTTAGATTCTGAGATTTTTTTTTTTTTGGGATATAATAATGGTTTACTGATACAAGTCTTAGTAATTAACCCATAGCTGGAGAGAGAAGAGGTGGAGTCCTACTCTTCTCGAGAGTATTTGCATGTAAGTAAATATAACAAAGCCAATGGGAATTGAAACATGGCTCTCTGATTAACAATTCACAGCCATTATTCATTGCAGCACCCAAATGGTCACATCTTGGTACTGAGCAGATTAAACATTCCTTAATTTTGGTAATCACATGATGTGGCCATAAGCCAATTATTGCAGAAAGTACAACCAAAATGGCTCTGATAACCACAACCACAGCACATGAGGAGGACATCGAGTAGAGGAACCCTTATCAAGAGGATGAATAAAGAAGCTCCAATAATCATGGGGACTACCGTCCAGCAGCTTGTTGAGGATATGTTGTCTGTTGAGATGACAACCAAAGAAGCCTCGATAACTACAGAAATTGGATTCAGTTGCTGACCTTGTAATAAAGGAGGCCCCAATGTCTGTGGGACCTGAATGCAATGAGGTCTTAATGTTACAGTGTCTGAGGAAACCTTGATATCTGTGGAATCTGATGCTTGACAGATGGAAATGGAATTCTTGGAAAATAAGGAGGCCCTAGTGAATTCAGACACTGCAACACCAGAGATCAGAGAAATATTTAGAAGAGTCTCAAAAAATGTATTGTTTGAGATTCCTGAGCTTTCTTTTTCACAATCAATTCTTTTGGTTGAAGAAACTCAGGCCATGGCCAATGAAAGTAGGTTTTTTTTTTCAGAAAGAAAGCACTGGAGAAATTGTAGAACTTTAATATGAAATGATAGCAGAATTTGTAAAAGAAGAGGTAATGTTTCCTCAAAATATTGATAATGATGGAATAGAAAACATTTCTACGGCATGTTGAACAATTGAGGAGATGTTTGCTCATCTCTGCTTTTACAAAGTGATTACAACTGGAGTCTGAATAAAAAACAGCTTTGGTGGTGGGGCTTAGAAAACAACAGATGCATTCCCTGTAGAGGGGTTGATACCATCCACAAAAGAAGCCACCTTTTGAATTGTAGACTTGGGTGTAAATACAATAAACTGGAACTAGGTTTGCAAATTTAATTTTTTTTTTTCTTTTACTCTAGTGTAAATTCTCACAATTCGTTATGACCTTTGTCCTCTAAGTCTCATATATTTGATATTAATTAATCTATGAACAGGAATAGCCTCTCCTGCACTGACACTTAAAGAAGTTTCCTTGTTTCTTTAGATGTAATTTGCTAGATGCAAAATGAAGTGAAATCTTTCTTTTCTAGAATTCCTGAGTGACTTAAAAAAAGAAAAAAGAAGTCTTTTTCCAAGCAGTCGCCCATCTAGGTCTTGATCCATCTCAATGTTGCTTAATTTCAGTGATTGTATAGGAACTGATGTATCAACGTGTCCATAAACCTTGAAAAGTTTATCTGAAATCTGACCAAATATTCTTATACAAAGGCCAACTCAGTTGGACAGAACTTTTCAGTACTCACTTGAAATGTTATCATAAAATGCAAACTTATTTGCTGTCACCTACAAAATTAAGATATGTGAACCGACTACAATGCAATGTTTATTATTTATCATTTTATAGATAAATGACTATGAAAACAAATTCTTTAGTTATAATTTATAAAAATATCAATGAACGATAGAACAAGAAAATTTAAATAAACAAATTAATTTTTCTGGACATATTATTTTCAAATTATTTTATAATTCAGATTACTTTTTTTTTTTTTTTTTTTAATTTTACAATTTTTTTTTAAATTATAGGATCTAAAATAAAAGCATGCCAAATCATTAGAAATCCAACAACTGAAATTCCAGCAATTATAGGTTACCCCCCACCAACCTTTCTACACTTTTGAAAAAACAATTTCAAAAAATGTTTAAAATTGTTGCTAATTTTTCTTTATAGTCCACATATTTCTATAATTTAGTAAATGTTTGTAAATTTATGAATAAAAGATTGTTTTTATATTTCATTTTTATAAATTGGTAAATAATAAATATTGCATTATATTAGTTGATTCACATTTTTACAATGTTGTAATTATAAAATTATTCTTGTAAATAAACAATCTAATAAATAAATAGTGTTTATTATTTTTGTTTTAAATTTTCAAGAACAAAGCAAATGTATAAATTCACTTTCATATGTTTGGGCTTTATTTCTAATCATCATCTTTTAAAACAGTAAACATTGCTGAGGAAGTGAAGGTAGTACAAAATAATAGCGGTGTCAAAGGAAAAGCCAGCCTTTTGGCACAATGTCTTATTGTGGGCACAAAGTTAAAATTTGGCCTTCGTTTTATGTTATCAGCCAATTTGTGTAATCAAAAATGCTTTTGCAAAATGATTACAATGAACAGCTTCCTGAGTCTCTATCTCTCTCTCAATATATTTTATGAAAGTGTAAATTGTTTCAATTTTTATATCTTTTGTTGTCTGCTATCAACCGGTTATTTTTCTACAACACTTAAATCGTGATTCCTATCTATTTGCATTTTCAGGGTCATATTTCATAAAGGAGAAATTAAAAACCTAAGGGAAGAAACTCTACATCAATTTCCAGATTTTGTTTTTAATTAGGCATCTAAAATTATTTCCCTTTGATTTATAACACGGATTTTTAGGTTTCTAGAATTATTCCTCTTTGACCAAACTGATTTATTTTCATTTTCTAGAAAAAAAAAACAAAACAAAAAAAAACTACCCCCCTCCAAAAAAACGAACTTATTTTTTTTAAATGGTTTTCAAATTTAAAAAATTTTATTTTATAAAACCTTTTGTAATTTTAGTATTTAAGTATCAAAATAATTTAGACAAACTTGACCACTCATTCTTATGAACTATTTTTGAAAAAAACATGAAAAAAAAAAAAATAAAAATAAAAATATAATAATAATAATAATAATGCGTTTTTGTGGTTTGATTGCAAAAATTTAAAGGTAATTACTTAAGAATTGATATTACTTTTCATTTATTTTATTTAGTCTTATTTTTATTTAACTGCTTTTGATGTTAACGATTGTTAACTGCATTAATTTTAATTAAAAAAAATGTTTTGAGAATTTAAAATAAATTTAAAGCATCAATATTTCTTGATACTGGCCAATGATTTTTTTTTATACAAATTCTTCACCCAATTCAAGGCCCATGAGCCACTCAAGGTAGAGGGTTACTGAATGAGATTGTTGCATGTAAGAGAAAGAGGTAAGAAGTGTGGCTTAAGTAAATATGTAGGAAAGATATCAGTTAACCCTTAAAGAGGTTAAGATTGTAGTGACTTGGGAAACATCCTCTCGGGAGTCTGTTCCACAAAGCAGGGGTTTGATGCTGTCCAAATGGAATTTACTCCTTGCTAACAGGCTATGAAGGGAACATACATGAGCTGTGAAGGGCTAGGTTATGTCAGAACATTTGCCATGGAAACAGCTATAGAGTAGTGAGGTTTGTGAGATAGGGGTTGTAGATTAGAAAATAATTCACTCACTCACTCACAAGGCCAGAAATAGAGGAATGGACAGTGCCAACCCAGATATGGCAGCAGTGAACCATTTTCTGTTCGATTTAGCTCTTGTAAACATAGAGCACAGCAAGCAGAGTCAGGTGCTTTTATTGGAGCCAAAGATGGAATGGATCGTATATACGAGTTCCACTTGAGGTCAGGAGTGAGCTGGCATCCCAATATACGTTCAAGCTGTGATGATCCTAGAGTTGCTGCCACCCCAGACAGGCCGAACTTCAGCGCCCTTACAAATATATTTTCACAAGGAGAAAAACTGAAAATCTAGAATAACAAGTTACAACTTAATACAAGCTAAAGAAAACATTCATTATCCGACCTAAAACATTTTCTTCTAGACTTTAGATCTGCAAATCTTTTCATGGAAATTTCTACACCTATCTTCTTTACAAGATCATTTTCTATTGACAAAACAGCCAAAGAATTTAATCTGTCTTGAGTCATGAACGACTGCAATTATGTTTTTATAAACTTTAGCTTTGGAAGATCCCAAACACATGACATGGTGGCATGATGGTTCCTTCGGTCTTGATGGCGCCCCAGGTGACTAACCATGTTGTTAGTACCAGAGCTGGGCCCTACATTCAAGGCAAAGAGCTTTCTTGTGAGAATCCCCATCCATCATGAAAGGTGAAATTTCAGGGTCCGTTTCCTGATGGAATTTTTATCATTTATTGTTCCTTACTTTAATAAATATATTTGGAATCATAACTTTAGTTGATTGGTACTGTTTTTACAATTTCATTTCAAGTTTGATGAAATGTTGCAATTATTTTAGAAATGATTTTAGATGGATATCCTTATTTTTAATATTTGATCATTACATTTTGGTTATTCTCTTTCTCATTTATGTAATAACGCTTACATAGAATTTGTTTATAAATCTAAATAATAAAATATTGTTTATTATTTTTATTGCAAATTCTCAAGAACAAAGAACATGTATAAATTCACTTTCATAAATTTAGGTTTTATTAAAGTTGTAATCATTGCTTTTTAAAACAAACATTGCTAAGGAGTAAAGGTAGTTAAAATAATAGTGGTGTCAAGGGAAGAACTGTTCTTTTGACATACTGTTTTTTGGCAGGCACAAAGGTTAAAGATTGTAAAATTTATGTTGTATACTTCAGGAAAGCTAAAAAACGACTGACAAAAACAATGAGATTATTACTCCTAACAGTTCAGCTGCCCAAGGCTGCACGCTCTCATTGCACCAGAGAGAGGGATCAGTGCTCCCACCAAGGCCAGCACAACCAACGGTTGCAGGGGATGTGGACAATTTTTCTTCCTGGCCTGGGTGTATGCGCTCGGGTCCCCACCTTAAAAAAAAGACCTTGTGTCACAACTCATCTTAGTGGGGGAGACAGAGTAAATACCCACTCCTAACACTTCAGATAATTTTAAAATTCTTCAGATAATACATCTGTCAGATTGTCGACTATTGTGCGGATAGTATCATGATGAACTATACAATCTTTTTGTTACTTACATAGTGTGTATTTCACAAGGGTTAAATACGGTTTTGAATTTAGAGTCTTTCCTTCTCTGTGACTTTATGTTAGCACAATCACTGATGGCTCTCCAAAAGTCACAAGTCATTGTGACCGTGGGTTTGAGTGTGCTAGCCTTGTTCAGACTATTGATCAAGCTAGATAATGTGTTCTCTCCCAGAAACTGTAACTAAAGTCTGCTCAGCATAGTTGCAATATAAACCACAGGTGGGGTCTGTCAGGGTTGAATACACACACACACGTGTGTGTGTGTGTGTGTGAGAGAAACACTTTTCTACATCACCAGAAGAGTATTACACAGAGATGGGCAGTTCAACCAGTAGTGGATTTTGATTCCATCTACACAGTTTCCCTCACAAGGCCTGGGTCAACCTGTGGTATGGTTTTCCGGTACTTTCTAAAGGTGTCACATGCTGTGATTGCCTCCTCCAGACTGATAACATTAAAAACTTCCATTCCTGACAAATCAACTCTAGTGAGATTTGAGCCCACCCAGGTCTCATGGTCAGAAAGCAAATATTCTAAACACTCAGCCATTTGCTTATATATATATATATATATATATATATATATATATATAATCTTACACATATATTCATTTTTTTTTTTAATTAAAAGGGAGATTACTTGTTCTTATTTAAAAACAAACTAATTTATATTAAAAATAAACAGTAATTTGTATTAAAAATTCAATCTGGATTAAGAAGATATTTATTTTTATGCCTACATATAACCATCAATTCATTTCTTTTGTTTAATAAGCTAGGGTTATTTAAGTATTTTAAGATAACCAATTTTATAACAAGACATTAGTTCCATCAATTTCCTTTCCTGTTATAAGATTTGACTCTTGCTATAATATCTGAGGGGAGAAAAGGTGTAATACCATCATTCTTATTCTTTACCAAAAATATTTAAAGAGAGAGAAAAGTGCTGTTTCTGTATTTCATATTACCTAAAGTCATTCAATGATGGTAGAAAATTTCCAAGGATTCTCAGTGGAAACAAATTCGCTTGGTATACAATATTATCGGTCATACATTGACCATTTAAGGGACAGATCATATTTTTTCAGCAGTTGCATTTATTTTTAGAAGAGTTTACATTGTCTTTGTTGGAAATATAAGAATCAAACCTGTATCCTATACAGAACTATTAAGCCTGACTTGCTATGACTGTTCAGCCATAGAGAACTTCTGACTAAACAAAGTTCCAATTACTGCTTTTAAACACATTCACTGATCTTTTCTTGATTTATCATATCTGCTCTGATTTTGTATCTTAATGTAAATAATGACATATCATAGGAAATGGATTAAATATTTGTCAGATTAAATCCATTTCCTATGATATATATATATATATATATATATATATATATATATAAAATATTTAACTTCACATCTTAATTCATAAGAAAATTGAATAATAAATATGAGGAAATTAATTTGGCATTCTCTAACCTTTGTGCCCCACAAAATACAGTTTGAAAGATGCAGTAGAAAAATTTTGATGTATTAGTTATTTCCTTTTTTGCATGAAAAAAATAATCCATGTTTGTCTAATATGTAGAAAAAAACCCATAAATGAGCAACAAAGATTGGATAAGAGAGAGAATGAGAAGAGATACAGATAAAGAATGAGAGTAAAAAAAAAAAAAAGATTTGAAATTTTGGTTGAAAATCTTGTTTTTTTTTTTTTCATTGGTGGCTGACGTAATATTTGCATTTAGCGTTTTAGCAACTTTTTTTTTACCTCTCCAGTGAAAAAACATTGATTTGGAAAATCAAATTTTAATGAAATTTTCAGGACTTATTCACAAATGAATGAAATTATTTTGGAAATTTTTTTGTTTTAGAAAATCTTGTTAAAATTTTTATTTTTTTTAATTTTTTTTTTACATATGTTACCACCCTCACTCCATTGACTTAATTTCATGAAATTGAGAAATTAAATTTCTTTTCCAAACTTTTTTTTTATTAGTTAGAAATAGGACTCCTTGGAGAATGTAAATCATCCAATGTTTTTTTTTTTTTTTTTGAAACTGCTACTATTTTTTTGAAAATCTGCTCTGAATGTTAAACTAAAAAATGTAATAAAGTTGTGACATTATTTATTTAGAAAAGCTTTTAATTACTTTTATAAATAAGATTTATTAATGACAATATTGTCTTAAGAAAAAGATTTTTTTCAGTGAATAATGAATTTTAGCAAGAATCATTTTCACTTTTAAAATTTTAATTATAATAATTTATAATTTAAAATAGTTTAAAATTCTGCATTACTTCCTTTATTTTAGGTGATTTTGTAATTAAGTGGTGCCTATATTTATGACTTAAAAATAGAAAAGCTTAATATAAGTTGCACAAAATTTTTTAATTTTTTTTTTTTAGTTAAACATTTCTATTTTTCTATGTATGGTAGTCTATACATGTCATTATTATTAAAAGGTCATGTGTTGTAAGAGTTGTACTAACTTTACTGAGAAATTTGCTTATGTCAATTTTGGTCACCCATACTTAGCTATCAATGGCTTAGCCTATCAATTACATCAATCATCACCTCAGAAAAAACAAGACCCTGTGATTAAGGAATGCTTGTATACTACGTTTTTTATGCTATAAGTAATATTTGTTTCAAATCAGATTAATTTATGTTTAGATTTGATAATTTTCCTCTAATAATGTGTCACAGATATATATTTTATTTTTGGAAGATTTTTAAACCAATAATTAAATTTTGTTTACAAATGTCTTAAAATAGATATCTCCACTAATTCACCAAAAAAGACCCCAAACTTGATGAAAACAATTTATCGTCAAAATATTTGTTATTCAGAGGAAAGATCAAAGTACTTTTTGATTATTTTTTACATTTTTTAATCCTTCTTAGCATTTCTGAAATTTTAGGTAAATTTTTTTGAGTCAGCAAAATTGTCAAAAAGCAATGATGTTCACGATTTTTGAGAAACTTGTAAACAAAAGTTAAATTCTCTTTTTAAAAATTTTGTAAAAATCAATTTTTTAAAGAGTTGCTTGAGGAAAATTAGAAAATTTAAAGTTTAAACAAACATTAAATTCTTAGCAAAAAAATTTAGTTGATAATAAGAGAACAACTCTAACCATGGTGACTTGTTTTGGAGGTGTGAAATGACATTCACGTCAATGTATTGACAGAGGGGAAGTTATTGGTGGGAAGGAGAGAAGTGACAATATTTTCAAATTTTAAGTCAACCAGCTTATTTAACTATACAGTAATTTTTAAAAAATTAAATACTTTCAAAAATCTAATATTTAGATTTTTTTTAGGTTCTTTTTTTAACAAAGATATGTGCAAAACCTGCATTGTTTTTGTCTTTAAAATTTAAACTAAAAAAGAAAATACTTAATAATTGCAGTATGTCTCTCACTGAAAAAAACTTACATTTAAAGATTTAATTTAAAAATTTTTTAAATTTAAATTAAATTAAAATATTTAGTCAAATAGGATGTAAAAAAGAAAGTTAAAAAATTTTGAAAATGCTACGATGATAGAGAATTTAACATGTGCTCACCAGAAGGAAAACAAAGTTTTCTGAGGACTGGTTCTTGCTGTCAGGGGAAAACAACTCTTAAAACACATGATATTTATGTCTCATATGTTCATCCATATATTTGGAAAAAACAGTTTTAAAATTTTTTTGCATACTCAAAAAAATATTTTAAAAATACCTGTGAATTACAGATTGTAAAGATTTTCAAATTTATGATCTGTAATGAGCTGTAAAGCTGATTTATTTAACAGCAAAAAAAAAAAAAAAAAAAAAAAAAAAAAAAAATCAATGAATTATATTCTTCAAAGTCTTCTACTTTTTACTAATATGATCACTAAAAGGCATGCCATCAAATTTCTTGAGTTTTCATAAAATTATGTAGGGATGGGAGTAACAGAGGTAGAAAAAAAATAAATATTTTTACCATTCTAAAAAGAATATGTCTAAAATAAGTTTCATTAAAATCTGCCAATTATTTGATTTTTGCAAGAATTTTCAAATCAATGTGTTTTTCACATGAAAAAAAGTGTTAAAAAAAAACTAATGGTAAATATTACATAGACCACTGATGTAAACCCCCACCCCAAAAAAAGATTTTTAACCAAAATTTCAAATGTGTTCCAAAAGATGAACAAATTTAAAAAATAGTTTAGTTTTTCCTCTTAGTAATAATGTAAACATTTTGATGATAAAACTCCTTTTTTATTAAGTTTGGAGCCTTTTTTCAGCAAAAATTATTGGAGTAGGTACCTCCACTAATTTTTGATACCTTTGGTTTAAAATGAATTTTCATAAATGAAAAAGCTTTCCTTAAAGTTTAATTTTAGTTTTAAATAATTGAAAACTGCTAGAGGATACTATTTCTAGGAAGCAAAATTCTCTGGTTTATTTCAAGCAGAAATTATATTCATGCTTTTTTTTTTTTTTCTCTAAAATTCTTGATTATTTCACTTTTTTTTTTATTCATCTTTCATTGCAATGTAATTCTCTGTATTAAAAAAATCTTCCAAAAACAAAATATACTTTTTTGAAACTTTGAGAAACATAAGCTGATTTAAAGAAAAATTAATCTGCTTATTTTGCCTTTACTAATTTGGTATATAAAAACTAGGTGGAATTTGCATTGAACGATATATAAAACAAATATAAAAACAAAAATATAAAATATCACCTTGTTGAAGTTGTCTTCCATTTCCTTACACCTATCATATAAATGTGCAAAATATTCTTGTCATTGCCTTTAGTTAAACTAGAGACTAAATTACTAATAAGCAAACTCTAGGATTTGTGGGGTTACATCATTTCTTGATATATTTCTAGGTACTGTTTTGTTATTCACAAATAGATGACCTACCTTTGGTGGATTTCTTGTGTAAAAAGTATTTTCAATGCAGATTTTCAAAGCAAGTAGGATTCATCAACAAATTGGAAGATGGTGTAGCTCAATCTTCTTCCCATCTCAATTTGTTCTTGTGTCTGACTAAATAGAAAATTTATTTTCATAAGAGAGAAAATAAATCAATATTTTCTGTTCTATTTAGAATTTTGTCTGTTTATAAATTTCTAAATGGAAAACAGTTTTGTTCTTCATTAAAGAATCTGCAATATTATTAATCCTGGTGATTGACATGCACACATACATGCACACACACACACACAAAAATGCTTTTAAAATGGAATAGCTGCAAATTTTTGTTTAGTATATTTTCTAAATAATTTTGAAATAAACTTATTTCAGTTGTAACTTTTAGTTTTTAAATTTAATTTTTATGCAAAATTATAAAAAAAAAAAATTATAAAAGTATTTATCAACAATTTTTGAGTGAAATCGTCAGAATGCATTATCTAATACTTTTATAATTTTAAATCTTTATTGAATGTGAAAATTCTTTTATAGAAGAACTGAATTATAATTTTTTTTATATTGATGGAAAGTTTAAAATGATTTTCTTATTAGTTTCCTGCTATTTTTCTTTTCAGAATTTGGTTAGTGAAAAAAGTAGTGCACTGGTATTTGGTGAAAAGAATTTCAAGTAATGGTTTGTATCTTGTCTTTCATATCTATCTATATATAAAATTCTGTAACTTCTGTTAGTCTATCCATCCCTCATGTCCTCTAAAATAGCCATACATTGACTGATCGAGACTATATTGTGGGGAGTAGTGCCTACAGGTAAGGGGGTACAAAGTACAATTGGTTTTATGAGGAGGCGTAGCTTAGTACAATGAACCTTCATTCATTTTTGGGGAGTAAAATTAAGTTTTATTATTTAACATACAAAATACTCTATTTTGAAAACAATTTAATGATTAAAATAACAATTATTTAATAAAAATTCAATATTGTTTTTTTTTTTTGCATATATTTTCTTTAAGAACTGGAAACAAATCACAAGGCCAAATGCTTTAAAAAGTTGAAATTTGGCTCCAGAAAGAAATATTTACATGTGGCCAGTTGTATGTTGTATAGTAAAGAGTAAAAAACGTCAGCATTTTACAGTTGAGTTGGTTCAATGTAACTGTAAGTTCTATGCTAACAGTTTCTTCTAACACATTTCTTGCTTGTGAAACTCTCATCTGGCTTCTTGATTCCCAGTCAACTTTGATCTTCAACAATTTAAATGTAATGTCAATCATTATCTTCTGTCTTCTTAATTCTTGTTCTTTTATTGTCCTCTCTTCTCAATAGTAGTTTTTCTCATATTCTCTTAGACTCAGTAACTCCTTGTGTCCTAGTGGCTTTATTGCCTTGATTTGGGTGAATGATTAAAGAAACTTCTTTTAATCCTGTTTCTACTAAGTATAGCTTTATCTGTACTACCAAGATCAGGGATTGATCTCACTATTCCTATCCATGGAAAGTGGAATGAGAACACTTTTGCTTTCATAGAATCAGTGAAGGTTCAGTTCAAAATTCCCTGAAAGATATCCAAATTGACAGACATCTGAAGAAGGCTGGAGGGCAAAATGGCTGAAACATTGTCATTGTAACAACAAAGATGAGGATATTAATCACCACTACTGTTTCTTTTAAAAATTGAAAAGCTTAATACAAATCATTTTGCACCAAGATTTTTAAAACAATTTTGAATTTTTTTTTATGTATATAAAACATTCCCATTTTTAAAAGTATGATTGATATAACATTATCAGAAAATAAGAGCAATCACTATAGTAAATTTAAAGTCAAAATTCTTAAAATTAGATTATGGAGAATATTTTCCAACATTTTTAAGATTACTGTGTACTTATATAAAAAAGGTATACATATCATTTTCTTCAATGATGCTTTACAGATAAAGTCTCATCACCTTGTCGAGTATGTAAAACATAGTGATGTCGATTAAAAACACAGCTACTGTTTTGTTTTAAAAATACATTTTTGAGTTATTTTAAACTTAAAAGTAAATTTTTTTTTGGTTAATTTGAAGTATAAGAATCAAAAGCTCGCAGTAATGAAAATATTCCATTATGGTGTGAAATTGCCTGATTATTTCGAAAATGACTTTAAAAGTTTGCGCACTATTACCGTTTAGGAGTTATGGACAATGTAAGTTCGACTTTCACGTTGCGTTGACAGAATGGTTGCCATTACTGGCTTTGTTTACATACGTTTGCCTCAAGAAGTCATGCCCGGAATCTTCACTTGTCTTGATTACTGTACAATGCACGATTTCAAATATAGCAATAAAATGAAAAAACGAGAAATAAAATTTTTACGTGCCTGAAAGGATAAAAAAAAAAAAAAAAAAAAAAAAGTCTTCCTTTTTTTTTTCAATGTTTTTTTTTTTTTTTTTTAAAAGAGTTCAGCCATGACATTATATTTATTTAGAAAATCTTTCAATTGTTTCTATAACAAATTTAAACCAATAAAAAAAAAAAAAAAAGCTTCACTTCTACAAAGAATTGGTAAAAAAATGAATTTATACCAATTATAAAAAACAAAAGCTATTCATTTAAAGCTTCATTTTAAAAAAAGAAAGTGCATTTTAAAATAACATTCATGAAAATTGAGCACTAATCAAGATGAATAAGAAGATATGAAAAGCAGCAAAAAGTCCATTAACTAAGTAAGCTTCCGTGCATGACTACTCAGGCAAATGTATGTAAACAAAGCTAGAAAAGTTTGTCGGACAATGGGAAAGAGATCGAACTTACGTTGTTGATAAATCCTGAACGTTAATAGAGAGCAAACATTTAATGAATGTCATTTTCGAAATAATCAGGCAATTTCACACCATAATGAAACATTTTCATTTCATATTTGGTGCTTATACTGCAAATTAACCTTTTTTTCAAATCAGATTAATTATACTATAGTCTAAATGAGTTAATATTCCTCAAATAAATTTTTGAAAAGTAGATTTTATTTTGGGAAGATTTTTTAATGCAGAAAATAACATTGTGATGAAAGACGACTAAAAAAAGGGGTGATAATCATGTATTTTAGAAAAAAAATTAATTCCACTTACTATAATTTCTGTTTGAAATACATCAGCGTATTTTGCTTACTGGAAATAGTAAATTTAATTTTAATCCTTTAGCTTTCAATTAAAGCTAAAATGGAATCTTCAAGAAAGCTTTCTCATTTGAAAAAATTATTTTAAACCTTAGGTTTTGCGAATTAGTGGATGTACCTGTTTTATTCTATCCAAAAAGTGTGTATTGTTTTTCTTCATCTACAAACATTTTCTTGTACCAATGGAAAAAAAAAGAAGAGCTCCAAACGAATAGAAAAATCAAGGTCCAGTTTGACATTATACATAAAAAGTAAAACCCACATTTTAAAACCACGTCATTCATTTTTACAGTACACTCTTAAATTTTTAGTTTATCGAAAATAAACAGGTTTCGAAAGAAATAAAGGTCACCAGGAAAATATATTAATTTTTAGCTTAACCAAATCTTTACTGTAATTTTTTTTTATAACTAAAATCTTCTGCCCTGTCCTCCATAAAATATCTTCTTTTATGTGTTACGAAGAAAAAACAAAATTAAATTATACAATACTAAAGTTACCAGACAGAAAATAAGAGGGAAAAGAAAAGAAAAAGAAGGCAGCTGTAAAAACACATAAATCATCATCGTACTTACAAAATGCCTTCGTTATTATTAAAAAAAACACATTTATTTTTAAATCCGGAAAACGTTTTCAGGCTGATTAATAATTCTTAGTAGGAAGTTAAAAAGAAAGAAAGAAAGCAAACACACAAAAAGACAACAATAAACAAAATTATTAGGGATGTTAACCAAGAATTTATTTTGACTAACCTGTACACACCTGGTTTGGGTCGTCGGTAATATTTGGATTGAGGCCATCACTAATAAGACATTGTTATTTTTTTCGTTTAGTGGGCCGTTCTCCTTTCTCTCACACAATCTTACATACTCAATTGTACTCGGGTGTTGTAACCTGTCATCCAGTATTTTTTCTTTTATAAGCTATTTGGCTGCCTCCATTACTAGAATAAATATTATTTCGCAGTCAAACACCGCAAAGCACATAAAAAAAAAATTGTCGGTTTATTTTTAAAACGTTAAAACTTGTTTGACCTCTAAATGAAGTCGGAATTAAAGTTTAGGTGAAATTATTCAAGGGAGACAACTCACAAAGCATTTCAGGTAGAAAGTTGTTTACCCAAAACAAAGTTAGTTCCCTTTAGAATGGACCTATTATATAAATTTGCCTTTTCTTTTTCTTTTCATCCAATTTTTTTTAATATTTGATTTTCTTTGTAAAGATTTGGGGCAACATTTTTTTTTTGTGAAAGGGGAAGGAATAGAACAAGGAAAGGTATTTTCCCCGAAGAAAAAATTTTCAGGTTGAAATGCACAAATTAGTCATTCATTATCATCGTCATCAACAACAACATGGTAAAATTTATCTTAAGATTGTGCACGACGGAACTCCAATTGCGTGGATAAAAAAATATATGACGTCCACATAATGGAGTCTATTTTTTTTTAATGTTATTATGGGCTATGAATGTTTTAATTTATTATTTTTAGAATTTGGGATTTTTTTTTTTTTGCATTCTCTCTGTGTTTTTCTCTCTCAATCAATTTTTGTTAAATAAATACATTAAACTTCCATATTGTCTAAAAATATTGGCACACAATTACTGCTACACTAAGCAAACTGTAATCAAAAAACGGTAAAGAGAAATCCTAGCCAAAAATTTGTAAATTGGGGAAGTTTCAAAATGAAAAGAATAAATTAATGGCAGGTTATATCTTTATGTTTTTTTTCCCTCTATCGGGGAAAAAGAAAAAGAATATAACCATGCTGATCAATAATTACATTTCATACATTGTTTATAAATGAATTTCTTTATCTTTTGGAACAGGTCAAAATTTGTGTGATAACAGTTATTAACAGTGGATCAGAAATGTAAAAGGAATTTTTTGATTAGTGGAATAAAATTTAGGAAAAAGGAAGACAGGCTCTTGTTTTTGTTAGCAGGATAAAAGAATGGTGAAAAAGAAATTAATTTTTTTATCAATGTCAGCACACTCCAACAAACCTGCCATTTTTATCATTAGGTTCACCTCAGTTTTTTTTTTTTTAAAAGAGCAAAAATGATTTTTTTATGGTTTATTGAAAGCTATAATAGATGAAGTGTTAAATAGAAATCAAAGTTAAAAAAACAACAACACTTTTTGATGTTTACTTTTCCTGTATATCTTCAATGATTTAGGCACCTTGACATGGTGTAATGATTAGCAAATTTGTCTTGCTAGAACAATTGCAACTGAGTAGTGAGTGCAAACCTCACTGAGTGCCCCATATTTTTGGCCATGTGCCACATCTAAGCTACACTTAGAAAGTTGTCATACCTTCAATGATTATTTTTGTAAAAGTGGCCAAAAAATTTGGGGATATTTCAAATGTTTTCAAATTAGATATTAAATGAAATAAGAAACATATTTTGATTATTGATCAGACATTTCCAAGTAACCATCTTTGATTTTATTTTATGTTAGTTTTACATTTTTATATTACAATTCAAGCCAACTCTAGATTAAAATTTTTTTTTGTTTAAAATTTCCGTTTGATGACTCAGAAAAAAAAAATCAGCAAATTTGAACATTTGTGCCCACAAAAAAACTAAAAAACAACAACAAAAAAAAAAAACGAGTGTCAAAAAGACGGTTTTTCCCTTGACACCACTATTGTTTTACTACCTTCACTCCTTGGTATTGTTTATTGTTTTAAAAAGTGATCATTAGAATTATAATAAAACCTCCAAAATATATGAAAGTGAATTAATACAATTAAAACTAATGCAATGCATTATTTATCATTTAGCAATTTATAAAGAAATAAATACGAAAACAATTTTTTATTCATAAATTTATAAACGCTTACTAAATTATTCAAATATGTGAAGCAACTATAAGGAAATCCTTATTATTTACCATTTTATAAAATTTGAATTGATTGGCAATTAGCCATTGTTTTGTCAACCATTCCAATAAACAATAATAGTGTAAAGAAACAGTCTAATAAATAAATAGTTGCAATCTTCATAAGGTATGTACTAGTTTGTAGTCAGGGGGCTGAGAAAATATACAAATTAGTTCAAAGAAATATTCTAACTAAATATATCAGGTCTTCATTGTTATGCAACTAGCAGTTTTGTTTTTCTGTGTAGCATTTACTACTATCTACTTACTGAGAGTTCCCTTCAAGGGAGGTAATCTAGTAACTCCATTGGTCCTATACTGCATGGCAATTACTACTTCATTAGTGTTTATTATTTTTATTGTCAATTCCCAAGAACAAAAAATAAAAAAGGTATAAATTCCCTTTCATATGATTAGTTTTATTACACTTCTAATCATCACTTTTAAAACAATAAACATTGCTGAGGAGTGAAGGTAGTTAAAATAATAATAGTGGTGTCAATGAAAAAAACGTCTTTTGACATTCCGTGTTTTGTGGGCATAAAGATCCAAGTTTGCCAAAAAACTAATGTTATTTTGGATTTTCTCTGTTTGAATTTCTTGGATGAAGAATTTACAATATTAACACTCAGACTATTGTCTTCATCTTCGTTGGTGTATGTGATGAAGGTCAGAGGGCACAACAGCTGAAACATTGTGATAGTCCAGGTGTAAATAATGTAAATAGTTATTTTGGATCTTGAATGGAATGAAAGTAAATAGTTTTTTTTCTATAAATAAATTATAAGGCAAAATAACATGTAATAAGGCAAAAAAAACTTATATGACTTATAAGACATTATTTATGTTTGAACTGTTGTCCTTATTTTTTTGTTATTATCACAACGTTTCAGATACTGTAGCTTCTGGCCTTCTTCAGGTTTTTGTCACTCTGGATAACCTCCAGGAAATTTCAAACTGAACCCTTTATTGAATCTACAGTGATAGATTGTTCTTGTTCTGTTGCCCATATCTTATAAAAAATATAGGTTATCTCCCTTTGGTAGATAATACCTGCCGATAGAAAGATGGGTCCGTTTATTTGATAATAATGGGTAAGACCCAAAATTAGGTGTCAAATGGATATTAGGCGCCAAAACAAAGAGGCCTTGACAACCATGAACAGAAGAGATGTATTTTAGCCTACTCCAAGAACATGTGATGCTGACCACAAGCAAACCTGAATAAGCAACTATTGAAAGAAGAATGAACAGCATCAGATAAGTGTTTCAATCAATTTCATACAAATACATGTATTTGGATTTCATCCCTGATGCTATGACTTTAACTGCTAAAGGAAAATATGTTTTTAGCAATTCTTTATGCTCATTCTATAATTTATTTCTTATATAAACTATGTTTTTTAAACTGTTCAATTGTCTCATGTTTGTTCATCAGCTACAACTCAATTTGGGGAGTCGCTAGATTTCTCACAGTCTATGTATATTTCATCTTGTTCTTTTTTTTTAGTACTATATTTTGACAATAACAATATGAATGCAAATAATGATAACTCCTCATCTTAAAAATTCAGATAGAAATTATAAGGCAAAATTGTATCAGAATTAACTGCTGCTTTATATATGTACACTACCAATCAAAAGTTTGGAACAACCCTGAATTGTTTCTCTAAGTTCATAAAAAATGCTAATTTTGCATATTTGGATAAATAAATTCACCTATTGTGTATATATATATATATATATATATATATATATATATATATATATATATATATATATACTAACCCTTATATAAAATTCAAACAAATTTTTCTACAAGCATTATAAATTTATTTGCATAAGCTTTGGAAATTTTGTTCCAACCTGATACCTTTTCCGAACTGTAGAGCAGAAATTTACAAATATTCAACTCCACTGCTTGGTAGAGGTTCAATTCCATTGAGATTAACGTGTGATTGAAATTAATTTTCAGAAACTGTTAAAATGCCAAGAACTAAACAGATTAGTATTGAAAAAATTGTTTCTCTGGAAAGGTATTCTGAATGATAGATTGCTAGAAAATTACAGGTATCAAAAAAATGGGGTGCATTATTGACTGCATTAACATACAGAAACAAACATAAATATTGACAGAAAAAGATCTGGGAAGCCCCCCAGGGTAACATCATCTCTTGTGGGGGATACACACTTGAAATATAGAAAAAATAAATTTATTTCTTTAAAGATGTGAAACTTCATTCATTTTTTTAGGTTTAGAGGGAAAAAAATCAAAGTGATTCCAAACTTTTGGTTGGTCGTGTAGGTATCAATGTATGCCCACAAGTGTCAGGCAAGAAAAACAATGCTTCCAATTAGTTTTTCTTTAGTCATATAAAAAAAATATGAATTGATTATCTGATTACTGCTGATATAATGTTTACTCTTTTGTGTAATACAATAATGGCAAATTGAGTAGATCTAGAATTAAACATTACTTTTGAAAAGATTCAAAAAAGTAAAGATTTGTTGAAATGTTTTACAATTAGGATTTGAGTGTCTGATTGAAAAGAGATAAGTAAAGTGTCAAGTTTCTCTATACAAATGATTTTTCAAACATTGTTTCAAAATCACAGATTTTTTGCATTTTTTATTTCTCCAGAAATTATATCAATGATTAAGGCTTTCATTAATTTATGGTGAATATTAAAACTAATTTTATATTTAAAAAAATACTGAATTATAATTTCCTAAATATTGAATAGATCAGACTGCCTGTATAACAAATATTATAGTTTATTAATCTGGTTTGTGATTTTTTAAAATTAAAATTGGATCCTGTTTGCTGAATAACAAAAAAAACATATCTGTAATTATGAATATATTCCATAGACATATTCCATAGATATATACCTCTAATTATAGATATTAGGTTGGTGCAAAAATAATGTCGTTTTCTCACATAGTAACATATGTGAGAAAACGACATTATTTTTGCACCAACCTAATATAAATACAGTAAGAAAATAAAGTATGTTGAAGAACTTATCTTTTGAATCTTCCGTTTTGCAGATGTCATCCATTCATCAAGAAGAGTTCAGTTGTATTTATTAACAGATATCATATTTTACTTAAAAGACTTTAATTAAAAAAATGTTAATAAACTTATTTTAAATCGGTTCTTACTTAAGAACTTTATTGCATGATCTATTTTAATAGGATATTGTTTGATCACGTATTTGAAACCCTTTCCAAATCGTAGTTGTTTCGGTCACATAATGATAGTCATATCTCAACTCCTACTGCCATCGTGAAGACACAACACTTTTCTTAGTACATGAGCTGCTCCAAACAGTGCTGCAAACCTATTATTATTATTATTATTATTAAATGTAAATATATATATATATATATATATATATATATATATATATATATATATATATAAAATATAGGGTTATGACTTTCTTGTAACCCTATGTTCCTGTATCATAAATTGATGAACCTTTTGTTTAAAAGTAATGAAAAAAGCATTAATTTGTTTTAGTTCTTAAAAAAGGTCACCCCAAAACTGTAAATTTGATTTCACTATATATTCAATAGGGGTTAAAAATATTTCAGAAGCTTTATTTTTCAATATGCTAATGAGGTAATTGGATAGTAGTTGTGTATTTTTTAATGCATTTAACAGTTTATAGCTATAGCATAACATACAACCTTTACAAATAAACAAAAATGAGTTCTAGAAAGCTCCAGGAAGTCTTATGTATTGTACTTATATACAATTGGGGAAATTTCATGTTGGAGGGTGACATTTAAAAAAAAACAAAAAAAAAAACTGATTTAAACCCTTCTTCATTATTTTTTAACAAAAATTCATCAAATTACAATACAGGAAATCAATTATTTTACAAAAAGTCATAACCTAATATATATATATATATATATATATATATATATATATATAATTTATTTTAGCATATTAAAACAAAAACATGTTAAAATTGCTACACAATTGCAATTATGTTTCAACATTACAAATGTGTATCCTTGGGCAATGGTAAACTACTTGCTACTAGTTTACCATCGCCTGAGGAGAAACATTTGTAGTGTTAAAACATAATTGCAATTGTGTAGCAATTTTTAACATGTTTTTGTTTTAATTTCCTAAAATAAACAATATTTAGCTCTACTCTGTATTGAGCCCTCTGTTAAATTAAATGTTACAGACAGTGGAATTATACTCCATTTGGTCTAATACCTGAATATATATATATATGCATGCATGTGTATGTGCATAGCATAAAAATTCAGATATACCTAAAAATATAACTGTCAACAGACAATGTGAATAAAGACAAAAGGAAAACTTAGCTGACATGTTTCTTTCTCCGATGGATTTTATCAAGGCAAATGTGAGGATGTTTTTTGCAACAAGTATTTATAAACAGAAGTAAAATGTTTGCTAGTTTGTCAAAATGTTTTATTTTAAGAACACTCAGTGTCAGGCAAACAATGCTAAGTGATGTCATTTGATATATATATATATATATATATATATATATATATATGTGTGTGCGTGTGTGCATATAAGTATATAGTAACAAATAAAATTAAATGTTCAACATATCTCTCTATTCTGAGTTTCACAGATATAGTATCTACTAATCAGGGTCCTTGATAGTTAAATTTAATTCATTTACAGAATTCATATTTTATGATTTAAAATTTATTTACTGAAGAAAAAGGTGATTTATAGGAATAAATACAATTTTACTATCTAGCCCAAGATGTCTTTAGCATAGGATAAGTATATGGAAGCATGATGAGAAAGATTTTAAAATTGGAATTTTCAGACACATTTGTGCTTCTTATCAATGAGACGAGAAATAACAACAATCAAGTGGAACTCTCTTTTCTGAGAATTTATTGTTGTTGTATCTGCTTTTTTTTTCAATATATTTTATTAACGTATAGATTTGATAGTTTGGGCTAGCTGTTTGCCACAGTTATGTTCGTAGAGGGTTTGTAGAAGGCTTTTTGCAGAAACTGACTTACTCTGAGTAAGTCTAAATTCCTGATTGATCCTGAAATGGAAAAAAAAATGAAACAATAAATTCTCATTTCATTTTTTATTTCTTGTCTTGTTGATAAAGGAGATATGCATTTCTGAAAATTATGATTTTAAAATCATTCTCATTAGTCAAAAGACCTACTAATATAAAATAAATATAAAATAAATATTATTACTCTTATTAATAATATTATTATTATTGTTGTTGTTGTTGTTTTTTTTAATCTCTTGAATTTTATTAACTGGCTGATTACATCTACATATTATAAGAAGCATATGTGGACTATCTTTCTTTATTCTTTATACACACACACACACACACACACACATACATACATCTTTAGGCAGCATATCTTCATTTAAACATATTTGGTTGAATATTCTAGACATATGTCTATATATTTTTTATTTTAATCCTCTCAAATTTATGGATCAATTTCTTAGTATTGTTACAAGACGGAATAAGATAGACACCATAGTTTTCTTATTCTATCTTGTAACAACCCTAAGAAATTGATCCGTGAATTTGAGAGGATTAAAATAAAAAATAAATAGACACATGTTTAGATTATTCAACCAGACATTTTTGAATATATATATATATATATATTTTTTTTTTTTAAGACATTCTTTTTTATGTTTATACATTCTTTTTTTTTTTTTTTTTTTTCATAGATACAAATATTTAAGTAAATACTCTGTTTATAATAAACAGTATTAACAAGATTTACCGGCCTGAATGTCCAAGAAATTTTCATAGAAAATATGTGTCCTCCGACAGGAATCGAACCTGTATCCTATAAGGAACCGTCATATATTTATTATAAACAGAGCATTTACTTAAATATTTGTATCTGTAAAAAAAAAAAAAAAAAAAAAAGAATGTATAACCATAAAAAAAAGTCTTAAAATAATTGTCAGACTTTGCCCATTTCATAATATATATATATATATATATATATATATATATATATAAATGTGTGTGTGTTTAATATAAATAAAATTTGTCACTTAGCTGTTTGATGCTATATTCAGCACCCTAACTCCAGAGTTTCATAGACAAACCTTTTTTGTAATCGTTCAGTCCACTCGTCAGGAGGTTTTCAGCAATTCACTGCTGTTTTCCTCATTTTTTGTTATTTTTATAATAAGTTTGATATAATTAATTTATGCATTAGTTGAGAAACTTATTGCTGTTAGGTTGATAATTTTTTTTCTCTTTTTGTGTATGTGCATGTGTGTGTATGTGTTTGTATGTACATATATGCACATGTCATAGTCATTTCTCTCTTTCATCATTTTTGTCTTTTCTTATACTCTCTCACAGATTGAGTTTTGGTGGTAATAATAAAAAGTTTCCCAATGTAAAATAAGTTTCATGCTCAATGCAATTGTCAGGTGCTGATTGAAAACTGACCGTTGCAAATTTAAATTTTGATATATATGCCGTCCAGACTATAATGATAGTGGAACAGTCCATTTTATTTACAGGTTATAAAAAATATAAATTAAACATAATAAAATTCTATATATCATTATATATTTTATATATATATATATATATATATATATATATATATATATATATATATATATATATATACCTGTTTCCCTGTGAGCTATAATCTCCAGCTATTCAAGTGTAGTGTCAATCGACATCTCCAGTTGCCTTGATCTATCCACTACCCTCATTCTTTCTTCTATCACTCCTATCTGATCTTGCTCTAAATTTTCTGTAACCCCTTGCGTCCTAGTGGCTTCCCGCCTTGCTTGGGGTGAAATGCTTAAA